>OX451219.1:131173941-131677725 GCA_949628195.1 Phasia obesa
TGGCGACATCCACAATTCCAATGTACTTGTCCGTAATCTCCAGTCTAAATCCAATTATTTATATACGGTCTATCACCTGCATCGTTATAACCTAAGTCTTCTTTGATTGGATCAACTATTGATTAACAAGTAGTTGTTTCCTGTCACTTTATAGAAAAGTTTTCGAAGTCTAATTACTCCAAAAACTTAGCTTACACTTCATTATTATCTGGGTTCAGACCCACCATATCAGATTATGCTTCTGCTGCAGCCTTGCTTGAATTTGTCACCCCTTCTTAATTCCGATCATCCCATTTCCGGAGTAGTCATCTCCTTCATTAATCTGCTGTTACCTCGGAGTTTTACTTCTTTGCTTTTTAGAGGCTTTATTGTCCATCTCCATCGTTTAATTCGAATCAACGAATGGATTCTTCATGAACTAAGTCGGAGTTTTCAATTTGATTTTTAGAGGCTTTATTGTCCATCTCCATCGTTTAATTCGAATCAACGAATGGATTCTTCATGAACTAAGTCGGAGTTTTCAATTTGATCATCTCTTAATGTCTTTACTGATTCATCTCATCTTTTCCCCGGGGTTACCTCAGAGATTAAACTATTCCGCTCTTGCGAAGCTTCACTATCCATCCTATCTGATCACTCTACATTATACAGTAAGTCTATATTCAAACTATTATCAAGACTCAGCGTAATAGCTACCAAACTTCACTTGACATGTTATCTTTAGCGTATACTATTCCACTTTGAATTAAAATAATTTTATTTAAGAGCTCACTTAGTAACATAAGCCTACTTCCGGTAGCGATTGGGAGAAGGTAGAATATGAACTTTTGACAGTGTCCATAGCAACTAACTGTCAGTTAACGTGCGATCCTGGTATAGAATCAGTATTTCTTTTATAACGAATATGCACATTTACTTTAAGCTACTCCCTGGTTTTTAAAGATGATAAATAAAAGTTTAATTTTCGGAAAGATTTCTTACTCCCTTATAACCAAAATCCCATTAAAGCTCTCATGTCTCTGAGCAATAAACCATACTATTTATGGTTCACTTATTTTCTCACAGGCCATAGCAGATTAAAAATAAATCAGTCAAGTGCGAGTTAGTCTCACACACGTAGGGTTCCGTACTATGTTTAATAAGCTTTTAAAAACTCAAGTTGTTAATTTTTTCATGTCTTAAAATCAAAGTCATATTCGCGAAAATTGCATCGCAATTGGAACACCCTTTAAATTTTAGGAATTGTTGTTATAACGGCTATGGTAATACACTTTCTATAAAAATATCAGGCCTTTCTATTGCGGTTTAAAAAATAAGGTAATATACGTAAAAAACATGTCACTAATGGATCACCCTTTAGTAATTGGTAATTGTTACAGTGGCCGAAGTACAACATCTACTATAAATAATTCAAGAGTCTACCTATTACGGTTCAAAAAATAAGGCTATTTAACTAAAAATCATGACTCTGTCGGAACACCCTTTAATTTTTATTATTTGTTATAGTTTTCATAGTAATAAACCTCCTGTAAAAACTTCAAGGCCATATACACGCAAAGCACGTCACTCTCGGAACACCCTTTAATTTTAAGGTTTAATTTAATAGAAAGCGAACATAGAGTTAATTACTGTCTGCAAATTTTAGTTGTTTGCCTGCTATAGCTCAAGAAAGACATAAAGACATAAAAGCAAATAACACCTCACTTTTGGAACACCCGACAAGTTTTAGTATTTATTGCTCTAGTGGCCACAGTTATACACCTTCTGTGAAAATTTCAAGAGTCTACCTATTATAGTTCAAAACTTAGGCCTTATACATGCAAATCACGCCACTATCGGAACACCCTTTAATTTTTAGGTTTATTTTTTAGAGAACTAAGTTTTAATTACTGCTTGCATATTTGTAGTGTATTCCTTCTACAGTTCAAGAAATAAGCACATATTCGTGAATAAAGCCTCTCTATCGGAACACCCTATATGTTTTAGAATTTGCTACTATAGTGGCCACAGTTATACACCTTCTGTGAAAATTTCAAGAGTCTACCTATTATGGTTTACAATTTAGGCCTTAAACATGCAAATCACACCACTATCGGAACACCCTTTAATTTTTAGGTTTATTTTTTTATACTTGTTTACATAGCGAACTAAGTTTTAATTACTGTTTTTAAATCTTGAGTCTATGCCTCCTACAGTTCACGAAATAGGCACATATTCGTGAATAACACTTCTCTATCGGAACACCCTATAAGTTTTAGTATTTGTTGCTATAGCGGCAACAGCTATACATCATCTGTAAAAATTTTAAGAGTCTACCTATTACGGTTCCAGAGATAAAAGTCGCTAACAGACGGACAGACGGACAGACATTGTAGCGAAAACAATAAGGTTACGTTTTTACACTTTGTGTACGGAACCCTAAAAAACACCTAAATAAGTCAGGCATTAAAAGCCACAGCTGGTGTAGATTTTGTGGTTACGGCGAGGAAACTACAGAATGATAAAGGATTGTAATACTTTATGTCACAACAGCTACAATCAGCTGGGCAAGCACCTACAACCAAACGCAATACTGATTTTTCTCAGAAGTGCTTTAGCACCTGACAGGCTACCAATAATGATAGAAAGCCATATTATTAAAGTTTATTATTAATGTAGGCGGAATATCGAAGCAGACCAGTTCCTTAATGGCGCTCTTTCGACTTCCATCCACAATTGCTATAGGCAACCTTAGACAGGCGAACATTTGGAAGAAAAACATTTTGAATTTTCTTTTGTTTCTTTATTTGCATTCAAACGAACGAACATTTTTTCAGAAACATTTAATTATTATTGAAGCAAATATAAATAAAGCGTGTCGCCGAGTAACGAACACAAACACAAACACGACACTCTCTTCCCTGCCCGTAATATGCTGCCAAACTACTGTTTTCGTGACTAAACTTAGATTTACTTTCATTGAGTCACGTGCTACTAACCAACCTTTACTCTTGACTTTAGTGATTTCAGACTTACCACTGAACGACCACTGTCGTTCTTCTTTCTCATCACGGAATCTTCATTAATTGTTAGCATTGTTCCCCCATGGCATCCACATTTAAGTAAAATTTTTTCCCCAAGGTCCCAAATATGCTGGCCAGTGCTGGACATTCACACAGAATGTGTGCTACCGCCTAAGCGTCTTCCAGGCATAGTCTGCACATATCATCTACTTCGTTTTTCATCTTGGCTAGCTGATACTTGATGTTTCCATGACATGTCACAAACGCAGTTATCCAGCTTATCAACAAGATTACTCCATCTCAAATATAAAATAGAAATTTTCTGCGCATGTAAGGCTAATGACGTCATGAAACTAATTATTCTGATTGGCATATAATTCTGTTGGCTAATAATTGTAATTTTAGTTGCAGGGTTGCCAAGTTATTATATTACTTACATTTATTTCTAAGTAATTATTTGTTGATTACAGACTGGGTAAATCTTGAATGGGTGAACTGAGTCATCTAATGGGAAAACATACACATGTCTTTACTTTATTTATAATTCTGATTGGCTTATAGTTCTGCTTGGCTAATAATTGTAATTTTAGTTTCAGAGTTGCCAAGTTTTCGTAATAAATTTTTTGACTACAGACTGGGTAAATCTTAAATGGGTGAACTATGCCATCTAATAGGAAAACATGCACATGACTTAATCTTGTTTTCTATCATTCTTGCAGAGGACACAATAGATCTTCTTGGTAACACTGATCTGTTTCTTTCTCTTATAATTATTCTTCTATTTTCGTAAAGACTTCCTAACATCTTTCTCAATGGATTTTTATTAAAACCTTGTTAAGGCTTTTTTAAAAAAAAGTTTTTTAACATCATCCTCAGCTACGCAATTTTATTAGGTGTCTGTGTTAGTTACTCAATTTAATTATATTACGACGGTCTTTTCTCTTGATCTTGATTGCTGTTATAAATACTAAAACATACGTACAGTGTGCCTGCCGGGTTTTCAAAATCTCATAAGTAAATCAGGTTTTTCTTTGCCATTAATTAACCGTTCAATATTTTGCGTCCATCTGACACCTGAGTGCTGAAAGGAATTGCTAGACATAAAAAACAAGTTAAGTGAACTATTTTATCTTTTCAATTTATCTAAGATATCATGTTGCCGATAAGTAACTTATAAGCAATTTTTTTTTTTTTGTAGCTGAAAGTTTCTCGAAAACTGATTGATTGAATGATTAGCAAATATTTGAGCATCTATGAGTATGTAAAAATTAAAGTTGGAGTTGAATGTTGTGGATGCAGTGTTATCAAGACCCACTTGACGCACGCACCGCACTAATTTGAGAATTAATTGAAAGTCAACAGCAACAAATACATAAAATGAAGTTTAAATAAAATTAACGTTAACGATTTCAGCTTTAACGCGTGCAATAAATTAACGAGTAGAAAGATATTGTTAAAATTTCAATTTACACATGGCCGTTAAATAATTAACACCCCAAATAAAAAAAGGAAAAGAAAAATAAAAATAAAAACTCTAGAGTATTTGAAAATCAAAAAAATAACAAGCCAACAACAAACAGTCCAAGTAAACTCCAATAGTCGGATGTAAGTCAACTAATAATAAACAGCAGGCCAGCTCTCAAACAATTCTTATTCGTGAGGCTGTTAAGGAGGCAGTAGCAACAAAAATAAAACGGAAAAATCCATAGGCAACAAATGGATAAATGTACAAGCAAATGATCGGAGTATAAAGTTAACAAACTTGGAAGTAAAGTCATGTAACAACATCAGATAGTTCAACAGATAGCTACTTTTAAACGTTCAGTTTTCAAATGTCCATGAATTTAATATGCAACAGCGAAAACCAACACAAAACAAATTCAAAAACAATTTACACTTAACAAACTCCAAATTCAATTACCGAAAATATAGAAAACTTTAAATTGCATACTTCTATTAGTCGTTGTTGTTGTTTTTGTTTTTTCTTTCCTTCAGCGATTGCAACTAACCATAATGTTGTTACTATTGACGTTGACAACAACGACAACGACGACTATGATGACGATGACGATGACGATGACGATGACGATGCTGGTGCTGATGACGTCTAGTATCATGGTGTTGATGAGAAAACGGCAGCCATAACAAGCATTTTTGGATATTGACTGTTAAATTACAACAACAAAGAAATCCTAACTGGCTTAGTTCATTTTAATGGGAGCTTGACTAAGCGAAGTTTGCCAAGAAATACGGCCCACTTGGCCAAGTCAATAAACAAACAAACAAATAGTTTTTTTTTTTGTTTTTGGTAGAAAATTTGCTCGTTACTTGCAGGAAATTCAATCGCTGTCCTCATCATCATCATCATACAGCAGCCAACATACGAAAATTATAATGCAACAAAACTAAATTTCCCCCTTAAATTCAATCCAAATAAATTTAAACACTAAACGCCTGAGCATGTGCACCGTGCTAAAACAAAAACAAATATAATCATGGCATAATGCAGCAACAGCAGAGTAGCCAGATGGACCCTGAAAAATATACTAAACTAAACATTAGCAATACTGCGGGTACAACCTATGGTAGTGGTCTTTCTGAGACCTTGACACGTTTTAGGGTTCCGTACCCAAAGGCTAAAAACGTAACCCTATTGTTTTCGCTACAATGTCTGTCTGTCCGTCTATCCGTCCGTCCGTCTGTCAGCGCCTTTTATATCTGGAACCGTAATAGGTAGACTCTTGAAATTTTCACAGAGGATGTATAGCTGTTGCCGCTACAGCAACAAATACTATAACTTATAGGGTGTTCCGATAGAGACGTGTTATTCACGAATATATGTTTATTTCTTAAACTGTAGGAGGCATACACTTAAAATTTACAAACAGTAATTAAAACTTAGTTCGCTTTATAAACAAGTCTAAAAATACACCTAAAAATTAAAGGGTGTTCCTATAGTGACGTGATTTGCATATGGTCTAAGTTTTTAACTAAATATAATCGGTAGACTCTTGAAATTTTCACAGAAGGTGTATAACTGTGGCCGCCATAGCAAAAAATTGTAAAACTTGTAGGGTGTTTCGAAAGTAACGTGTTATTTACGATTATGTCTTTATTTCTTAAGCTGTGGGAGGCAACCACTTAAAATTTGCAGACAGTAATTAAAGCTATGTTCGCATTTTAAGCAAGCATTCAGAATTAAACCCAAAAATTAAAGGATTAAATTGATTTTGAAAGTGGTATAAGTCAAAAATTTTAAAAATTTATTTAATCAGATATTTCATATCAAATCCTAATAAAATAACGTGATGTGATGTATGCCATAAAAATTAAGTTAATAAATTAAGTTTATTTTTTAGTTGGTAAACAAAAAACAGTTATTGTATATTTTAATAGTGGTATAAGTCAGTCTATTGGGCAACATAATTATTAATAATTTTGTCATGTCTTCAGATAGCAGCGTTTCAGGTATGATCAGGTCAACCTATTAATGTAAAAATGCACTATTTATAGTTAATTGTAGACATTATACGGCGAAGAAGTATAAGTTATGCTCCCAAGAAATGGAAACGAATAAGACTGATATTGTCTTCCGATGAATCAGTTCATACTTTAAAAAAGAAATCGGAATCCTTATAAATGAGCAACAATAAAAGCAACATGAAATCAAGAAAGAAGAAGCTGTGTCTTGGCTAAAAATACAATGGATCAGATTTCTAAAAAATGCTCCATATAAGATGTTTTATAAAACTTCTTTGGTTGACAATTCCGAATTCAAAGTGTTAGACCTTTCACCTAAAAGAGGAAGGCCAACAATATACGAAAATACACAACCATTATATGTATCAATAACAAAAGACCAAAAACGTAAAGATATTATGGGTTTACTACTCTATATACCACCAATTTTTCACAAACACTTTATTTTCCTAAATACTAAAAAACTAATTACTTAGTTCCACTGTAATGAGTTTGAATAAAATGTGAATTTTCAAGAAAAACTTTTCCTCGATGATTTAAGTCATTCATAAAATCATGCAGTTAATTTTGAAAATGGTATAAGTCATTTCAACCTTTCAAAAGCACATTTCCTTTTAAAAATGGTTATACATTTCACAATCATAATAAATACTTTTTTGTTGGCACTATTCAAATGTCAAAATATTTTATTCCATAATACAAAAATATTTTTTAATCCTTTAAACTGCAAACCTCTTAATATCTCGAAACAAGAAATATATGACTTATACCACTTTTATAATCAAGGGTTCATATCTAACGAGTGATTTTTTAAGAGCTTGAGAACTTTTTTAAAAAAAAAAACGCATAAAATTTGCAAAATCTCATCGGTTCTTTATTTGAAACGTTAGATTGGTCCATGACATTTACTTTTTGAAGATAATTTCATTTAAATGTAGACCGCGGCTGCGTCTTAGGTGGGCCATTCGGAAAGTCCAATTTTGGGCAACTTTTTCGAGCATTTCGGCCGGAATAGCCCGAATTTCTTCGGAAATGTTGTCTTCCAAAGCTGGAATAGTTGCTGGCTTATTTCTGTAGACTTTAGACTTGACGTAGCCCCACAAAAAATAGTCTAAAGGCGTCAAATCGCATGATCTTGGTGGCCAACTTACCGGTCCATTTCTTGAGATGAATTGTTCTCCGAAGTTTTCCCTCAAAATGGCCATAGAATCGCGAGCTGTTTGGCATGTAGCGCCATCTTGTTGAAACCACATGTCAACCAAGTTCAGTTGTTCCATTTTTGGCAACAAAAAGTTTGTTAGCATCGAACGATAGCGATCGCCATTCACCGTAACGTTGCGTCCAACAGCATCTTTGAAAAAATACGGTCCAATGATTCCACCAGCGTACAAACCACACCAAACAGTGCATTTTTCGGGATGCATGGGCAGTTCTTGAACGGCTTCTGGTTGCTCTTCACTCCAAATGCGGCAATTTTGCTTATTTACGTAGCCATTCAACCAGAAATGAGCCTCATCGCTGAACAAAATTTGTCACATTTGAACATTTCGAACCGAACACTGATTTTGGTAATAAAATTCAATGATTTGCAAGCGTTGCTCGTTAGTAAGTCTATTCATGATGAAATGTCAAAGCATACTGAGCATCTTTCTCTTTGGCACCATGTCTGAAATCTCACGTGATCTGTCAAATACTAATGCATGAAAATCCTAACCTCAAAAAAATCACCCATTACTATAACAACAAGTAACGAAAATAAACTTAATAAAAATAAAAGGGTGATCCCTAAATGTCACGAATTTGGGGAATTGGGCCCACTATTCCAAACGTTAATGTCAGACACTTAATATTTACACAGGGTATTTAGTACTATGCTCTAGTATAAAAATATAAAAAAATTAAAGGCATGAAAAAATTATTAACTTCAATTTTTAAAGTTGTATCTAACGTAGTACGGAACCCTGCGTGTGTACGTCTGACTCGCACTTGGCTGATTTGTTTAATTTCTCTTCTATGTTATTTTCTGGCGCTCAAAAATTATATGTTAATGAATTTTTAATTAATTTCGTAATTTATGGTGTTTTTAGGACAACAATAAACACATAGACGACAACAAGGCTACACAGCTACATGACTACACACGCTAATTGATTCTATTAAAGATGACAGCTACATAAAAACTCTGAATTTGTTGTAAAAATACACATTTGCTATTATAAAAATAAAATAATTTGTTTGCTTGAAACCTCTTTATTGTAGCCATGTAGCTATGATGTCGCCAAAATAATCGTCTTCATTTAACGTGTGTATTTAAATTTTGACTGATTGTAGGCGGCAGCCTGCTGCCTCCTATGTGTTTAAAGCATCATTATCATTTAAAAAAAATTCTCTGATTAGGAACGCTTGATCAAGAAGCTTAAAAGTGGGCTTTGTATTTCATATTCGGGAGTTATTAATTTAATTTCGATTAGGAGGTTAAGAAAGAAATCCCTCTCTCTCTCTCTCTCTCTTTTATAAATGTGGCAACTCCACGTTGCACTAGGCACAAAATTGCATTTACGTATAATGAATATTTTTTCACAGAATATTGCGTGCTGTCTAGTATTGTCGTCGATTAGAGTGGTATTGTTTCACTATTACTGTTGCTGTAGATAACGACGACAACAACAACAGCAACAATAGCAACAACAAAATATACCTGATGTTAGTTTAACACTTCTGTTGCACTTAAATGCATAAACGAACGTACTACACCAACCGTATCATGGCTTAAAGGTGTTAGATCGTTTTCAAAAACGTAACGAAATCAAATGAAATGAAATAAAATAAAATGAACAATAACAACTTTTTCTACAAATCGAAATTGAAATAATACTTAATACAACAAAAAAACAAAAACAAATAAAAAGACTAAAAGCCACTTAAAAACGACCATTTGAGTTCTGTGAAACAAAGTTGGTGGGTTACTAATGGATCTGAGGGGGTTTTGGGGGGGAGGGGCACAGACATGTCATGAAGTGAGGAGTGCAATTCAATTCAATTCATTTTGATTTTAATTTGTGTGTATGCATGCGGCTGCACAAATTGCCATTATCCACAAAAACCAACAGCATTAATACGAACAACAATAACAACAAAATACACTATTGGAGTATAAGAGTGTTGGTATGTGAGCAGTGTTCGTTGGTATGATTTTTGTTGCCAGTGTACAGTTTCAAAGAGGATCTGCAGCATTTATTGTTGTTATTAAAGCATTGTTGCTGTTGTTTATTTGTTTGTTTGTTGGTTCGTTGGTTGGTTGCTGGCAATAACGTCATCAATTGACGACGATTTGTTACAAAGTTTCGTTAAAATGGTTAAGTTTTTTTGTTGTTGCTGTGTTTGTTTGTTTGTTTGTTGGTTTCTGTTTTCATGCCAATATTTTCATTTCGTTTCATTGCATTTGGTCGTTGTGTAAAAACTGCTGCTGCATCTGTTTCCTCTTCTTCTTCTTCTTCTGTGCAACTTCCAAAAACTTTTGAACACACACTTACGGGAGCACATTTTGTTGTCATGTTAAGGTGTCATGTTGCATTGTACTTAGACGAATCTTAATAATAAACATTTATATGAGATGGTTTGGCATGTATGTATGTATGTACATACATATGTAGGTATGTATATGTAATCATTTATATGTAGTTATCCATATCGCGGTTTTGGATTCGGCAACCCCGTTTAGTGACTTGGGTAAAACGGAACTGTCATGTACTGTTTGGTATTTTACAATACAAATCGATTAACGTTTTAGTTTTGATTCCAATAAGATTAAATGGGACATGCAAAATAATCATATGATGCTCAGCTCCCGGCGCTCACTTGGGTCCTAGCTTTGTTATGGGGAGGAGTTAAAGTTTTCTTTATACCCAAAACTTATATAATCTTATTCTCGGCCTTAGATCGTCTTGAAGAAAGCAGTAACTTTAGAAATACCCTCCTCGCGTTTAAAGGTTTCCACTAGTTTCCCTCAATTCTGACAGCTTGATTTTTTTTACAGGGAACTGAGTAATCCTTTTCTTTTCTTTTCTTTTCTTTTCTTATTTTTTTTTTTTTTTTTGTTAAGACAACACTACCTCTGCGAAGCTTATTGCTTGTCTGCACAAAACACCCAGAGTCTTTGGTGGGAATCGAACCCGCAACTTCTAGACTCATAGACTAGCGCGCTACCAGTCGAACTATCGAGGGACTCGTTAATGGGTCGTTTTCGGAAGATGTGAGCTTGGATAATCTTTGATTTCAGCAGGATGTCGTATGATGTCACACAGTTCGTCAAATAATCGAGCTTCTAAGCACTAAGTTCGGCAATCGAGGTATTACACAACTTGACGATGTCAATTCGCCACTTCGATGTAAATTGGCCCTCTAGACTATTTCTTGTGGATTTCCGTTAAAGTTATTTATTAGTGCAAGAGGATTATCGAAACAGATCTCTTCTTTAATGGGTCCATTTTCGAACTTCTTCCGCCCTCTATGCACCAAATTGTACTTATGGCAAACTCATTTTCCTTGAGTCACATGCTACCACCAGCCTTTACTCTTGGATGATTTCAGACTGTCGACTGGTAACTCTCGGCCTTCTTCCTCATCACGTAGTCTCTAGTAATTGCTAGCGTTTGTCCTAGGATCAGGCATCCACATTTAACAAACTTCCACCAGTGGGCTTACGTCTAATGATAGCCAGTGCTGGACTTTCACACACCGTCTCAGCCTTTTTCAGACACACACACAGTCTGCAAGTATCAATTTCTTCGATTTTCATCTTTGCTAGATGATACTTAAAGTTTCCATGACCTGTCACCAACGTAGTTATCCATCTTAAGGTACTTTTATTGTATCTGAGTACCTTATTGGCCTTCCTACTCGTGAGATCTTAGAGCACTATTTGAGCCTGCTTACATGTAACGGTTTCCCTCAACCTTTTCAGGTTAAATGTGTTCATTATAGGACCTTCGACATTTCCCAGCTCTACTCTTGGTTCTGCTCCACAGAAATTCACATCAGATCTCAGTTTTGCTAGTTTTTCTGCTGCTGCATTCCCAGTTGAGCCTGTGTGTCCCTTAACCCACATCAATGTTACCTCATTACCCGAGGCACATCTGTTAAGGGGGATAACGTTAAAAACCTTTGCTAAACGAATAATCCTAAAGCGATCCACACTCTTAAACGTATTATAGTCCGAGCCATTCGTGGAAATTTGGATTTACAAGATAAGATATTGCGAAGCTAGCCGTGGTAGTCGTATGAATGAAATTGTGTTCCATAAATAATGGAAATATTTTTTTATTTCTATTAAAGGCTGTGGCAGAGACGAAATAAAATTTTAATCGCGATGTTCGATTTTTAATTAAAAGACTTTAACCCCCTCCAGAGAAATCCACACAAAAAAGAAAAGGTATAGCCTCCTGACGTCCCTCCAGCTCACTCTTGGCACCAAAGAAAGATCAGCATCAAATTTAAGTTGAAGAAGCGCCAACCTCCACAGAGATAAAAATGGTAAATGACAAATACCCAGCAAGCCTCCACACCTCTAAAGCCCCTTTCACACTATAATACTGAGTATTAAGATTTTCATTGGATTTTGTAAGATAGAAATCCAATGAGAATTGTGTGATTGTCAAAAAAATCTAACGTAACATATCATTTCGTTTTCACACTATCACACTTCAAATAAAATGAAAAATATCAGCAAAGGAACAAGCCGAGACGAGACATTGAACGGCGTCGGATGAGCAATTTTATGTGGACGGCAGAGGTGACGGGTCTTTTCGGTTAATAAAAAAATAAAAAACAAAACAAAAAAAAATAATACGTACATAAAACAATTTCTAGGCATGGCAGAAACAAAGTACATACAAGTAGGCGTTAAGACTGATGACAATTTAAGGCAGATGCAGGAAAAAGAAAACATTTCATCGGCGACGGCAAACTATCGGCTGCGATTCAATCAGCTTGGTTCTTTGCTTTAAAAAAACACAACCCTGATAAAATGAAAAATGTTATCGTTTAGAAAATTTTCTAAAAATGGTTTGGTTTATGGGATGTCAAATTTCTTTCCGTATTATTTCACATTTTGATAACATACTGCTTTCACACTATCACACCTTCTCATTGGATTCAAGTATTTGACAAATCTTAATACTCAGTATAATAGTGTGAAAAGGGCTTTAGCAGGGATCTGCATCACTACACCATCATATAGAGGCATTGTTCCTAGGCAACAACAGATGGCAGTCTGTTTAAACTGGGACAGGCTATACTGGTAGACTAATTATAAACTTAGCTGGAAAACCATAAAGATGTACGAAACGGCAAAAGCTATGGAGATGCTTTGTAGAAGCTCTTTGCTCCCAAGAGAAGTATCAGGGGAAAAATAACCATGTGAAATTAGTTTTAGTTCGTTTTGCTTACTTAAAAAAAAATACTTGTATTTGAAGCACTCGTTATATTTAAAAAAAAAAAAAATCATACAAATATCATCCATTTACTTTTGGCACCTCAACAAGGATAAGCCTATACATCCACATATGTAGAGAAGTGTTTTTTTTTTTTTGTTTTTGTATTTTGTATATTTATTTAGGTGTTATGGTTGTAAGCGTAGTTGGAGCTGGTGTGCTGGTTTAAAGTCGTTAGGCCATGTCAGTAATTTGAGAATTTAACGTGCACCAAAATGTAGTAGTTGGCTGTTGTTTCGTTTTCAATAAATATATGGTTTTGATGAAATCATTAATTCAATTTATTTAATTTTTTTTTCGCTTTAAATTTTTACGAATATTTTTAAGTTTGTTTATTGCGCTGTAAATAGTGGAATGTGGAATACCGTTGGTCAACAACGTTGTGGTGAAATGACCTATTGATCTTTGTGGTGTTTTTAGGTTTTAATAAGAAGAAAAGTTCTTTACACAGGTAACGCTAAGGAGTTGAGGAGACATATGTATATTTTATGCCACTGGTGGTCTAAAACCATATTGTATTTAGTAATAATATTATACTCCGAATTATATTTTATACGCAATAATTGAAAGGATTATTTATGATAAAAACCAATATACAGGGGTGGGAGCTCGAAGTCTTACCATATAAATTGGCCGCCTTTGGCTATATTTATAATAATGGGTAATTTTTTTGAGGTTAGGATTTTCATGCATTAGTATTTGACAGATCACGTGAGATTTCAGACATGGTGCCAAAGAGAAAGATGCTCAGTATGCTTTGACATTTCATCATGAATAGACTTACTAACGAGCAACGCTTGCAAATCATTGAATTTTATTACCAAAATCAGTGTTCGGTTCGAAATGTTCAAATGTGACAAATTTTGTTCAGCGATGAGGCTCATTTCTGGTTGAATGGCTACGTAAATAAGCAAAATTGCCGCATTTGGAGTGAAGAGCAACCAGAAGCCGTTCAAGAACTGCCCATGCATCCCGAAAAATGCACTGTTTGGTGTGGTTTGTACGCTGGTGGAATCATTGGACCGTATTTTTTCAAAGATGCTGTTGGACGCAACGTTACGGTGAATGGCGATCGCTATCGTTCGATGCTAACAAACTTTTTGTTGCCAAAAATGGAACAACTGAACTTGGTTGACATGTGGTTTCAACAAGATGGCGCTACATGCCACACAGCTCGCGATTCTATGGCCATTTTGAGGGAAAACTTCGGAGAACAATTCATCTCAAGAAATGGACCGGTAAGTTGGCCACCAAGATCATGCGATTTGACGCCTTTAGACTATTTTTTGTGGGGCTACGTCAAGTCTAAAGTCTACAGAAATAAGCCAGCAACTATTCCAGCTTTGGAAGACAACATTTCCGAAGAAATTCGGGCTATTCCAGCCGAAATGCTCGAAAAAGTTGCCCAAAATTGGACTTTCCGAATGGACCACCTAAGACGCAGCCGCGGTCAACATTTAAATGAAATTATCTTCAAAAAGTAAATGTCATGGACCAATCTAACGTTTCAAATAAAGAACCGATGAGATTTTGCAAATTTTATGCGTTTTTTTAAAAAAAAAAGTTCTCAAGCTCTTAAAAAATCACTCGTTATATGTTCAGTATATCGTAAAAATAAATTATGTGATTAAAATTAAATTTTAAGAAAAATATGGGCTTGTTCGGAAATGCATCACTGCGCTGCATCTGATGCGCATGTGTGATTAGTTTGCGATGCCGATGCTTATACTTACTTGATGCGCAAACAAAATTAATTAACATTTGTTTGAATTTTGGAATGCTTAAACCATACAAATTGGGAAGTTAATAATAAAATTTTATTTCTTGATTTAGATGAAAGCAAAAATTAAATAAAATTTTTCCATATCTAATCGAACTCTTATTTATGTATAAACAAATGTAACAAAATGTAATATAACAAAATAAAATTAATAAAGAACAAATACAAAACTCACTCTACCATTGCATCAGCAGTTTTGATGATGCGTTTTTGACGTTTGTTTGCGCATCATCTATTTCAGTGATGCATTTTAGAACACACGACATTTGCAGTGATGCAAACTGATGCATTGCCGAACGTACTGAGCATCAGATGCAGCGCAGTGATGCATTTCCGAACAAGCCCTATGTGATTGGTCCATATAGCCAACGTTAGCGTAGAGTCTGACCTAGAAGATTTCACATGCTGCACAAAAGTGGCCTGATCGGGCTGTTCCTGTTCAGATGTTTACAGTTCTCCATGTTTGTTTTTCAGGGGCTTTGCAGAATAAAATTTCTTATTGCTCAATTTCCTCGTTACTCTATATAGGTCCCGCCTCCTGAGATCTTCCGCAAGTTTCCGCTTATCTTTACGAGCATTTCGCTTTACTGCCTTATCTATGTACTCAGTCTACATATATTTTAGAACTGTAGTGTCTTCGATATATTGGGTTATGGAGTTTTTTTTTTGAGATATTCATTGGTTCTATGGCTGTGGCTTTCAATTGTAGAGTTCCAACTAGCAAATGGTGGTCGCTATTGCAGTCTGCTTCTCTTTTATTCCGGACATCAAATACACATTCTTGCCAGGTTTTGCTTATAGCAATGTGGTCTATTTGGTTTGCTGTTGCCTTGCCCGGAGAAATCCATGTAACCTTGTATACACTTTTGTGAGGGAAGACAGAGCCCCTAATGATTAGTTTGTTAGCCGCACAAATTTCTGTAAATAGTTGACCATTCTGCGTCATTCTCCCCATCGCATTTCTTCCCATGACACTCTCCCTTTTAATGTTATCTGGGCCAAGCTGAGCATTGAAATCCCGTATTATTATCATGATATCACCTCTATTAGTAGATGTCGTGTCATTTGCTAAGCTGCTATAGAAAGAAGTCTTCTTTTTGAACAGTTTCTGCCGTTTCATTTTGTACTTTGGTTCTGAATCTGGCAGTAATTATCATCGATCAGAGAAAGTTCTCCAGTCGATGAGTATATTATATGCGTTTCTGAATAGTGGGCAGCCTGGAAAGGGATAAATGAAACCAATTTGTAATTGTTTTACATCGCTGGCGATTCACAGCTATGTGGTAATACCGGTGAAGGAGGCCGCTGTGAAAAGTAAGCGTCCTGTGGCAGTTACACGGTCCAAATTATCATTATAGCTTTTCTAACGAGCCATTTGAACTGCGCATTGTCTCCGTTTGAATTGCGCTTTGTCAACGATTTTGGCTGTCAACCTTTTTGGTTGTTTTGATTATTTTTCTGTAATGTTCCGATATATAAACATTTTTATGACTCGTAAATGTCGTTGCTCATTTAAAACGTTTGATTGTGATTTTTCAGGCAATAACAAATCCATGACACTGCTGTGTATAACTCCATTTTGAAACGTTCTTTTAACTGCGGCGTAAAACTTTAAAGATAGACTGCAAAGGCCGTTAACGGTTAACCCGGTAAGGTTACAGCCACAGTTGTTGGGAAAAGTACGAGTATATTTTCAATTTTGTAATTGCTAATAAAAATGTAATTTTATTTTCAATATTTGGCTACACCATAGGGTATCAGGTCGAGGTCAAACACTCGCAAAAACGCTTTCAAACACTTCTCCATTGAAACTATACTCGGGTGCGCACTTGAGCGATTTCGATAGTAAAAACACACGATTTAAGTTACGAATAGTTACCACATGCACTTATTTCTTATATTGAGGGGCTATTTTACCACCAGATCACTAACTTTATGCAGCCTTTTTTAACCCTATTCAGTCATCAATGTTTGGAGTCACCCGATTGGTAATTTACGACTACGTTACTTTGGTTGAATCTCGTGCTAAAAATAGATTTTACTTTCGACTATAGTGATTTCAGACGGTCCACTGTTTTTCTCATCTTAGATACACGCTATGGCATCCACATTTAACATATGTGTGCTCGAATCTGTATGTCTTTCGATAGCCAGTACTGGATACCTTAGCCAGATGATACTTCAAGTTTCCCTGACCTGTCACTTTTACACTTATTCAGCTTAAAGTACCTTACATCAATGCAACTTTGTGGATTTGATAAAGCTAGGCTATTTCCTCTGTAGTACCTTAAAGATCTATATATCTTGCGATCAATAAAACCCCAAGTACCTTCAAAGATCTACCTCATCACTTCTTGCGAGGATTCCTTGTCAATCGCAAACGGAATCTTACAGTCCAGTCTAATTGTATCAAAATTTCTATTTATAAAATTTCCAAAAATAAAAAATGATGTTCACCCTCTCCGAGCTTTATATCAAAGTCTATGTATAAACTAGAGTTCGATAGATATCCAGAGTTCGCTCGACTTAATTTAGCCAGCCTCCTAAAGGAGAAATTATCTAACTAGGAGACTATTAGTGGCCTGGTGGCCACGAAGAAAGTCGAACTATTAACAGTACACCCTGATCAGGATTATGTCGAGGCATACCCTTGTGCCTGCCAGCCGACAGCAGCATGCTGCACTTCACTTCAGCAAGCAAGAGTAACTACCACCCGCATATACACCATGACCAAATTGTTGACATACAAACACGGACTTTTAAAATTTCTTGAGGCAATGGTGCAGGTAAGAAATCCAGAAAATGAACAAACTGAAAACAAGATATATGAATTGAAATTTTGTAAACTAATTTTAGAACGATTAACTTTTAAAAGGCTATTCCTACAGATATTTCACTCACGATAAGAAAAAAAAACAAAGAACAAAACATCAATTTCTCATAAAGGAAAACAATACGGGTACCCCCTATACAAAATTATACTGGAGAGCTACATTAGAGAGCCGCTTCAAATTACATGCGGATTATTATAATAAACAGCTCTATTTAACAATATCAATGTTGTGTAGGAGCGGGTACCCCACATATAAAGCAATTATTACTTGTCCTATTTTTGTCTAACAATAGTAGGGCCTCTCTATAAATTAGATATAGATTCCCCTGAAAACAATAACAAAAGCTGGATAGATTTGAAGTGTAGAAGGCAAACATGGGTACCCCAAATATAAAGTAAATATTAATTATCCTATATTTCTAGGGCTAACTATTGTAGACTTTTAAATTTGCTGTAGGTTACTCTGAGAACAAATTCAGTTATAGCAAAAAAACTGGAGGTATAGTAGAGTGAAGATAGGTACCCCATATAAAATATTTATTAAATTTATGCCATATTTGAAGAACAATAATAATGAGACTTTCTTTTTTTCCAAATTTAAGGATGTGGCTTCGCGAAAAAAAACTTTAATTCCAAATGAGGATATCACCTATTCACAAAAAGCCTATTTTGTAGAACGATCAAACATCGTGCATATAAGGGTATATTTCGCACTATATAGAGACTATTAAACAAACGGAGTGCAGAGTATGGACTGTGTAACCTGTGTTTTAATATATTCTTGAAAGTGTAAAGACGCAACTGAATGTATTTACAGCGAAATATATATCATTTTTTAATTTTTATGCACTAAATGCTGTTTTTTATTTGTTGTACCCTTTAAAATACGCTTAAGACATTAACATTGGCCCATTCTATTAAAACTCGTACAATCAAAAAGTTAACAACAATTTAAATTATGGCTCAATAAAGGTTAACTAAAATATCAAGTGTTAATTATTTAAAACGTTTTCAATAAACTGGCATTTAATATTGTTTTTTTTTTTTTTTGTTTTGTTCTACTAAATACAATATAACATACAACATAAAACATAAAACATAAGTTACAAATGCATATGTTTCAACGTATGTGTGTGTGTGTTAGTGTGTGTTTGCATAAAAAATCAATTAAATATCCATTTAAATGTTCAATTATCTGAATTCAATTGACAATGAGACATTTTACCACAATGTGTGTTGTCGTCATTTAGATCGCGTTTATCATATTATTCGATATTAAATGGTTTCTGTTGTATCTTTTTCCATTTTTCATTTTTCTCATTCAATTTTTATGTAAACAATTATTATATTCTTGCCGCTTTATACCATCTACAATTACACATGCATGCGCATAAATAAACATAAGCATTTTGGAATATATATATATTTTATATGGGCAAGTGTGTGTGTGTATGTGAAAGGCTAGGCAGCGAAGGCTGTCTCACAAGTTCTTTCAGTATTGGCTTAATTAAATCTCAAATATACTATTAAACTAGCTGTACCTGCCACGTCGTGGGGGTCCTGACAATTTTTTGCTCGATTTTGCTTTGAAATTATTACACACCAATTGTAAGACTCTTACTTTTATAGTGCTTCAGTTATGGTTTATGTATTTACTTTATACAAAGGTATCCATCCCTGGATAAAATTCTAAATCTATAATTCTAAACGTTAATGTAAACCTATGTAAAAGGTGTTTAAATTATTTAAATAACAATGTAATTCCACAAAATTAAAAAAACAAATCAAATACAAATTTTATTCAATTGGCGCCATCTGTTAACAAAATAGTGTTTAAATTATCCCACTTTCCAAAATAAAAGATGCGCAACCGTGTTTAAAATATCCCAGTTTTAAACCGTAAACTTCAGTACCTTTAAACCAGAAATTGCGTACTTTCACTGCTTTTTCTCCATTTGCTTTTGTAAATGAGATAGAAAAAGTATCCTATATTGGAATCAGGATGCTAAGGTACCTCCTCACACAATTTTGTTAAAATCTATCCAGTAGTTTTTACCTGATGCGAACACAAATGAAAAGCAGACAAATAGACGGAAATGAGTTACTATTTTTAACCGACTTCAAAAAAGAAGGAGGTTATCTATTCGTCTGAATGTTGCTTTTTTATGTACGTAGCCGCAGAACTCAGCCATTTCTGAACCGATTTTAAAATTTTTTTGAAAGGTTATGCTTTCAGGTTGGTCCCATTTTAAAAACAGTTCATTATATTAAAAATTAAAGGGTGTCCCCATACAACAAACATGTTTTTTACGTGTATTAAGAACCGTAAATGGCAGCAAATTAAAATTTTAAAAAATTGCGTACCGCTATAGCTCCCAACAGAAGAAATTAATAAAAAAATAAATTTAAAATTTAAAGGGTGTCCCCATAGGTGACGTAATTTGACCTATTTGAGCCTATCTTTTGAACCTTCAAAATTTGACAGAATGTCGATTACTATGATTGTTATAATAAAATGTATAAATATTCAAAATATTAAAGGGTGCTCCGATAGTTCATTTAATTTGATGTATATGGCCATAGTTTTGAAAAGTTGTACACAGACCGCTGAAATTCACAAAGAACCTGTGTTGCTAAGTCCGCTATAACAAAAAGTATAAAAAATGAATTTGGAAATAAAAGGGTGTCCCAATAGTAAATGTAATTATATGTATGTGGCTAAACTTTTGAACTGTTTAAACAGACAGCTGAAATTTACAAGGAACCTGTATTGCAAAATCCACTATAGCAATATACATTTGAATTTAGAAACTAAAGGGTGTCCCCATAAATTATGTAATTTGATCAATATGGCCCTATCTTTTGAACCGTTAAACACAAACACTTGAAAATTAGGCAGAATATCCACTACTTTCTCTGGTATGATAACAAGTATAAATATTTGGAATTATAATGTAAAGGGTGTCCCAATAGTTCATGTAATTTGATATATATGGTTAAACTTCTTAACCGTTATAGACAGATAGTTGAAATTTACAAAGAATCTTTATGGACAAGTTCTCTATAACAACAGGTCTTTAATTTAAAATTGTAAATTAAAGGGTGCCCGAATAGGCGCATCTATTATTTGGTTTAAATCTAATTCTTACAGATTACTTCTTACATTTTTAGTTTATAATTGGTGCCCTTCTATCTGTTTTGAAGTCGGTTTTTTTTTTCAAAAATTATCTTATATGTATGTATATATTCAGCTAAATGGAATATGGTAAACATATGTTTATTGTGATCATATTATTTTCACAAAAATCATTGCTATTGACCAAAGGCAATTGAAATAAATCTGAGATTTCTGAACAGGCGGTAGCTTAGCAAGCTGTTGGACTCCAAATACCTCACATGACGAAAATTCATCAAGCAAAACCGATAGCAATTGGACAGTAATTACCAGGGTTGTTGGCTTAACCTTTTTTAGGGATTGGCATTATATTAGCAACCTTCCAACACATTGGAAATTTACCAGCATGGTACAAAGTGCTAAAGAGAGAGAGTCGCCAATAAGCGCTGTAGTAGCGTTGAAAAGTAATGCTTCAAGCCCAGTACTGGAATTCCATCCGGCCTAGGATACTTGTTAATGTTGAGGTCAGCTGGAAACATCTTTGGCCTAATTACTGATACTCTGCCGAGCGTGGGCAGTGGTTGATATATATGGCGAAGTTTGATTGTCATCTACAGTCTTAAAAGGTATCTTACAACCATTGAATATCGAATTTTTTTTACAATTTTAAAGTGTTAAATTTTTTGATAATTTATTTCAAGAATTAGGCGATTTTGAAGCAATTTAACTGAAAACTGTAAGTGTAAACTTTATAAAGGTATTCCTTTAGAAGTTACAGAATTTTGTTTGAGTAACCTCCTTACTATTTGTTGTTTTAGCGGCCACTGTAACAAAACTTTCAGTTCAAGAGATACATACGTTTGAAAAATGAACACACATTAGAGCGATATTAATAGGGTCCCTTCTTCATGTATCTTACACACGGCTTAAGCAAGTGATCAATCACTTAGGCAAAACTTTCGATTACAATCTAAGTTCAAAGTTAATAAATTTAAAACTCAAATAACTAACAATATGTTTGCAGTTTAAAATCCTGGAACAAGTTTTATTCATATGAATTTTGAACTTCACTTTCGTAAGTTATCATTTAAGTTGAACAACTGGTTTGTGATTTAAATTTCATTTATATAAAGATTAGAGGTAGATGAGGCACTTCATGAGCACAAAAAAAAAACGAAGCTCATAAGACGCTCATTATAACCATTTTATTGAGTTCATGTCTGTTCATTGCACTTATTGTAACCATGAGTGAACAATAATAAACAGCGAAGACCAGCGAACTAAATGCCATGAGCTTGCAGAGTTTCCATAAGCAAGTTTGAATAAGTATGAGTAAATGTTGAACATAATAACAATGAACTTGAGCGAGTTCAAGCAGTTTTATGCGTTGAGTGAAACACGAAGACAGTAGGATTGTACAAACTAAAAACACAGAATTACTTAAATTCATTTTAAGTTCTTCATTTCTTGAGAAATACAAAAACAAGAAACCACTAGTGCAAGTAAAACGCACTAAGCCTTATCTAAACAACTACTAAACAAAACACAATCGAATGTTTCGAATGCGAGGCGAGTAAAAACGGCTCTTACTATTATAGAAGTCAGCTCATTGCGTTTATAATACAAACACTGGTTTGCTCACTAATAGTATACTTAGAGGAGGCATGCGTTCAGGAAGCTAGAATATGACTACTTGCTTATGAGCTTATGAACCAACTCATTAGATGAACTTGCTCATGCAACTGTTTAGTGGTTAAAAAGTGTTTATTTGGTTAAAATAATTTTTTTTGTGATTAAGGTAAAAAAACACTTTCCGAATTGCCCTCGTTTAAAGCCATACATATGTGTGTATGTCAAAAATTGTATGTATGTATGATAACGTATTTTTATTCAAACCACCACTAAATGGCTGCCATTTAACAACCCATAATTAGTTGATTTCACTAAACAAACAATAAACGCAATAAACAAAACCATTTCATTTCAATTTAATACTTCGACGACAACAATAAAAAAATGTAGTGGACGATTGAATAAATAAGCGAGTGAATTGACATGGCCGGTTATGTGGAGTTAAGTGGAATAGTATGTATTCGTTTTCAACTCCTCTACTCTACTTTACTCTACTCTACCTTTCCATTCGATTCCATTCAATACAATTTCGAGCAACACATTTAAGACACTCATCCTGTCAATTGTTGTCAGTGCCAAACAACAGCGTTGAAGCAGCCGTTCAAACAACTTAAACAAATAAATGCGTGATTACAAATTTGTTGTTGTAAAGTCAAGGATTAAATGCAAAGGATGTGTGTGTGTGTAAGAGTGAGTGTGGTTGTGTATTCCCGCCTCTTATAAAAATGATTCGTTGATGTAGAACTAAAAAGTGGTTAGAGGTTCTACGTTCTAGTTTATTAAATGTTTTACAAAGAAGCGATTGTTCTTTGTTAACTAAACTGACCACAATAACCAAATAAAAACTTAAACAATGACAATCTGTGTGCAGAAGAACAAACAAAACAAAACTATAACAACCTGAAGGACATTATTACAAATCACACAACCTTTTTTCTTCTCCTGTCATGCCTTTCTTCATGCATGCATGACTATATGTTGTCTAAAGCTTTGTTCTTTGTGCATGTAGCACAAGTCTAAAGTAAAATGTCACATTTTTAATTTTAGTTTTTATATCGTCCATTGACGTACCGAATTGCCGACCAAATAAGCAACCATATGTAGAGACTTTTGTGGTTTTTTTGTTTAACTCGTTTATTCACTGAAAATAAATTTAATTGTATTTGTTTTTAACATGTATTAACTATATTTAATTTGTATTTGTTTTAATATTATTTTTTTTTTATTCAATAATCCTTCTGCATATGTTGGGAAATCAAATTAAGCCTAATCGATATGTTGACATCCTTTTTAACCAGCAATTAGAACATTTTTAATAGCTGTCAAGTGGTTCATTTAAAATTAGTAAACACAGTTGCGAACAGCTATAGGGGGCTATAGCTTAGGTATTGAGCACAACGCCTCGGGTACTAAGCCAACATACAGGCTCGATTCATTTAGACTTTTATTCTGATATGTATTAGCTTTTTTTATTCTTACTAGTATATATCTTCCTTCCTTCGCTGGTATCACTCTAAGGCAATCAAATCGTCGGCGAAGTAAAATATTAATAAAATGGCTTCAACAGCTACAAATTAATGTGGCTACTTGATACCAGAGGCGCTGCAACACTGTTCAAAAAAGAAAACATGCCATGCAGTTGCAGTGTTGCCAAAAGTGCAGCTTTATTCTAACCTCTACTGTATCTCTTTCCCTAAGAAAGTAACGCAAATAATTAGAAGGCCTAACTGCCTCAGTGTTACTTTTCTTAAAACAAAAATATTTAAAAATGTTTCTTTGATAATACCGCCATCCAATTCACCTTTTTTAATGGTTTTTAATACTTTAGAATTGCCGTAGAATAGTTATCCTACTAATAACGGGCTCGCCCTACTGAGGCCTTTTCAGTCACTTGCAATGTAAGAATACTCAAGCCGAATTTTTCTAACCTTTAGCTCATCCATCCTTCTTCTGTAACATTTTTGTTTAAATTTCAACCCACTGCAATTAATAAGTAGAGTAGAATGCAATAATAAAAAGAGTTCTCATCCAACTTAAAAAAATACCCTTCTCGAGTCGCCAAAATCGCCAGAACTTAAATTTTGCAAAACAACGATATCGTTTAGTGCTGCACCAATTAAAAATAAAAATACTCCTTCCTCCTTTTTCTATAACCTTTTGTTTAACTTTCAACACAACACAATATATAAGTAGCGGTCCTCCCTAAATTATTTTTTTTTAAACGACAATTATAACGACCCACTTCACTGATCGATGATTTCATTTTCAAAAATGGGCTACGTTCAGGACGGATGCAATTAAAAATAAAAATCTTTTTCCTCCTTTTTCTATAACCTTTTGTTGAACTTCTAACACAATCTATATTTAAAAAATGTAATAAAATAGCAACTCATTTTCTGTCTTCACGTAAAAACTACAGGATGGATTTTAACAAAATTTTGTGAGGAGGTACCTTAGCATCCTAATTTCAATATAGGATACCTTTTTTCGCAAAAATATCTAATTTAAAAGAGAAAACGCAATTTCCGGTTTAAAACTAATGCTTAGCTAACCTTTTATTTTTAAAAGTGAGATATTTTATACACAGATGGCGCTGTTTTAAAATACATAATGACAAAGTATGAATTACTTACTGCCAAATAGCCGATTGAATAAAATTTGTATTTTAAACACCTTTTACAAAGGTTTACAAAAATTTTTAGAATTCTAGAATTTCATATAAATTTTAGAATTTTATCCAGGGATGGGTACCTTTATATAAAAAAGTATATATACATGAAGCACTATCAGAGTCTTAAAATTAGGTGTGTATTGCTTTCAAAACAAACTCGAATAAAATATTGCAAGGGCGCTGACGAAGTGACGGGCACAGCTAGTACAATATATAAGCAGAGGTTCTCCCGTGTTAGTTCTCGTACAAATAAAGCCTTTTACGAGTCAGCAAAATCGCCAGAACTTCTTTTTTACAAAACCACGACAAATCGCCAGCAATTCTCTTTAAAAAAAAACGACAATCGAAACGACTCCAATGATTTCTTTTTTCAAAAATAAGCTACGGCTAGTGCTGATCCAATTAAAGATAAAAATCATAGGTCCGTTTTTTGGAATCAAACCATGATCATATACTAAGCTACACCATATGAATAAAGCCAAAACGCAAAAAAAACTTTTGATTTAATAGACCTGTAGACAAAAGTCTTATGTATACAATTTAACCGATATTTAGAATCAGTATTATTATTTTTTTATAGGAGGGATACCGAAGCTGGCCACTAACTGGGTCCCTTTTCGACACAAAGTCTTAATGTAGCCATTCTGCTGGACATCCACACAAAATGTGCTATGCCGTCTTAGCCATCTTCCAGACACAGTCTGCATGTCTTGTCTTATCTCTATTTTAATACTTGGAGTATCCGTGAACTGCAACTAACGCAGTTAACTACTTGCTGGCATTAAGATTATATCCAAGCACCTTCTTGGCCTTTCTGCCAACTTGTAGGGAAAGATAATAGAGTCTTTGGTAGGAATCGAACCTATAACACCGGACTGATAGACTACCACACTATCTACTTGCCCCCCCAGAGGCACCCGTCTTATGTATATAATCTAACCCATATTTATAACCAGTAAGTTAACTCTATAAATCTTTAATTTGACATTTCTTTGACAACTTTTTGTGGGACTAGTAAAATAACATTTCCCTATGGTTTGCTAAAGTCTACTGGCGTGAGCCTACTTCAGCAACAAGATCGCTATTTAGGTAAAGAACAGACAAAAAAAATTAATTTACAATTGAAACAATACTTGAGAATTAAAGATATTTATTTTAAATGTACCATCCTTAGTTAGTTCTACACTACATTTGCCGCTTGTTGAACATGTGTCAGAAACCTGACAGTAGTAATAGTCTGTGGGTATTGGTGACATACTTAGGTTGCAATGATACAAAATAGATATAAACATATGCATTCACATTTGGACAACGATTAGGTATCTGTACGCTACATTATGAATGCATAATTTCTAGATGGATTTGCGTTTAATTTTAAATATTATTGTACCATCTTTTCCTTAATACAGAGCACCATTTTCTCAGTCATACATACCCATATCAAAACAAAACAAAATATCCTCCTCCCTAACCTTTAATTCTTGAGTAGCTTTAAATTTTTCGCTGTTTAGTGGAGTTGGAAAGCCGCACAGAGAAAAAAATTGTTGCACCAATTAAATGTTTTAATTAGTTTTGAATTCAAATTCAATCAATTTTTTAATTGATTGAAATATACATTTGTTTAAAACAGAACAACAAAATTTCCTAATTACACAAATAATTGAATCAATTAATTATTTAATGAAATTTTCATCTGAAAGCAATTAAAACCTTTAATTGGTGAAAATATTTTTTATGTGCAATTGCTACGACCATCTTCGAAATTATATAACTGGTTCGTCATGAACTCTGTCATTACTGCATCGAATTCGAAATTGCTTTACTTTAATCACTGAGAATTTTCTTGAACACCCTTTTTTCCAAAATAAGTTTTTATAAGTCGAAAATGTGCTTCCGTTGTGCCATGCTCTGTGACCAATAGTTAATCGAATAGTGGTTTTAATATTTTTGAAATATTTTTTTCACTCTAAGTTTATGAGTCAACCTGAGTCAATCTTTAGTATTATTTAACCTGTTTACACTCTCCGTGATGGCGCTGATCTCCACCTAAAGTTTTATGCGAAAATCAGGTAGGCCTAAGTAATTTTTATAAAGACAACACTAACTGCTGCAACGCTCCTGGTTTCACTGCACGAAACACCCAGAGTCTTTGGCTAGAAACGAACATGCAACCACCAGACTGTTAGACAAGAGCACTACCAAAGAGTCCAAAGAGGTGCTCTATAGAGTAATTAAGTTTCTGTTTTTCCAATGGAGCTCCAATCCCGTTTCAAGTCCTACTTTATCTCTTTTCGCGTGGACGCGCTTTTTTCCTTTTTTTATTTTTCGATCCAAATCAGAAAAAAATGTTCACCAATTAAAGGTTTTAATTGGTTTCAAATTTTAATTAAATAATTAATTGATTCAATTATTTGTTTTTTTGTTCTTTTTTAAATTTTTTTGTTTTTTTTTTAACAAATATATATTTGGATCAAATAAAAACATAATTGAACTTTAATTTAAAACTAATAAAAATTTAATTGAAAAATTAATTGATTCAATTAGTTATTTAATTAGAAATTTAAACAAATATATATTTAAATCAATTAAAAAATGAATTGAACTTTAATTTAAAACTAAATAATTTATTTGGTTTCAGATTAAAATTTAATTGAAGAGTTAATTGATTGAATTATTTGTTTAATTTAGAAATTTTTTTGTTCTTTTTGAAACAAATATATAATTGGATCAATTAAAAAATTAATTGAACTTTAATTTAAAACTAATGAATTTAATTGGTTTCAGATTAAAATTTAATTGAAAAATTAATTGATTCAATTATTTGTTGAATTAGGAATTTTTTTTTTTGTTCTTTTCAAACAAATTTATACTTGGATCAATTAAAAAATTAATTGAACTTTAATTTAAAATTAATTTAAAATTAATTAATAAATTAATTAAAATTTTATTGAAAATTTAATTGGTTCAATTATTTATTTAATTAGGAAATTTTTTGTTCTCTTTTAAACAAATATATATTTGAATCAATAAAAAAATTAATTGAACTTTAATATAAAACTAATTAATTTAATTGGTTTCAGATTAATATTTAATTGAATAATTAATTGATTCAATTATTTGTTTAATTAGGAAATTTGTTTGTTCTTTTTTTAAACAAATATATATTTGAATCAATTAAAAAATTAATTTAACTTTAATTTAAAACTAATTAAAACCTTTAATTGGTGCAACAAATTTTGTCTGTGAAGATAATACCCAAGCATGTGATAGTTTTGGATAATTCGAATATCTTGTTGAACAACCGAGATTTTTTCTCACCTCGTGAGCAGACAAATTTCTGTTTTATCCGGGTTTAGTGTCCAACTTTTGGATTTAGCTGAGTTGGTTTGCGGCCATAAGATCCACTTAGGCCATTCTATATAAATAATTGCAATTTCATCCTCCTAAAAGTATTACAATGTATAGCAACTGGTTTATGTCCTTAAAAGGCTTCCATTGAGTTCGTCATTTAAAGGAGTGATTTCATTGCTTTTCGGGTCTCTAATATTTTTTTTTGCGATCCACATTCGATCCATTTCGTAGCATGGAATTAGTTTAGTCTCTCAGTACCCGGTTGGCTTTGAACTAGTCCATGGATCCGATAAGTGTAACTTTGAAAGGGCCATTTTCTATGTAATGAAATCTACTTCATGTAAAGCAGTGTTCGTACTTTTTTCATGTAGGGTATATAAATTTCAGTTAATATCTCTGTTATTGATGTATGTAAACGTAAATACAATCTATTTAAATTATAAATTATTATTGTCAACTAGCCGTATTAAAAACATTGTTTAGTTATCGTTTGTTGCGTTTGTTTTTGCAGTCGTACTATGTGTCTCTACAATTTATATCATGTGTCTATTGGTAACTTCAGATTTCTGTGGTATGATTGTATTGATTGATATTTTAAACTGATTAAATGCCACTTGTCGGCATGTATTTTATTTATTGCTCTGTTAATTACATGTCAGACGCAGTAGTAGACAAACAAACAAACAAACAAAACGTACGTGTTACAAATATCTACTTTTAAGTTTGTTCGTTAGTTAGTCAGTTACTTACTTAGTTAGTAAAGCAATTATAATATTCAAACACAAAACGTTTGAATTTATAAACCAATCAATACTAATTAGTTAATTAAAAAGTTTTGATTATTTTATTTTATTTTAAAAATGGGATAGGATAAAGGAAACCATTGTGTATAAATTGTAATTCGAAAGCAAAGTTAAACATAAAGTTTTAATGGAATTTTGTGGGAAGGTGGAAATTTTTGAAAATTAATTGCTTTTTAACATGTTTGAAATATTAAAAAAAAAAACATTGATTTTTAATTACCAAAAAGTTTGTTGAAACAGTTTATTTATTTTTCATCGTAAAAGTTTTTAATCCAAATTAATTCAATTTAAGTTTTGGTCCTTCGAACCAATCATTTTTACAAACTAACGGTATTCATATATATTGCGAAAATATATTTTAAAACCCGGCTTTAAATAAAAATTCTTTCCTCTGGTGTTTGCAGTTTTAATATAACTTGCTACAGGGCTGAAATACTAAGAATTTACTAATTGAAATACAATCTGTTATTATAATAAAAATATAAAAATACCGTGACTGAACATCAAATATCTTTAAAATATTTTATTGCTAGATAATACTGGATATGGAATCAAAATATAAATTTTTAGAATTTTTGTCTATCTGCTTATCTGTGTTGTTAACCCGTAAAAACTACTGGACATCGCTTTCATTTTTGGAAACGGGAAATAATATAATTTTATATAAATCCTTTGTTGCAACATCCTGAGTACTTACTCAGTTCCGGTTACCTCTATATAGAGTAAATTAAATTAAACTATACCTGCATCAAAGATGAAAGTGGGCACCGAAGCGGAAGTTAACATTCGCAGGTCTGCATAGGCTTCTAGATGAATGTAGTGTGTTCCATGCAGATTCACACAGCGTCAAGTCACGGCTAGTAGTAGATTACATAAAGGCTCTTGACGAACTAATATAAAGTTGGAATGTATTCCGGGTCATATCAATGTTAAGAGCAATAAAATTGCCGACGAACTTGTAAAATCTAGCTCGGCTTAGATTAATTCAGAAAGAGTATAATCGATGAAGCCACCTATTAGTAACTATTATAGGCTTCTATCTAACTGGGTAGTAGGAAGAACTACAGTCGTGGGAAGCTAGGGTAGATTGAAGTCTGAAAGCGGTAAAAACTAAACTGCTACTTAGGCTTAGGTAGAAAAGTTCTAAGAGTCGTTGTAGGTGTGATCATTGAAATTTCGCCATTAGGGCAGGAACGCATAAGATCTCACGATGGCCTAAGCGAAATTGCTCGGCGTAAACTAGAAGATGTCTTCGGCTTCATCAGTTGGTGTCTAATTGAGAGGTAGCAGGACGGAAATGTTTTTCTTTTTTAGTTTAGCTATCTTAAGGGAACTAAAAAGGATCCTCTGGATCACCGAGTGGAGGTGCCATTTTTGCTACAACCCTTCAAATCTTAACCAAACTGCAGTACTGAAAGACTAACAGAGTTTCTTAATATTTGGTGGGTGTGGATTACTTTCAAAACAAAAGGCATATTCGGTCACTTTTAGTTTAAAATATGGTTCTTTGTAGTATTTTTAATTCTATACTAGTGTATTTTACCCGGCGTTGCCTGGGTCCACCCTTAGAGCCCTTCTAAGTGCTTGCGAAATGATTAACCTTTTTTGGTTTTATCCCCCCTGTAGATTCAATCTAAACAGAGGAGAAACAATTATAGTTTCGCGACAAAGCATTTGCATGCATCTCAACAACAGCATCAGATATCGAGTTCAACCAATCGAGGAGGTGATTAAGGAAACGCAAAGAAAATAGTAACACATATCTATGATACATAGTTTTTATAATTTTGAAATTGTTCCGCAATATTTTAAATTTTGCTCGCTAATTACGAAAAATAATTTAAAAAAAAATTGAGTTATTTTTAAAATATTTTCATTCTGCCCCACTGTGCGGCGTATGTGTAGTAAAAGCCATGATTCACTATCACACTCAGTCGTAGGATTTGTCAAAAATTGCATGGGACAGACTTTTTGACAGATATGTACGATTTTATAATCTTTTGAAAAAATACATAAAATAGTATTTTTCCATACAATCAGTGTTGCATAATTTTATTTTTAACCGACTTCAAAAAAAGAAGGAGGTTATCAATTCGTCTGTGTGTTGCTTTATTTTATTTTTTTTTTTTTTGTATGTATTTCTGAACCGATTTTAAAAATTTCGCTATTAGATAGGTTATGGCTACAGATTGGTCCCATTTTAAAAGAAGTTCAAAATTTTAAAAATTAAAGGGTGTCCTCATACAACATACATGTTTTTTACGTGTATTATGAACTTTATAGGTCACCAAATTAAAATTAAAAAAAAATGCGTATCAGTATAGCTCTCAATAACAAAAAATAATTAAAAAATAAAATTAAAAATTAAAGGGTGACCCCATAGGTGACGTTATTTCACCTTTATTCTACTATCTTTTGGACCGTTATAGACAAACACTTGAAAGTTGCACAGAATGTTCGTTACTATGTCTATTATAATAAGAACAAATATTTAAAATTAGAATTTAAAGGGTGTCCCATTAGTTGGTTTATTTTGATATATATATGGCCAAACTTTTGAACCGTTATAAAAAAGACAGTTAAAATTTACAAAGAACTTATATTGCTAAGTCCGCTAAAATAACAAGTGCAAAATATGAATTTGGAAATTAAAGGGTGTCTTAATAGTTAATGTAAATGTAATATATGTATATGGCCAAACTTTTCAACTGTTATAGATAGACAGTTGAAATTTACAAAGAAGCTATATTTCGTAGTCCGCTATTACAACAAGTATAAAATTTGGATCTATAAATTAAAGGGTGTACCCATTATTGATGTAACTTGACCTCATCTTTGGAACCGTTATAGACAAACACTTGAAAAATAGACAGAATGTTCACTATGACAAAGTCCTCTTTAAAAAGTATTTATATTAAAATTTGAATTTAAAGGGTGTCCCAATAGGTGACGTCATTTGATATATATGACCGTATCTTTTAAACAGTTATTGATAAACACTTAACAATTAGACAGAATGTCCATTACTATATCTGTTATAATAAGTATAATTATTTAAAATTGTAAATTACAGGGTGCCGCAATAGTTTATGTAATTTGATGTATATGACCAAACTTTTAAACCGTTACAGACAGACGGTTGAAATTTACAATGAACCTGTATTGCTACGACCGCTATAACTAGTATAAAATTTGAATTTAGAAATTACAGGGTGTCGCAATAGTTACCGTCTTAAAGAAACATGATTTTAAGTTTGTCTGTTTTGAAGTCGGTTTTTTTTTTTTTTTTTTTTTGCAAAAATTATGTATTATAGTGTGGCGCCTACAACGCCATTTTGAAATGATTTTTTGTTTAGGATAGAATTCTATCAGATGTTTTCGTGATTGAATCGTACGATTGTGTACGATTCAGCAATAGTGATGACAATTTATAGATTTTCGTGTTAGATCTAATATATTTTCCTGTCAATAGTTTGCAAATAAAATCTATGAAAGTGCAAAGTTACTTGTTTTTTCTTTTTATTAATTTGTTATGAATAAAAAAAATAAGTTTTAAATTCACATGGATCAGTTTCAAAAATAATATATCTAAGTAGCAGCCATTCCATTAAAAAATAAATAAAATAAATAAAACCAAACCCAAATTGATTCGCGTGCCTAAACTGTTGTAAACTTTTATTTTTTTCTTTGATTTCTCGTAAATTACAAATTTTGATTATAATAATTCCCAGCCGGCAAAAAGCTCTAGAAAGGCAGCAAAAGAAAAGTCAGCAATACGATCTTTTTAAGCAACATCATGTTGAATAATCAAGTAAAACAATCTGGTGTTTAGGGTACAAATCAATTATGTTGATTTAAAACAACAAACAAATACATAAATGAGAGAACAGAAAAGCAACAACTTAAATAAACAAATTTATGTAAATTTACTGGACTATAAGCCACAACCACACAGACACCCCAACTACTGCCAAAGCTAGAAAGGAAAAACGAAATAAAATTCTACAAATAATACATTATTTGTAGTTGTTGCTTATTGTTCGTTTATATGAATAATGTCTATCTAATGTTGTTGTTAGGTTGTTAGTTTATTCTTCTGTTTTTTTTTTTTGTTTTTTGTTGTATATTTGTATTGAATTTAAACTTTAACCTTAAATAAAAGTTTTCATTATTAGACATTTTGGCGAAACATGGCGAAGGAAAAAGAAGATAATAAGGCTTTCGAAAGATTGTTGGCGGTGAGAAAGTAATCGTTGCACTTGGCTGTAGGAAATACAAAAACTTTAAAGAATTTTCCATTTTGTTTCCCCTTTTTTTATTTTTCTATTAACAGGTGATAGCAAAAGTTGTTAGTGGCACCGGCTGCCCGGCATATTGTAAGATCATCATTGTAAGATCATCATCTTTGCCGCCGTTGTCTTGATAATCTTTGCTGGAATGGGAATGAGTGGGTTCCTTCAAAGTTAGTTGTTTTTTTTTTTTCTGCCAAAAGCCCAATAAATATGGAATGTTATTTGTTCGTTAGGTGATAGTTACAAATGTTTTTTCAAACACTTGTAAAAACCATGTTGTTTTCTCGTTTTTCTTTTTTTTTATCGAAGATCATTTGTGCCTGATTCATAAGGAATCCTGATGGGCAAATGATTAAACGAAATTAGTTGTTTTAAGATTTCTTTTTTTGTCTAGCAGTGAAAAGTACCGATTTTTTTTTTTTAAATGCAGATGGAATTTTTAATTCAGGCTTAAGTTCATTTTATTCGCTCTAAAATGAATTCTTTCTAAAATATTTTTATAAAATTTTTTAAAAATTAAAAAAACTGATCTGTACTGAAAGCTGAATAATAAAGTGAATATGTATGTAGAAAAAATGTATCTTTAAAATTTGAAGGCAGTTTAATTTATTTAGCATATGATTTTAATAACTCCATGCTTTTTTGAATTTAATATATTTTTAACCAGCTGCGTCCACACACGTTGTGTGCATCCTGACAATATTTTGTTGGATTTTCCTTTGAAAGTAATCCACACCAAATTTTAAGACTCTTACGTATTTACTTTATATAATGGTACCCAAGCCTGGATAAAATTCTTAGATTTATATAAAATTCTAAAATTATAAATATTATTGTCAAGTTCTGTAAAAGGTGTTTAAAATATCTTAATAGCAATTTAATTACACAATTTTATTCAATTGGCTATTTAGCAGTAAGTAATTCATATTTTGTCTTTATTTTTTTCAAACAGCGCCATCTGTTGCGCAGCTGTGTTTAAAATATCCTGCTTTCAATTCATATTTTATAATTATTTTTAAAACAGTACCATCTGTTGCACAATTTTGTTTAAACTATCCCGCTTTCAATTAAGATTTTGTCATTATTTTTAGAATAGCGCCATCTGTTGCGCAATTTTGTTTAAAATATACCGTTTTCAATTCATATTTTGACATTATTTTTAAAACAGCGCACTCTGTTGCCCAACCGTGTTTAAAATATCACGCTTTCAATTCAGATTTTGTCATTATTTTTAAACAGCGCAATCTGTTGCATAACTGTGTTTAAAATATTCCATCTCAAAGATAATATATGCCTTACAGTATGCCTTACCTTTAAATCGGTGAAAAAAAATCGGAATACTTTTACTGCTTTTTCTCCACTTTCTCTTGGAAATGAGATATTTTTGGGGAAAAAAAAGTATAATTTATTGGAATGAGGATACTAAGGTACCTCCTCACAATATTTTGTTAAAATCCATCCAGTAGTTTTTTCGTGATGCGAACACAACAGAAAGAGAGACAAACAGACTGTTTTATTATATATGTACTCGTATATATAGATGTAAAATCCAGAGTCCCAAAATGCTCACTCACTGCTCAATCATGTGGGAGTATGTACATTTTAATTTTTTCTGCTTCTTTTCATACATGTGTGTGAGATTAGAAAATATTTTGTGGTTGTTCATTTATAAGTGAGATGATTTATTTTCTTTTTCCTTTCTATTCAAAAGTAAAGAAATGAGCAAATATTCTGTTTTTCACGCAAGTGGTCATATATGAGAATTTACAATTTTGTTACTTTGTCATAAATGAGAAGATCGTAGAAAAATGTTGGCATTAAGCATCATGGATGTATGTATATGCACATATTTTGTAATGTGCAACTGCCGGCGTATGTAGTACCAAAGTGTTTGAGTAATCTCATTTATGAGAAATTTCATAAATGAATACTCATAAATGAAAAAAATACAATCATTTCTGTAACAAATCATCAAAGAGAAAGAGCTAATTTTTTATTTATCACATAAGAATAATACCAATATTCTTCGTTTTACACAGTTCATGTGTGCAAAAAAACAAAAAGATACACTAATTCATGTGTGATCGTAGGCAGAGCATTTTTTATTGTTCATTTATGACCGTGAAAAAAATATAAAATTTTAGAAATCTTATTATGAGAAAATGTTGATATTTCAACGCTCATAAATGTAGCAATTCTGCACCCTGGTATAGAAAAGAGGTTTTTTCTCAAAAAAATCACCTTAATGCTCGTTACAATTACTCAACCTCAAAGTCTTTAAAATGAGCTTTTGTTTTAGTGATGACTTTTTCGTTTGAAACGAATGCCTTATGCTATATTCTATATGATATATGCTATATTCTAATAGATGTGTTTTTGCTAAGTCCTTCATTACCTTTTCATAATAGAAAAGTAGTTTTTTAATACCTCATACGTGAGTTTTTTTTTACATTGGCCTTCTATGGTGTACGTTTATCATAAGAAGTCCACTGTTATAATTTTTAACTGGTTTCTGGTGTATTGTGACGATTGCATACTTTGTTTACAATTGCAATTTAATTTATCACAGGGTGGCGCTTATGATCGAGTGTAGATTGCGACATCCATCATGCTAATAGCTTTTTTATGTTCAAATATTCATGCCCACAAATATTCATACCCAATCAGTATCATTTCATGGATTTTATCCATTCTTCCATTCTGTGTTGAAAATTTGTATTGACAAACAAATAATTGGGTACCTTACACGTACGAGGGCAATTCAATAATACCGTGACTTTTTGCAATAAATATATTTTTTGTTTCAACATAGTCTCTAACGATCCAGCCGATCGTCCAATATCATTATTTCGCTTGTATCGAATATTTCTGGCGTAACGATCTATTTTGGGTGAACTAAAGCTTGGCCCTCATTGTGTTGGTACGACCGCAACTGAACTTAGTTAAAGATTTTTTTAACCACTGAAATTGATGATACAAAGTCTCTCTAGTATTTATCAAGCCTTCATTTGCTTTCGGTTATGGTTTTTTACCTTCCCTCGTTGTAGTGAAACATCCAGAGTCTTTGGTGGTAATCGAACTCACAAACCCCAGACTGACAGACCAGCACTTCTACGGCCATTTTACGGCCAATATAATCTTACTCTTCTCTATTCAAACCCAACAACAAGATAATGTGCGTTCCGTTTGCTGTAGCACGAAGTTTTGAAGAAGACGCCAAAAGTTCAATTCGTCATCGTTCTCAACTTGTTTTGTTGGCCTTTGTACTTCGACTACGTGCAAAATTTTACGAAATGACCTTGACTTACGTGCCTGTAAACTCTGCAACTTCTGCAAGAATTAAAGCCAAAGGACCATCGTTGCTTCGCATTTTTGCTGATTGGGCTCATTTCGAACTTGCCGAAGATGAGCATTTTTAACAAATAATTATATTTAGTGTTGCAGCACATTTCTGGTTAAAAGGTTATGTCAATAATAAAAAATTGCCGTCTTTCGAGCGAAGATAATCCTCAAGCCGTTAACGAAGCACCAATATATCAATTAATTTATGACTATTTGATACTGGTGGCATCATAGGTTCGTATTTCTTTCAAAATTGGCCATGTCACTCGTAGCTGCGGCGGCGGACTTATGCCGGAAATCATATTTAAAAAATGAATGCCCTGAAATTATGTAACAGATTATAATCAAAAAAATTTCGTTTGAACAATATTTCTGTCTTGTTCCCCTCGGGAGCACTAATTGTCATTGCCGTACATTCTCAAAGCTTTGAAGCAGTGCTGTCGGGAAAAATAGGGGACATCAGACGCCAGGGTTCCTGGAATCTTAATCTGGAAGAAAAAGTCTGTATTATACAGGGTTGTTAGAAGCCCGACGAGAGTCCAAACGACTGGTACCACGGTAACCAGTAGTCCCACAGAGAGCCTCTCCTCTTCGTGACTAGTAGTTAGTGAGGGGCTACAGGTGGAGGCTGTATTTTGGATCAATATCTGCAGAGATGGTGCAAGATTGATCAAGTGTGCTGTTGCACTCTCATCGGAAGAGCTGGATGGTCTTCAACCCCTAAACAAAAGGTTAGGATATGTTTCCAAGCTTGCCTTGTTCTTGTTTTATAAATTGATACTCATTAGCTTAAGTTTTGTGCACTGTGTGATGATAGGACAACGGCATTTAAGGTGGTGCTATTGTCACTCTATTTCGCTTGTATTGTGTAGTGTGCGGTATACATATGACTCAATGGGGATGTTGGTCTACGTATTAAAATTTCACTCATTGGTAAGAACACCGTCAGATAAGGGCCATCACAGCTAGGTGCTGACGTTAATCTGGAACACATTATTTCTGTCCTTTATCATAATTTTAAGTTTTCATTCGTCTAAAAAAACACCCTTTATATTTTTTTGCTTTCTGTGAAGTTTGACACATAAAGCAAAATGGTTGCTATTTTCGAAAAAACAGATATTCAAAAGTAAATGATATTATATTGACACTATTTGTAGGCATGACTGTCTATCTGTCTTTTTAAATTTATACATACGTACATATACTCGTATATGTACATAAGTATGTATTTTCTGTCAATTATGGATTTCTTTTTTGTGTTTGTATTTTAGGTTTTTTTTGGCTCATAGAATGACATTTGCTGTCATACTATGAGCGTATGAATGTATGTACATATGTGTTTTAAACTTGTGTCAAACTAAAATAAATATTTAATTTGCAACAAATATTCAATTAATAGTTTGGCAAAAGTTTGATCGATTTTATATGATAAATTTGTTTAAGTTTTTTTTTATATCTAACTGTGTTTGCTTAGAAAAACAGGCAAATGTTTAAATTGCATTTAAATGTTACTTTTGGAAAATGTCTATTCATTTTCCATTTTGTTTATTAAAATATATTTTTTTTTTTTTTTGCTTTTATCTTAAGAATTTCATCAATGTAGTCAGCACATAGATTTATAGTTGCTGATTTTATATTTAAACAATTATTTTATTTTATTTCATTTTATTTTATTAAAATGCCTAAAATTCAAGTCATGTGTGTGAGTGTGTAAATTTGCACAAATAAAGTTAATTGTGCGAAAATTATTGCGTGTCTATCTGCATGTAACCGTTGAAGCAAAAGAAAAATATTTTCATTTTTTTTTTATTTCTTATTTTTCATTTTTCATTTTGCATTTTGCATTTTATCATTTTTTTTTTTTTGTTTGCCTATTGCAACTTTAATTGAAAAAGCGTGATGTTTACAAGCCAACCTAACCAACGAAACAAACGCTTGCCAGATATTTGTAGTCAAAAATTGTTAAAAGAGTAAAATAAATAGATAGATACGTATGTACATATAAATTTAAATGAATACCTGTGCAAACAAAGATAGTACCTTGCATACGAGAGATACGAATACATGACTGACTGCAACTACCACTACCACTATCAACTGCTTAAACTATTCCAGGCAACATCATCATAGTCATTATTATCATCTTCTTCTCGACAGGCAGAGCCAGAGCAATCGAACACATAGACAGATATGCAAGCAGCCATGTAGCCAGGCAGCTAGTCAGGCAGTCAGGCAGTCAGTCAGTTTGTATAGTTACTTACTTACGGATACTATCAGTTAAATGTTATCATTAAAGTTTAAACACTGAACAAGCCACCATTTTGCTGCGATAAATGAAAACTTTAATAAAAGTTTCTATAAGGAAAAAAAAAATAACTGACACCACCAGAAGTAAATCTTTCCTAGATCAAAAATACTTTTATACATACATTTGTATGCTTGAATATAAAACAATTCAAAACAAAATGAAAATGAAAATGAAAATGAAAATGGAAATGGAAATGGAAATGAAAATGCTTTGCAGTTCTAATAAAATGAAAACGAGTAATTAAATCATTCGATTAAAATATTTATTTATTTTAAGAATATTCGTTACGACAAAGTAACTTTTTAATCAATTTAGAATTAGCAATTAGACAATAAAATATATCAGAAAAATCTAGATAAGCGTGCAAAGCGTAACGCTATCTAGCGCCTAGCTTTGAGGCTGCAATGACAATCCTAACCCCTCGTCTACATTAACTCCCGTTTAAATTAGTCATTAACATGCCTTAACAAAAGTCAAACTTCATATACATAAAAAAACAGTATTAAAAATAATTTTTTTTTATATGAAGTTTGACTTTTGTTAAGGCATGTTAATGTCTAATGGAGACGGGGGGAGGGGGGAGACGGGGGGGGTAATGGAGATAGCAGGTTAGACATAAAATCATAAACATTAACGCTAACATCATGTTAGCATTAAATGTGGACTGCCCATGTTAATATTATTTGCAAGTTTTAACATGATTGTTAAAATATTTGTTATAAAACCTCTTTTATAACATCAGAGAAAACGTTGTTATTGTATTTTAGTTTGACAGTATACGTATTAACACGATAACAATTTTTTACTTTTAATGGGATGTGGCACTCCCAGTATTCTTATCCAGTCTGTATTTTGCTAGATTATGCACATTAGTATGAGGGTTACTTGTGCAAAGTTTCAAGACTATACCTAATGTAGTTCTCTAGGTACGCTATAATAATTTGTCACTTTATGTAGGAGGTACCACGCCCTCCATTCTACACAATGTATCTTAATATGGGGATTACTGATGCAAAATTCCAAGGCGTTACCTATTGCAGTTCTCTAGATACAGGATAATAATTTTTTACTTTGTATGGGGGGTACCACGCTCACTGTCCCAATTCAGCCTATGTTTTTCTAGAGTATCCGCATGGGTATGGGGTTTACTTGTACCCACTTTAAAGACCATACCTATTATAGTTCTCTATATACACAAAAATAATTTGTCACTTTGTATGGGAGGTAGAACGCCAACTATTCCGACTATAACTCTTGCAGAAACAAAATCGGTTCAAACATTCCAGAGAACATCAATTTCTAACACCATGCAACTTTTTTTTATATATATAGAAGAGATATAGATGTAGGTATATACACATATGTATATACATACTTATATACACCTCATTTTGTTAATGGTATTGCTGCAACATTATTTTATTTATGCTTTGTAGTCTTTGGCATCATCAACGGAGTCAGTAAGTCTCCTTTCTGATGCACCCAGTTGCACTAGACACTAGAATTTTACATCTTCAACAGATATTCATTAATGTGAAACGCATTGCAGGCAACGTCAATCTATTTGTAGATGTTGAAGCATCTAAATGTGGCAGCGAATGTACATATAAAATAAAGCATAGATAGATCTCAACATACTGTCAAAATGTAAAGATGGGACGAGGATGATGATCATGATTATGATCACTATTAACAAGTTTATTGAAATTTGATTTGACTTTAAGTGCGTGTGTAATTAAACATTTCAAATAGTTTTACGAATGAATTTCAAATACAAAAATATAAAATTAAACACAATTAATCGATTTTTGTAGAGACACATATTTTAAAAGATTTGTATTTTTTATACTCGCGAGTATAGAGAAAAATGTTCTGCCTATGCAGACGTTTAAAATGTATACAAAATGTGTACTTCCATGCACTCTGCAATAAAATGTAAAAAAGCATTAAATTAAAACTAAAGGGTGACCCATATAGGAGGTTATTTTTACGTATAAAGACCAAAGTTTTGCACCGTAACACTCTTGAATTTTAAACAGCGTGTATGATACTTTGTCCGCTTTAGCGACAAGTATAAATAAATCAGTCAAGTGCGAGTTAGTCTCACACATGTAGGGTTCCGTACTATGTTTAGTACGCCTTTAAAAACTCAAGTTGTTAATTTTTTCATTTCTTATGAGTCATAATTGCATCACTGTTGAAACACCCTTTAAATTTTAGCAATTTTTGTTATAACGGCCATGGTAATACATTATCTATAGAAATATACATGTGCCTACCTATTGCGGTTCAAAAAATAAGATAATATACGTGAAAAACATGCCACTTATGAGGCACCCTTTATTTTTAAAATCAAAGTCATATTCGCGAAAATTGCGTCGCTATTGGAACACCCTTTAAATTTTAGGAATTGTTGTTATAACTGCCATGGCAATACACATTTTTATAAGAATATCAGGCCTACCTATTGCGGTTCAAAAAATAAGGTAATATACGTGAAAAACATGCCACTGATTGATCACCCTTTAGTAATTAGTAATTGTTACAGCGGCCGAAGTACAACATCTACTGTAAACAATTCAAGAGTCAACCTATTACGGTTCAAAAAATAAGGCCATTTAAGTAAAAATGTCCCTGTCGGAACACCCTTTAATTTTGTTATTTTTTAGAACGGCCATGGAAATTCTTCTTCTATGAATATATCAAGAGTTTACCTATTACGATTAAAAAAGTAAGTCACTATACGTGAAAAACATGTCATTGTCGGAACACCCTTTAATTTTTAGTAATTGTAATATCGGCCGTGGCAACATATCTCCCGTACAAAATTGTAAGAGTCTACCTATTACGGTTCAAGAAATAAGGAGTTATGCATGAGAATCACGGCACTGTCGGAACACCCTTTAATTTTTATTATTTGTTATAGTTTCCATAATAAACCTCCTGTAAAAACTTCAAGAGTCTACTTATTATCGTTCAAAACTTAGGCCATATACACGCAAATCACGTCACTCTCGGAACACCCTTTAATTTTAGGGTTTAATTTTATATACTTGTTTAGAAAGCGAACATACATAGATATAGTTACTGTCTGCAAATTTTAAGTGGTTACTCAAGAAATAAAGACATAAAGGCAAATAACACCTCACTTTCGGAACACCCGATAAGTTTTAGTATTTATTGCTATAGTGGCCAAAGTTATACACCTTCTGTGAAAATTTCAAGAGTCTACCTATTATGGTTCACAATTTAGGCCTTGAACATGCAAATCAAACCACTATCGGAACACCCTTTAATTTTTAGGTTTATTTTTTTATACTTGTTTACATAGCGAACTAAGTTTTAATTACTGTTTTTAAATCTTGAATCTATGCCTCCTACAGTTCAAGAAATAAGTACATATTCGTGAATAACACCTCTCTATCGGAACACCCTATAAGTTTTAGTATTTGTTGCTATAGCGGCAACAGCTATACATCATCTGTGAAAATTTCAAGAGTCTACCTATTACGATTCCAGAGATAAAAGGCGCTGACAGACGGGCAGACATTGTAGAGAAAACAATAGGGTTCATTTTTACCCTTTGGGTACGGAATCCTAAAAATAAAATTTAAAATTATAGGGTGTTCTTATACAAGACGTGTTTTTAACTTTTATTGTTTAGCATTAGTTTTTTTGAAATTTTTTTTTTTTTAATGATTAATAACACCGTATCATATGAATGATGACACCCATTTTGTGACATAATTCAAAACTGGCATCAATGGAATGACAAAGGTCATATCTTAGATGTCGTCTATGTTATGACTGCCATGTCATTAACTCGATCCTATATTATGTATATCATTAATACGTAAATATATATACAAGAAAAATATGACGCTTAGTCGTCAACATAAAAATATTTAAAAGTAAAGTGCAAAATAAATAAGGAGACAGCAGCTTAGTTGGTTAGCACGTTGGTATCGTCAATTAATTTATAGAATATCATATATATATTTATTATATTGATGACAACTTGTCATTAAACTACAAAGAATGGTTATTACATTCAGAATTTTTTTGGTTTTAAGATTGATTTTTATTTAACATTTATTTTATGTTTCTGTGTCACTGACCAACTGATGCAATGGTTAACATTACAAGTATGACAAGTGTCACGGGATCAAACACGAAGACACTTGTCATAGTATGGTTGACAAATAACATTAACATTATAATGATTCTTCTATCAAAAAATAAAATAAAAAAAATCGCACAACTTTTCACTTAATATTCATAATTTTCAGACACTTTTTAAGAATTAAATTTAGATATTTTTGCCACTGGTTATTGTAAACTCTTATTGTGAGCATTTATTGTATGTGAACATTTTTTGTATTATTTTTAAGCCTACTTATAGAATACAATTAACCTACTACGCCATTAGCCGTTTTGGTTATTAATGAAGCAAATAAAATAATTAAATAAATAAATAAATAATACCGAGCACTAGTAGCAGTCACTGCTTGACCAACCATGTTTTGACAGAGGTTTTTCACAGGCTCTGATAAATTACTTTGCCTTGGTATATATTAATACATATAATGGGTGATTTTTTTGAGGTTAGGATTTTCATGCATTAGTATTTGACAGATCACGTGAGATTTCAGACATGGTGCCAAAGAGAAAGATGCTCAGTATGCTTTGACATTTCATCGTGAATAGACTTACTAACGAGCAACGCTTGCAAATCATTGAATTTTATTACCAAAATCAGTGTTCGGTTCGAAATGTTCAAATGTGACAAATTTTGTTCAGCGATGAGGCTCATTTCTGGTTGAATGGCTACGTAAATAAGCAAAATTGCCGCATTTGGAGTGAAGAGCAACCAGAAGCCGTTCAAGAACTGCCCATGCATCCCGAAAAATGCGCTGTTTGGTGTGGTTTGTACGCTGGGGGAATCATTGGACCGTATTTTTTCAAAGATGCTGTTGGACGCAACGTTACGGTGAATGGCGATCGCTATCGTTCGATGCTAACAAACTTTTTGTTGCCAAAAATGGAACAACTGAACTTGGTTGACATGTGGTTTCAACAAGATGGCGCTACATGCCACACAGCTCGCGATTCTATGGCCATTTTGAGGGAAAACTTCGGAGAACAATTCATCTCAAGAAATGGACCGGTAAGTTGGCCACCAAGATCATGCGATTTGACGCCTTTAGACTATTTTTTGTGGGGCTACGTCAAGTCTACAGAAATAAGCCAGCAACTATTCCAGCTTTGGAAGACAACATTTCCGAAGAAATTCGGGCTATTCCGGCCGAAATGCTCGAAAAAGTTGCCCAAAATTGGACTTTCCGAATGGACCACCTAAGACGCAGCCGCGGTCAACATTTAAATGAAATTATCTTCAAAAAGTAAATGTCATGGACCAATCTAACGTTTCAAATAAAGAACCGATGAGATTTTGCAAATTTTATGCGTTTTTTTTTTTAAAAAGTTCTCAAGCTCTTAAAAAATCACTCGTTATGTACATATATATTAAATTTTCAATTTCATTTCTTCATGACATCCTGTCAGTTCTTTATGCAACACCACCCCATCCACAATAATTAATTAATAGCTTTGAAATATTTTAAAGCATTAAAATTGACACACAGATGACGCCACCACACATTTTTCTATGTTAAAATATTTTGTTTATTTTCTACTCCAACCTTTCGCCAGCACTCAATTCGCCGTCAAACAGTCGGTTTAGTGAATATATCAACCAAATATTTAATAACATCCGCATGTTATGAAGCAGGCATGGAAATTTTATTTTTTCCAAATTTACATTCTACATAAAATCCACACTATTTTGGATTGAGATGAACCACAAATGCAAACTGACATAAGAAGATTTTAAAAGTATTGACCATCTCACAGTTTGGAATGTTTTCGTACGCCGAACTGTGGCACATATTTTGAAAAGGCGGCCAAAAATTAATTTTTTTTATGGTTACCGAAAGTTCTGTTACTCATTTGAAAGTAAATACCAGTGTACCTCGAGAGCCTTCTTTATTTTAACTAAATCACAGCGAAACGTCTGATCCAAAATGGACTTTCTCTGTATTTTGCTAAAATTAAAAAATTCTTAGAAAAAAATTATTTTTAAATGACTAAAAGTTTTTTGCCTAAAGATAAAAAAGTTTTTACTTTTAAATGAGTGATATTACTTTAAAATCGGCAAGCATAAAAAATAATTTTTGCCCCCCTTCTCAAAAATATGTGTCATACTGCGAGGGCCAAAGTTTTGCATTTTCTAAATGTAACTGAAGATATAAGACATAAAAGCCTTTTTAGCACGATCTATCACTTCACTTTCATAATAATAGTCAATAAAAATGAAAATGTATTTTAAACCAAAAAAAAAATAAAAATTGCAATCCAGTTAAAAGTTATGGATTTTTACCGCCTTTGCTGGAAATGGTCCACTATGCACTGGCAAAAAATCAGCAAAAAACTGACTTAGGTCGCTCTAAAACACAACAAAATCAATGCGAAGGAAAAAAGAAATAATTAAGAACTACGAGTAAATTGCATAAATAATCATGGTTGACAAAGATATCGAACAGGACTTCAATTATAGATTAACCGGTTAACAGTTATAAAAACGTGCTGATAAATGTACAGATAGTAGCACTGAATTCTCCAGTTCTACAATAAGCAGGCGGCTTGCCTAGTCAACCTGGGAGCCCGAGGTAGGTTTGTAGGATCAGAACCTTCTTTTTGTATATCCAATGGTTATGCTAAGGGAAAAAACTGATTCCTCGGCCGAAACAGAGTTATTTTGCCATTGGGAAACTCTGATAGGACTTGGAAAATCAAAATATTGTATCACATTCTCTCGTTGTACATCTCATAGGATACTATAACTCAATAAAAGAGACTTAAAGTTACTTATGGGATGGTTTAGTGGACATAGTGGTCTTCGTAACCACTGATTCAGTTTAGGAAACACTGAAATCACTTACAGGTACTTTGGAACACATAATTTGTGCATGTCCTGCCTTGAAGGTTCGCATTTGTCTCTAGAGGATTTAAATGATCTATCACCGTATAAAATTATTGGCTTTATCCGTAGCCTAGATCTTTTTCGCTGAACATAAAGGCGGTCGCGATACTTTGGTCCTATTATTTTAGAACAGAGTACGAAAATGCTCACTCATGTGTGAGTATGTATCTTATATTTTTGCTGTTTCTTTTCATACATGTGCGAGAGACTAGAAAATATTTTGTGTTCGTTCATTTCTGAGCGAGATAATTTGTTTTTTTTTCCTTCTATTCAAATGTGACAAAAAGCTATTACAACATTTTGAAATCCACCCTTGCTTCTAATAACCAAACGACAAATAATATCCATACAGTCATTTATTATGAATGATTATTGAGAAGACAGTATATTTGTATATTATGTACATATCGTATGTATGTATTCATATATGTATGTAAATATTTCACAGCTAAATATTATGATGAGCTTACACTATTCTGAATACGAATTATACGGATATTCTTATTTTTTCACCCTTTCACCCTTTATGTATGTATGCTAAAACAAACAGTAACACTCATTCATGTGTGATCGTAGGCAGAACATTTTTGTTGTTTATTTATGGCCGTGAAAAAAATATAAATTTTAGAAATCTCAAAATAATTATTATACATTTATTATTATATTTTAACGCTTATACATGGAAACTTTTGAACCCTGCTTAATAATAAGAGATGAGAACACTTTAATTGATTATTCAAAAAAAATACAGAAAGTGGAAAGTGGATACGAATTATTAGGCGAATAGGAAGAAGAATATAATTATATTTCCCAAAGGTATCTTAGTGAAGTCAACAACCGTTAACAAATTAATGTTACTTGTTTAGGACAAACACCAATTAAATTTTCTTCTTCCCTTCGAAGGTTAATAACGTTAAGCTGCAATGTTGTCAATTAGAAATAATTTAAACTACAATTTGCATAATTTTGTTAAGTATTTTTTACTTTATTTAATTTAATTTTTTTATAAGTTAATTTTCCTTGCAAGTTTCCATCATATTTTTATAGTTTTATTATTATTATTATTAATATTATAATTATTGTTTTTTTTTTCTTCTTAATTTTTTATTAAATATCATACATATTCAACATTAATTATTGGTTTTTATGTGAAATTATTTAATTAATTTTGTCGATTTGTTTCATAATGCATGCAATTGATAATATAAATTTCATTTTTTTTAAGGTTAAAATCTTTTGTTATTTTGTTAAATATATAACTTTTTGCAATTAGCTGCTTATGGAATAAATAAGTCGTTTTCTTTTGTTATTTTACAACATATTTTCTTACGATTTTTTTATAAATGTTTATTATATAACTTGTTTTTTTTATAATATTTTAAATATTATTTCATGCATTATATAATTCACAAAGATATTTTTTGTTAATTCTTTAAAAAAGTATTTAAAAAATATTAAATTTCAAAGATGTTTTTAAAGAATTATTTTGAGTATTTTTTTGGTTTGTATGTAATGTAATTAGAAAGGAATAATTATAAAATATACACATAGACATTTGCATTAAAAATTTAAAGTTTTTTATTAATTATACACATTGAATTGTTTTAATACTTTTGGTATGAGATATTTCTGTAATATTTTTCATTTGTTAATTTTACGTCGTTGGAACTTTTGTGAATTTACAACAAAAAATATTTGTTTGAAAATAAAAAATGTGGTTATTTTTAATAACTATTAGAGAACATACAAACTAGTTTTTACACAATTTTTACATAATTTTTTTTAAAATTGGGAGAAGCACTTTTTCCATTTTTTCACACATATTATTTTTTATTGTTTGTTTATGTTTGGACTTAAATATTTGTTTTTAATTATTAATTTTCAAATACATACATATATAAAAATAATTTACCCGTATCGCTATTTTGTTGTATTTTAAAGTTAATTTAATGAAAAAAAAAAACAAAAAACAAAAGAAGTACAAAAAAATATTGAAATATTTATCAATATTATCAAAGACTTTTTAGGGTTCCTACTCAATGGATATAGCTTTGATATTTAATCGCCCGCAACAAGGCTATAACGGTTGATATATGACTTATCGTCGCGTTAATTCTTAAACCACGTAAGCGCCAAGAATCGTTTTTCAGAAAACGAACAAAACTTAATAACTTCTTTAATATGGGTTCCAAAAAAAAATTTTTTTTGCAAAACATGGCTGTGCGACTCTCTGAAGGGTATACAAACTTTTTTTTTAAATTTGTTACTTACAGTTAATTGTAGCCAAATCTGTCGCTTACGTGGTTTTGGCGCAAACAGCAAATTTCTGTGTGTAAATAAACATTTATTTTTGTATTTATCAAAAAAAAACTTTTAACTTTACTAAAAATGCTCCAATTGGCCTGCTACTTTCATTATTTGTTTAATCTTAAATACAAAACACTTAGTGGTTGAGACTTTAACATTTTCAAATGTCATTTGTATGGCGCTTACGAGGTTTTGAAAATGGATTTATTTATTTTTCATACAAACTTGTTAAGATGAGAATGAAGTCTGGTGGCATAAAAACCAAAAAAGTCAATTTCGAAAAAATGTCGCTTACGTGGTTTAAGAAGAAAAGCGACGATATGTAACAGGCTATATCGCACCCTAAATACAAAGGGGTCACAACCCGAAATTTTCCAAAACTGACTTTTTTCCATAAATTACATATCTCTAACTACTGCAAAAATTTCTTTCACATCACTATCTTCTTTAACTGGAAAAATACAATTATGTCTATTTTTATGTTAACTGTGTTGCTTTTGCACATAAACAGTTTTTTGTCTCTCCTGAAAATTTTAGTATTTTGAGTTGTGACCATTTTGTATTTAGTGTGCGTTATGTATGTAACAGGCCAACAGCCACCTTTTACTTTTACAGAAGGTGAACGCTATAGCAGCAAATAAAAAAAATTGTAAACGGGGCTGCCATAAAAAAATGTGTTTTATATAAATTTAGAAAATCAATAAAACTATGTTCTCGTAGTCCACGTTGGGAGCCCTTGGGATTCCAATTTTACTAAAAAGCGTTTCCGTACTCGAAAATTGTGAAAATGAGAGTGATTTGGAGAGAATAATATTCTTCGTCGAGCATAAATCATACAACATTTTTTTTTTGTTCTCGTACTTTTGAACATTTTTGTTTCTTTTTATAATTAAGTTTTTACGCTCTAGGTCTTTTTATAAAAATATTTCAATTTACTTTTATTTTTATATTCGATATTTCGCTACACCATTGGGTAGCATCGTCAGGAAATGGATGCCGATGCTACCCAATGGTGTAGCGAAATATCGAATATAAAAATAAAAGTAAATTGAAATATTTTTATAAAAAGACCTAGAGCGTAAAAACTTAATTATAAAATTATTAAAAAGTTCAAAAATTATAATAATTTTTGTTTCTTAATAAGAAGAACTTTAATTATTTCATATTATGCTAATTGCCCATAACATTTTATAACAAAAAGCCGATTTATTATTATTGTTTTTTTAGATAAATACAAGAATTTTGACAAAGAATTTTACATTTCAAAACATACGAGATCCAAATCACTTATTAATTAAAGCCCAGAAACCAGAATGGTTATGGAAACAAAAAGTCGGATTTTCGAAGAAAATTTTGCTAAGCGATAAAGACCGGTTTCACCTACACAGATTGGTTAATAAGTAAAATTGCCATATTAAGCAGTTAACAGATTTACATAAAAAAAATTTCAGCTCCAAAGCGTAACTGTTTAATGTGCCTAAAGGTCAGGATTCACTATCCTACACAATCGTACGATTTAATCAACCAAAAATCTGACAGAATTCTGTCCTACTTTAAAAATCGTTTCAAAATGGCGTTGTAGATGCCACACTATCATACAAAACAAGATTTTGCAACTCTGATCGCATGGAAAAATATGATTTATGATTTTTTTCAAAAGATTATCACATCGTACAGAATGTCAAAAAGTCTGCCACACACATACACTTTTAATCCACTCTATCATACTTTTTGAACACACATGCAATTTTTGACAAATCGTACGATTGAGTATGATAGTGAATCATGGCCTTTAGTGATTTAATACCTTCTGATTTCTTTCTTTGGACTTTTTTTTTTAAAGCAGAGTCTACGAGAGAAAATTAAGCCATTGCAGAACTTAAAAATATTCGATATCGAATCTTCTCTTATTATAAGTCATCGAAAATTATGATAATCGCAATATATTAAGCCACTTTTTTTTAAAGCAGAGTCTACGAGGGCAAATTAAATGATTGCAGAACTTAAAAATATTCTATATCGAACCTTCTCCTATTAGAAGTTATCAAAAGATATGATAATCGCAATACATCGAAGCCACATGAGTGGAAGCGGCCTATATAATCGAAAGATTTTCTCAAAGAACTTGACTTATATTCCAATATTTTAATTTAGTTTTATTATATTATATTTTAAAATAAAAAAGAAAATTGGTATAATAAATAATAATTTTTATTTCTATAAGCGTAAAATGTATTTCTTGACTTATACTAAATTAATATTAATTATATACTTATAATTAATTACAAAGCTAATGTTTTGTTTTTATTAAAATAAGAAAAACTAGTAAAAAATAAAAAAGTGATTATTAAATAATTAAGAAGTATGATCAAGGAAAATATAATTTTGCTGTTTAAACTTTAATTTTTTTTAAACTAAAGTTAAATGTATTACTTTCAAATTCAACAAAATATGAATGAAAAAAGAAACTCTGCTTATAAGGATTAGTAGTATTTAAAAAAATTATATCAACTCTAAAATACTTAAAAGATTTTTAACTTTTTGTTTTATAAAATGTTAAATATTTAATGAATCAATCAAAATCCTGATAAAAAAGCAATAATTAAATTTTTCAAATTTTTTTTTTTTCAATTAGTTTAGTTAAAGGTTCTATTTGCTTTCTCTTTAGATTTATTTGTAAATATTTTAAGTAATTTTTCTAATATGTCTACTGCGAGTCTTCCTTTCAATAAAAAAATTTGTATGCAAAAGTTACAAAAAAATGTTGCAGAAGTACTACTCTGTTTTTGCTGTGGAAAAACATTGAAATGTTTCTGGCAACATTTTATCAAAGCTGTGAAATAAAGCAAATGGGCATTATTTCATGTGGAGTTTTTTGTAAAAATTTTTTGTGGAAAATTTTATAAATCAATGTGGTATATTTATAATTCTTGCAAAAAAAAAACCGATTACAAAACAAATATATGTGCATCAATTCTAAACTAAAAATTTAAAAGGAAGTAATCTGTAAGAACTAGAACCCAAATCAAATACTTTTATACGTGTTGCTCTAACGGACATAGTTTTATACGTTCTGCAAATTCAAATGTCTATCCATAACGGTTCAGCTGATAAAGCCATATACGACAAATAACATCAGATATGAGGACACACCTTATTTACACTTATTAAATTAATAAAAAGTAGGTTAAACAATATCACCTAGGGGACACCCTTTAATGTACAATTTTAAATTAAACACTTATTTGAAAGGACAGATTCTTTGTAAATTTCAAATGTCTGTCTAAAACGGTTCAAAAGTTTGGCCATATGCATCAATTTACATCAACTATTGAGACACCCTTTAAAATTTTAAATATTTATAAATGTTAATATACGGGACATAGTTGTGGAGATTCTGTCTAATTTTCAAGTGTTTGTCTATAACGGTTCAAAAGATAGGGCTAGATAGGTAAAATTATAACAATTATGGGGAGACCCTTTAGTTTCCAAATTAAAATTATATACTTGATGTTATAAAGGCCTTAGATATACAGGTTCTTTTTAAATTTCAAACGTCTCTCTGTTACGGTTCAAAAGTTTTGCAATATTCGTCAAATTACATCAACTATTGGGACACCCTTTAACTTCTAATTACAAATATTTAATTTCTGATTATAAATATTGGACATTCTGTCTAATTTTCAAATGATTGCCTACAATGGTTCAAATGGTTCATATATTTAAATTGACGTCACATATGGGGACACCCTTTAATTTTTAAGTTTATTTTTTTATTAATATCTATTATTGGCAGCTATAGTAATAAGCAGTTTTTTTTTAATTTTAAAAGGGTGCCCTTTACGGTTCATAATACACGTAAAAGCCACGTATGTTGTATGGGGACACCCTTTAATTTTCAAAATTCTGAACTTCTTTTAAAATAGGACCAATCTGTAAGCATTTCCTTTCTAATAAAAAATTTTTTAAATCAGTTCAGAAATGACTGAGTTCTGCGGGCACAAACATAAAAAAAGCAACATTCAGACGAATTGATAACCTCCTTCTGTTTTTGAAGTCGGTTAAAAAGCAATAAAATTCTAAAATTCTTTTAAATTGCGAGATAGACACCACATTTTAAATGTCAAATTTTCTTTGTGAAATAATAAATGTTGTTCAACATTTTTCGTAAATTCGAACAGAGTACTACGCTTAAAACAAAAAATAGTTTAAATGAGCTTTACAATTCTCGTATTCCTTTTCAGTCAGTTGATGGGTTGAATAATTAAGATTTTCGCTCGACACTTACTTAGTAGTAATGACGAGAAAAACTGTTGATGAAGAGTGCATGTAGTTGGTCAGCAAATTTCGTTGCTTCCGATAGTTTCGGATTCTCAAAAATTGACACGTTTAAAAATATTACTTTTTCAATAAAACAAATGATTGAATGCTGACTTAAAACTTATTCCTCTCAAACATTTGTTATATAGAAAGCACTCACTCGTAATTGTTATTGAATCAACATTGTTTAAGGGCTTTTCACACTATAATACAAGTATTAATACTTTTGAGGAAAATTTATATGATAAGTTGTTATTGTTTTTTGAAAATTTTCAAACAACATTGCCATAAGAATTGTATGTAAAAAAAAACCAGCCTGAAATTCATGTTTGAAAATTTTCAGGCGACTTTCAGCTAAAAAGCAAACTAAACGGAATTTTTGAGTATTGCAGGTATGTTAAAACAAAAAGTGTAGACTTTTTTCCTTCAACTGAAACAAAAATTAATGTTTAGGCAATTGTTTGGCAACGGAATTTATGATATTTCATATTTTTTACAATTTTTAAATATTATTTTTTTCATTTCAGTATTTATATAACGTTATTGTGTACAATATACAATAAAATTTTAAAAACACGAATACATGATTTTTATTTCTACAAACGACCACATGATGAATTTTAGTTTTGTAGAAATAAAGGCAAAGAAATCAAACCTGAAATTCCGTAGAGCTGCGTACTGGGCTATAAGAGCGAAAAAAAAAATAAAAGTTGATAACACTAAGAAATTATTAACAAAATGGTTTTATTCAAACCCCTTAAGTTATGCTTTACTATTTAAATGTTTATTACAACATGTTTGCTGTCGGCTATATTTTCGAAAGATATAAATAAGCTTTGTTCGATTGCCTACTGCTTTTATTATAAAAGCTATCGAGTTCTTTTAAAAATGTACAACTGTTAACGAATTTATGAGAAAAAACATTATTTTAACTACAGGTTTACATTAATATAGTGTCGAATATAAAAAACCAATGGTAGGTATTTCCTGATTTCATATACTCGCGAGTATAGGGCATATCTGAATGCAATTGGATATACGGTTGGCTACCCTATTATTAATTATGCTAACTTTCATTTTCCTTTTGATCACGAATAGAATAAGGCTAGCATAACGCTCAATTTGTGCTCAATGAGCACATCAATTTGCAGAATTTCCCCATTTAGAGTAAGAAAAATATAAGCAAAATTATTCAGACCATCCTAAAAACATCATCGTTTGTTTCGTTATATAGGCCGGTAGAATGATGGGTCCTTTTTCAAAAGTGAGGTAGGCGAGAACATTACCAAGCGGTATAAAGCCATGTTTACCATTCATGTGAGCGTAATTTTCCAACAGAACGGCGCCATACGGTGCGTTAGACAATCGACTTACATACATATAAAGGAAACATTTTGCGAAGGTTATTTTCTTAAATGGTACCGTCCACCAAAATCACTCGTTTTACGTCTATGCTTTAATTGCTCGGTGCGATTTCATCAATATTGTGATACAAATAAAAATAAATTAAATAATTCAAAATATTTGAAGGACATTGAAGTGTAATTTCTTCAAAACCTAATTCCGAAGCAATTAGATACTTATATTGTTTTAAAAGAAGCCTGCACAATTTATAGTTGAAATTTGAGCACCAGAATATTTCCAGAAAGCGCAAATGATATCCATATGTAACTCAACTGTCATACGTTACCTCAAGCAAGATATCATTCACTGTGGATGCATTAACTTTCTTACATTTAGGTGCTCGTTTTCCGATCGCCAGATGCGGTAATATTGTTTGTTGTTCTATAAAATTGATCTACCCTGAGCCGCCTGAAGAAATTTGTTTGAGCTTTTTACGCAACAAGAACAGCTTATTTTCAAACCACTAAAGTAGAATATTTATTTTTTTGTAAAACATGGTATTAACTAAACTTGATATGCAATTGTTGATCTCATTTTCTGTTTTATTTCAAAATGATATGTAGTATCGTTAGCTGAATTGCAAAGCACCGTTAATAAATTATTTACTCTTTTACAGGAGCATCAGTAATATTCTATTGATTTTCTCTTCTAAAAGAAAATCATAATCAATTAAAAAATCGATCTGATAATTTATGTTAGTTACGTGGGTTTGCATTTCAGCTGACGATATTAAGATATATAAGGCGTTAAAATTATATAAATTTGGGTAATCAAAGCAAAATATTATTAAAGGCCAGAATTCACTATCCTACAAGATCGTTACCCCCGGGGGTTCCAATTGTCACTGCAGGAATATGGCAAATGCTTTGACGCGGTCCACTCGGGGAAAATAGGGGCACCAGACGCTAGGGTTCCTAGAGCCTAAATCTGGAAGAAAAGGTCTGCTGTTTTATAACACGGGTCCTCTTCGAGGCCTGACCAGTGCCCGAAGGACTGGTACCACGGGAATCGGTAGCCCCACAGAGAGCCTATCCTCTCTGTGACCGGTTATTGGTGAGGTCCCCTTCGAGGGTACACGTGGTGGTTGTGGTTTAAGATCGATTAAGTAGGTAAGGTGCAAGGTCGATCAAGTGTGCTGTTGCACTCTCAACAGACGGAGTTTGGATAGTCTCCAAACCCCTAAGCAAGAGGTTATAATATGGATCTAGGCTTGCCTTGGAAAGGCTTGCCATATTATATAAATTGCTACTCATTGTGACTGTATCACACACAAAAAGCGATTGGTGGCAATCGTAAAGTGTTGTTATACTACACAATGGGGGCGCTAGTCTACGCCTAAGTTTCATTCGGTGGTAAGACCACCGTGAGGTTAGGCCGAGTAGGCAGGTTAATCTTGTTCCACAAAATCCTACAAGATCGTACGTCTCAATCATAAAAAAATCCGACAAAATACTGTCCTGTCCTACTCAAAATATCATTTCAAAATGGCGTTGTAAAGGCCACACTATCATACATAAAAAGATTTTACAACTCTGATATCATGAAAAAATTATTATATTATTTTTTTCAAAAGATTATCAAATCGTACAGACCTGTCGATTTCTAATCCACACTTTCATATTTTTTTAGCACCATGCTATTTTTAACAGATCGTACGATTAAGTATGATAGTGAATCATGGCCTTAAGACATGAGTAGTTGACCTGTCACTAACAGTTTTACATATTTTACACTCTCGACTATTATGTGTTGAATGCGATACACGCTTTTTCGTTGAATTAAAAAAAAACTTTCTAAATTATTAAAAAATAAATACAAATAAAATTTGTATGGAGATTACGTATGGGGATTAAGCAAATTATTATTCACTTTTGTTTCTTGAGAATGAATACTGTTAAAGTTATATTGCTAAAGGCCGTTTCACACAATAATACAAGTATTAATATTTTTGAATAAAATGTTACCCAGATCTAATATCTGTTTAAAATTTTTCAAAAAACAATAACAACTCATAATGTCGGGGGTTTAATTTTCCTCAAAAGCATTAATACTTGTGTTATAGTGTGAAATAGCCTTAATGTATTAATTACACTGAACACTGTCAATCAACCTACATATAGCTTGATATAGGTAGTAAGAACTCCTGATTTCTACTCAAAAGTCAGTCTTCCAAGTCAATTAATTAAAGTTTTAGTTCATCAATCTTATGAGTATTTATAGCCATAACCAAGTCATCAATGAAAAAAAAAATCGTAAAAACAAAGCAATATTCCTCCGAGTGCTATATATACATATCACACACTAAAAACTAAACAATCGCAACTTAAAAATTTATCAAAACCAAACCGCGAAAACTTTGTTTGCATCATTATTTTCTTTATCTAGAAAAATATCGTTATATTTGCATATATGTTTATGGTACTAGCTGTTCCCGCCACGCCTTGTCAATATTTCGTTCGATTTTTCTTTGAAAGTAATCTGCACCAAATTTTAAATCTCTTACTTTTATAGTGCTTCACGTATAGGTATTTACTTTATATAAAGGTACCCATCCCTGGATAAAATTCCAAAATTTATAGAAAATATTAAAAATTATTGTAAAGGTGTTTAAAATATTTTAATAAGAATGTAATTCCACAAAGTAGAAATACAAATTTTATTTAATTGGCTATTCATTCACACGTATAGGTATTTACTTTATATAAAGGTACCCATCCCTGGATAAAATTCCAAAATTTATAGAAAATATTAAAAATTATTGTAAAGGTGTTTAAAATATTTTAATAAGAATGTAATTCCACAAAGTAGAAATACAAATTTTATTTAATTGGCTATTCATTATCTTAAAACAGCGCCATCTGTTACGCAAATTAACGAAAATAAGTTATATGTATAGACTAGCCGCCTCATGCTCGAATTTGCTTTAAAAGTATTCCACACCAATTGCAAAGTATTTCCACACAGTTTATAGTGCTTCAGTTATGGTTTATGTATTTACTTTATATAAAGGTGCCCATCCCTGGATAAAATTCTAAAAATTATTGTAAAGCTCTGCAAGAGGTGTTTAAAATATTTTAATAACAATGTAATTCCACAAAGTGCAAATACAAATCAAATACATATTTTATTCATTTGGAGCCATTTGTTGCGCAATAGTGTTTAAATAATCAAAAATAAAATATCCAGTTTTAAACCGAAAATTTCAGTACCTTTAAACCGGAAGTTGTGTTGTTTTTTAAGCTTTTTCTCCACTTTCCCTTGGAAATAAGATATTTTGCAGGAAAAAAGTATCTTATATTGGAATTAGGATGCTAAGGTACCTCCTCATAAAATTTTGTTAAAATCCATCCAATAGTTTTTACGTGATGCGAACACAAAAGAAAAGCAGACAGACAGACGGAAATGAATTACTATTTTATTATATGTATAGATGAATAGATAAGTGAATAAATTATGGTCATTCAATTAATTTTTGTGATTAAATGTTATATATTAATACCATCACTTAATAGATGTGCAATATAGTCACCTGAACGTGTTTTCGAAGATGCTTAAACGTTTGACTGACTTTTAGGGTTCGGTAGCTAAAGGATAATAACATAACCAACTCTATTATTATTGCTGTCCGTTTGTCACCACCTTCTATATCTTGAACCGTAAAAGGTATTCTTGAAATTTTCATAAAATTTGTATTACTATGGCTGCTATAAAAACAAATACAACAAATTATACGGTGTTCCGATTGTGACGTGGTTTTCTCGAACCGTAAGACTCAGACACTGGAAATTTACATTCAGTAATTAAAACTTGTTTGCTATGTTAGCATCTATTTATAAATAATAAAAATTACTGGGGGTCCCGATAGTGTTGTTTTTTAACGAATGTCTTTATTTTTAAACCATTATATGTACTCTCGAAATTTTCACAGGTGTTTTTGCCATGGCCACTATAAAAAAATTACTTATAATTAAAGGGTGTTCCGCTAGTGACTTGATTTTCATTCATATGACCTTATTTTTTTAACCGTAATTGGTAGAGAATTTTAAATTATCAGAGTATGTAAAATTAGGTCGGTTATAACAATAGTTATCAAAAACATATATAAATTAAAAGGTGTTGCAAGAGACATGATTCTAAGTAAATAGCCTTATTTTTAAACCATAATAGGTGGTCACTCTAAATTTACAGATTATACAGATATATACATTTATCCGTTGTCCGCTATAACAAATATGAAAAATAAAATTTAAAGGATATTTCGATAGTGACACGTTTTTTTACATAGAGTATGCTTTACTATCAACTGTAACAATCAGGTATGTGATGGAAAACGATCGATTTTAAAACTATCGTTTTCAAAGGATGTGATGAATTTCGATAGATTTTAAGAATTTGTTTTTGAACCCATCTCTTAACCTTTGGGTTTGAAAAGTATACCAGAAATATAAAAATCAAACAATAATGAGGAATTTAGACAAAAATATTTAAAAAAAAAAATTAAAAATTAGTAAAAAAAACTAATTTTTATACAAAATAACAAAATCGTTTTAAAATCGTTTTCCATCACATACCTGGGATCTAATCACCGCATTCGATATCGAGTAAACTATCGTATCGAATAACAAATTCGTTACGGGTCGAGTAAGCTTATTTACGCCATTCGACATGAATCGAATCTTTATTTATATCAAATTGTAATAGATTAATAATAAGTCAACAAGTGAACAAGAAAACACGGTTTAAAAACATTTCCTTTCGTATAAAATACGATACTTTTTAATCGATATCGAGGCCATGATACCAAAATGTAAAATTACGATAGATTTTACTCGATATCGAATGCGGTGATTAGGCCCCTGAATAAGTAATAATAAAAAGGGCAGACTTGAAATTTACTATAATAAAAAGTATAAAAAATATTTAAAAATAAGAGGGTGTACCCATAGTAGACGAAATTGTGACTTTTATCTATTTAAGCAGTTACTTAAAATTTTAAAAAGCAAGTAACAAAAAAGGGTGATCCGTAAAAGGCGTAAAAATTTTAATCTTGTTCTTTTAAAGTTATATTTTGAACGATGTACGAGACCCTGCATCATGTGTGAGTCTGACTCGCACATTATTTAAAAAAAATTCTTGAAAAAACAGAGAGCAGATCCTTATTAATAAACAAGTTAAATACTTCCTATTCATCCTATTTTTTTTAAGGAGAATTTCTGTGCAGAACAATGTTTATTTAAGTAATGTTGCTCTTTGTCACTTTTTCAACTAATTCTAAAAAAAATGATTCACGGGGGTTACTGCGTATTTCGATTCGAAAAGGAAATCATTCGAATTTGTATGACTTTAACATTGTGTTTCGAAAAAGATTTGTTTCGTATCGAAATACGAAGTAACCCCCCAGGAGCTGATTTTTAATTCGTCAAATATTATTTCAGTATTTACGGTTAAACTGAGCAAAACGTAAAAGATTTTTTTAATCCAGCTTTTACTTTCATGACAATAAGCCATCGAACAATTCCCTACCCTAATTTAATGCTTTTCGGTGTTAACTTAATAATATAAAAAACCGTAACTTTTAATACCAGATATCTGAAATCTTTCAAATTAACACTCCCATCCCTGTGTGAACATTTTCATATTCAAGCAGTTTGTGTTATAAATAATTAAATAATAATGAAAGGCGGAGCAGCATTTTAATTTAATTTTTTCGTTTGTTTTCATTTTCATATCTTAACTATTTCCTTTAAAAAGCAGAGTTTAACTAAAAAATAAAATAATAAATCAGAAATAAAGAAAGAAATAAAAAAAGTAAATCACAAAACTGTGTATTTTCAATTGTTTTTATATAAGTTTTTTTTTTAATGTTTGTTTGTATCTGTTTTTTTATTATTATTTAATACATACATACTTTTATCTCTTTTTATGTAAAATTAAACTTAATTGTTGGTTTTTTATTTATTATTAATTATATTAAAACTAACTATTTACATTAATAATCATAAGATTTATTATTATTATTATTACATATAAAAAAAAAGTAATAAAATTTATATTTTGAGATAATTTGCTGTTCAAATTAAATAAACTAAGAGCGAAAGAAAAGAGAGAGAAAGAGAGTAAAAGAGAGGCAGGAAATATAAACAAAAATAAAATTAAAATTACACTTATAATATTTTGTTTCTTTTTTTCTTCTTTTTCTTTTTCTTACAAGAAAAAATCTTTAGTATAATTTTCATAGTTTTCACTCTCTCTCTCCCTCATGTTCTTGTTTCATTTATTTCGTTTTTTTTTTCTTCTTGTTGGCGAAAAGAAAAATTGGCTTTATAATCATTAAAAATCTATTACTTTTTTAGAAATAAGAAAAAAAAATAATAATTTTATAAAGAAATCAAATAAAAAGAAAAAATAAGATCTTGAAAATAAGATCTTTTATTTAAGTTTTTAACAATATAAAAAAATTGTTTATTTTTATTTGTTTGTTACTTTCCTTTATTTTTCCTTTTGAACATTTAAAGAGAGGAAAAAATATATATTTATGTTTATGTTTTAAATTGTGTGAAGAGATGAAGAGTAGGAGAGTTAAGTTATTTTTTTATACTTCATATATTGTTATCGTTATTTTTATTTTTATTATTATTACTATTATAATTTTATACATTTTGTTTAAGCATAAATGTAAGTTTTTATTTATATATATATAGTTTTATTTTATTATATAGTGTGTTTTTGTTTTTTAATTTTAATTTTCATTTTAACATTAAATGATAAAAATTAAAAATTACAAAGAAAATCTAATTTGTTGTTTTTATATACTAAAGTTTTTTTTTGTTGTTGATTTAATTTTTATCATACATTGCTAACACAAATCTTGTCTCATAAGAACTATTATTCATTTTCTGTTTGTTTCCTTTGTTTAGAGAGTGGGTAAGTGGTGTGTGTGTGTGGGAGGGAGTGTTTGTTTGTTGTGAGATAGATAGATGAAAAAAAAAAAATAAATAAATGTGTATGAAAATGCCGAAAGGACAGAAGATAGTATTGAGAATAAGTGATTTATTTTTAAAGTTTATTAAGAACACAATTAAGCCAGTTTGTTAAATTCATTTGACAATCCAGAACCCAGCAAGAGACAAACCATCAATTGTTATCACAAAAAGTGCTGAAGTTTAGCTCAAAAAACAAACAAAAAAAAACATTAAACAAATGATTCTAAAAAAGCTGCTTTGTATTTGTTTCACAAGAGCCTCTGTAATATGTTTTTGATAAATTATATGTGAAAAATTAATTCCAATTCAACAACTTATAAGTAAAACAAATGATTTTACGAGATATTTTAACTTTTTTGTTCATTGATTGTAACAACTGCTATAAAAAACTCAAATCTTTATCTTTAATAACTTAATTTAAAATTTTAGACATTTTTAATCAACTCTTTTTTCGAACGGTTACAAATGTTCTGGGTGACGACATCACCATTGAAACTGAATCTTAAGTAGATAAATTTCATATGAAACACTAATGAATAAAATACCCGTTTAACATTTAAAGTTACTCATCGATAAGTACTGCTAATAAAAGAATAAATCATAAAAAACCTGGAAAATTAATTAACTTGTAAAAATTTGTATTTAATTAATGATGACTTTCAAATCACTGCTTGGTTTTTGCCGGGTAAAAAAAATAGTTTTCAATTATTTTTTGTGACCGATTACGGCGCTTAGGCTAGATTACACTGAAACTCAATAAATTAAATGAAATAAAGTAATAAGCAATAAGAGAAACACATTTTAAAGTGTGTATTAATTCAATAATTTGCTTTAATAATTATGAAATGCCACAAAATCAAGCTTACACTCTCAAAGCTTTTGTGTTCTTAATGCTTAGGCAGTTTGCGAACTTAAAAATACTAGCACTACAATTTTAACGAGGGCTTGGCTTCAAGCTTACAAGACCTCCCCCTCTCGTAAGTTTGCTTCAATGCTAGCAATTTCGACAATTTCTCTTGGGATACCCAAAAACCGAATAACAGAAAAAGCCCGCATAAACGTTTTAATATTATTAAAACAAAAAAATAAAAAAAAATCACTTATTTTCCATACTTTTCTTATAAAAATTTTGTTTAAAAAGGACTAATTAAAAACACCTGTTTAATTCTTTGTTTATTCTTTTGCTTTCTTTATGATCACTTCTATTTTATAATTATTATGTTTTATAAATAAATAAAAAAGCCTTTTATTTTTGTGTTTGTTTGTGTCTGTTTTTTTTGTTCTTTTAATTTACATTGAAATCGGTTTTGTTATTTAAAATTTATAAACGCAAAGAAATAAGGGAAAACAAACAAGCCGCCCTTTTTTATTTTGTTCACAGCGCTTTCCTAAAATATATTTATTCATTTACTTTTATCCAGCATTATTTATTTTTTTTTGCTTTATTGAAATTGCTGACTTATTTACCGGCTGGGCTGTTTGCTGTTTTTTTTTTGTTTGTTTCTATTTAATTTGATTTCTCTTTTTTAAAACTGTGTTCTTGTGGAATGGTTTTTTGTTGTTGTTGTAGTACATAAGTTTTTTTTTTTGTTTGTTTATTGTCTTTCAAATAGTTTAAACAGCAGCAAACAATTGCTCTATATTTGTAAAACTCTTTTTGTTTTCGTTCGTTTTCTTAATCTGGTTCTTGTGATTGATGATGATAGTGTTATCAGCAGCATCCTTTGGGCGTGTTTGATTAAATTTTAACCAAGTTTTCGCCATATCACTGATATTTACACTGATTATTTGCTTAATATCCATTGTTTTGAAGACCCTAAATGGTAGTTATCTTGCCTCGTCTCACCTGTTGATTGTCGTGGTGGTACTGTTGTTGTTGCTGTTATTTGTTGTTTGGATATTATTGGAATTGGCTGTTAATGTCGGTGTGTTGCTGTTGCTGTTGCTGGCGGAAGAACCATTTGACGAAGAGCTACTATTTACAGTTGTTGAACTATTCAAATTGTTTAGACTACTAACGATTGAAGAAGCATTTTCTAGATTTAAAACATTGTTGGCGGATTTGAGATCGCTAGCAGAATGACTTATGGACGTAAGCGAAGTGGATGATGAATTTAAATCAGCTCCGTGTGTTGCAGATGATGAATTGTGCAGTTGCGACTGCATATGCAAATTGCCATCACTGTTATTATTATTATTGTTGTTGTTACTATTATTGTTATTGTTACTTATCGTATTTAGATTGGTTATGGTATTTGAGTTGAGTTGCGTTGACTGTGTCAGAACTTGCAGTGTGGTGCTTCCAGCTACCGTGGACGATGACGAGGAGATTGTATTGTTATGACTGTTGTTATTACTTGCCGCTGAGACGGTAGCTACGGGCACAGTTCGCATATTGGCGAATATCGCTTGATTATTGGCAATGCGACTACGTAAAACCGCATGAGTCATACCTTGGGGACCAATTTGTAACTGCATTTGGCCAGCATTGTTCTTTTGCAACGGCTTTACATTCAACAAGCTGGTATACAATACTCTTTTGTTGCTATCGCCTGTAACGGATCCCACCGAGGTGGCTGTCACTGCATTGTTTGTGTTGGCATCCACTTGTGCTGCCCCAATTATATTTAATATTCGTTCTCTTTTCAATTTACCCGTTTGTTGTAACAATTGTTGTGGCAATAGTTGTTGTTGCTGCATTGTTGCTTTATTCAGAACAACTGTTTGTTGTGTTGTTTGCTGCTGTTGCTGCTGTAGGCCTTGTTGCTGTTGTTGTTGTGAACTTGTGGCAACAAAATTCAATTTCAGATTTGAATTATTTGCTTGTTGCAGCTTTTGTGCTGCCGTCTGCAACTCTGAAGCATTCGTTATTGTGAAATTTGTTGCTGCTCCTCCACTAGAACTTGTGGTTAAATATATTTTATTACCCTGCTGTGAGGCTTGCGATGTTAATATTGCTGCCGTCGGTTGCAAGCTGTAATTATGATTAGCTGCTATTGCAGCAGCTGTATTATGCTTTTGTTGTTGTTGTTGCTGTTGCTGATGATGCTGTTGTTGTTGTTGGTGTTGGTGCAGATTAACTTCGGAGACTAGTAGAGGAAAGGAGGGCATCTTTAACACTTTTCCGCCAGGAAGTTTTTGAATTTGCTGTTGATGTTGCTGTGTGTTGTACGTTACAGCTGTTGTAGTGTTATCCTGGCCAGTAACACTTACACCGGATAAGTCATCATCTTGTGATTGTTTCTGCTGCTGTTGTTGTTGTTGTTGTTGTTGTTGTTGCTGTTGAAATTGTTGTTGTTGCAGCAATTGTGGTTGCTGTACAATTTTTCGTTGTGAAAATTTCCGATTTAATAACAACTTGCTGATATCTTTGTTAAAAAAAGAGAATAAAAAAAATATAAAAAAACTAGTAAAATAACTAACTTTTGTTTACATGTGACTTCATTCATATAATTTCGTACTAACAATCTAGATTATATTTCTGAGGTCATTATTATATCTTGCCAATAGCTGGGATTTATCAGAGAGGTGACTAGTATTTCGTTATAATAACGAGGTTTACTATAACTTGCCTTTAAAAGCTCAGTTATGTGAATTAAAATTGTACCTTAACAGACGTCAGTTATGTGCATTTAGCATTATTTGTCAAGTAAATTTATTTAGCATTTACATATATTTTGAATGGAAAAGAATAGGGTAAAATCGGTTAAGCCACCGATTAGTCACTACTACAGGATGATATCAGACTGGGTAGTCAGGAGAATAAACGTGTCTTGGGAAGTAAGGGGGAATTGCAGAGTGTCAAGGTCAATCTTGCCTAGAATGGACGCTGCGAAAACCGAGATACTTCTGTGTCTAGACAGGAAGGTTCTAAGAGCCGTGATAGGGTTGATCACTGGTCATTGCTCCATTAGGGCAATGGCTAGAAACTGAGTCGTCGGCACACCAGATTTTTGTAGGTTGTGCGAGGATGAGGAGGAGCTGGAAACTGTTGAACACGTCGTGTGTCACTGCCCGGTATTACAAAGCCGCAGACTTAGATGGCTAGGTAATAGATTTATCGAGGGGCTCTTCGACATCGCGCGGTGTAAAATCGACGATGTCATCGGCTTCATCAAGGAAATCGGGTGGCTAAGTGATAGGTGGCAGGAAGCATAATAAGTCTATCTTTTTCCCCATAGTTTTCTTAGTTTTATTGTAGTTTAGCTGAAGGGAATCACAATGGACCAACAGGTCTCCGAGTGGATGTGCCATGTTTGGCACAATCCTTCCAAGCCTAATCTATATTTTGAATAAACGGGTGGGAGGCGGAATGCTGTTGGTGAAAATTCGGGCATTTATTTAAAAGAAAGTTGAAATTACTTTTTCTGAAACTGCTCCATAATTTGAAATTTTTAAATAATTTGTCATTCAGGCCTGTCACAGAATCCAAGTTGGTTTTGCTTTTTATCAGATTTGCAAACTAATATTGGTTTTCTTTAGTGTAATGAAACCAAGTCGGTTTAGTTATTTTCGAATGGAAATAAAACCGATATACGAATCAGCTGCTGTTTAGTTCTTGTACATTTGTTCACCATTCATTTTAATTTTTATTTTATTATCAAAATAATTGTTTTCGTTCAAATATTATTAAAAGTTATTGCATTTTTATTAAAATATATAAAAAAATATTAGAATAAAAAAATAAGAATTTTGCAAGATTACGGAAATCCACTTGAGCTGCCGGAGACAGTGTAAGTATATAGTATTTTATACTGAACGTTCATATTTAAAGCTGCATTGCACATTTATAGCATATTATCGATTAAACAAATACGCTTTCCGAATGATCCCTGGCACTATCAAAGTAAGTACTTTCCACGTTCAAAGATTCTGCAATTGCTACAACTTGCAGTTTCTTTTTAGCTGAAGGATGGTGATCTAGTATTCTAGGTAGAAGCACGGTCTCAACAATTTAACATGATGTGCTTAAGGTTATGAAGCGGTTAATTTAACCTCAGTGGGTGCAACTTAAAATGAATTCCAACGAAAAGCGCAGATCAAGGAACTATTTTTATAGCAATTACAAAATACCTTCAAAATTTGGTTGGACACATATTAAGCCTAGTTGTGACGAGCATTTATACCGTTCAGTGATTCAGCTAACGGGAAATTACGGTTGTCTTCTCCCGCTTCGTGAAGCCTCTCGTAATGTAAGGATATGCAGTACACTCGCGATAATATGAATACCCTATTATATGAACACCCCAAAATATGAACATTTTTTTTCTTCCATTGATTATTCTAAAATATGAACTTAGTGTGAAAGCTTTAAAATATGAACAACTTATTTTTGAATTTCTTAACGGACTTTTATCTAAACAGTGATGAAATCTTTGCAAACAGAAATTCTATTATTAAATGTGTCAACAATACCTTCTGTGGACCTGGAAAAAGAAAGACTGTGCGGCCTTCCGAGTACCCAAAAATGGAATATGCTTTATACCGATAGTTTCTGGATATAAGACAAAAAGTTTGCTATAAATGGACTTATGTTAAAAGAATAGGCCAAAAGTCTAAATAATCAAATTAAAGAAAATGCTTTAAAGTTCAATGCCAGCGATGGATGGCTTCAAAACTTCAAAAAGAGATACGGCGCACGGTGGTTCAGAATTAATTTTCATTGGCCAAAACCTATATTTTTTGTTGACACAGATTCTTAAAATTTTTATGTCACCAGAAAGAAAACAGATCAAAACTAAGGTAGCCGAAAAATTGGGTCAAAATATTCGCAGTAGTGGGCGTGGCATGCTGCTAAAGGCAAAGAATTTATGTTAATTTAAAAATAAAATAAAAATTGTAATATTTGATCTCATATTAATTGCGATTTCTTAAAAACTGTTATCGATATTGAGCTGCGGTTTTTTTGTTATGTTAGGTGAACTGTTGTTTTTAAGAAATGGTATATGCGCACCCTGTATAATTTGTAAATAGGGTGTTATGTTTAAAATTGGAAACCTCCATATATTCGCAAAGTTTGAAGTTTAGTAGTATATAACTTCTAAAGGACAAAAAAGGACAAAAAACCGAAACCACCCAAAGAAAGGCAAAAGTGTTCTCTTTAAGCCTATATATACTTTTGCACCCGCCCGGATCCGCCCGTAGAACACTTTTTCTATTTTAATGAAAAAACTCAACATTTTTACAAACAAATTTCTATCAAAATTGCTAGTAAATTTACTTTAGAAGTCATTCCCTGCCAAAAGTACAAATTGCTGATAGCAAAACGTAAGGGGAAAGAGAGGAATCTAACTAAAAAGTTAATTTTATTCGAAAATTGAGAATTTTAGTACACAAAACAATTTTTTCTAAAATTTCCTTAAAATTCAGTATAAGTTGTATATGACAAATTTTCCCATAGAAAACTTGTATAAAAAATGGGGATGCGATGGGTCTTCTGGACAAAGACAATGTAAACAATTTTTATGTGAGGATATTTCAGACACAGATATGTTCATGGTGTCATTTGTACCATTGCGATTAATAAAAAACTTAGAGGACTCGGAACCTTCGTCCAGCACAGTGCAAACAAGTTATATTTGGAAAAACCAAACTCTATCGTCTACAAAATACTGCAGACCAATAAAATTTGAATTTAAAAAGGAAACTCATGATACCATTAAGAATGAAGTAAGTGACATTAGAGCTCAAATTTCAACACTAAGGCCATTAGAGTTAGAGATAGAGGAACAGACTATTAAATTGAATTACCAATTAATACTATCTATGATAGACGGAAAAACTGCCCAGGTTTTGACTGATACAAAAGCTTCATCCAGCTGTATTATATGTAAAGCAACATCAAGTCAGTTAAACCAAGAACCAACAAAGTCGGAGGATAGTATTGATGCATTTGAATTTGGATTATCACCGCTACATACGAGGATAAGATTTATGGAACACATACTGAAAATAAGCTATGATTTGGACTTCGGAGCTTCAGGATCAGTAAGAAATAATGACACCAACAAAGATATAAGAAAATTGAAAAAGAAACAAGTTCAAGATGCATTTCTCAAGCACGGGTTGATTATAGATCAACCAAAACAAGGATCAGGTAACACAAACGATGGCAACACCGCAAGAAGATTTTTTTTGGATCCCGAAACTACATCTGATATAACAGGTGTTGATAAAGCTGTTATTTCAAGATTTAAAACAATTACTGAATTACTTGCGTGCAATGAACTAATTAATGCTAAAAAAATTGGTGATTACGCCAAGGAAACCGCTGCTATATATACATCCAAATACAAATATAGAAATATGTCAGCGACAGTGCATAAAGTTCTTTATCATGGAGAAGAGGTCATTAAGCACCATTTATTACCAATTGGAGATTTGTCAGAGGAAGCCCAGGAAAAAAGAAACAAGGATTACAGGTTTTACAGAGAACATAATTCCAGAAAAATATCACGAATTTCTACAAATGAAGATTTATTTCATATATTATTGGCAACTTCAGATCCCTTCATCTCTAGCATTCGAAGTCAATGGAAATTGAATCATTCGGAACTAAATGCCGAAGCTAAGGCACTGCTACAGGACACAGGTAATACAGAGCAGAATATAGAATATTTACAGGAAATATTCCAGCCAAATGAATAATAATTATAATTTAAATTTTGTATTTGAATAAAATAAAGTATACAAACATTAATATTAAATGTTATTTTATTTACCTAGAATCTATTTATAACTATAAATAAATATGTATATAATTAAAGAAAAATTAAATTACACTGTTTTGTTTTAAAATTGACCAAAAACTAGGAAATATGTAAGTATTGTTAGGCATAAAGTTGAAATTTGGACAATCCTAATGAAAATACGGAAAATACACCTCAGTGAAAATAGGGGCCACCCTAAGGATAGCAAAATATTGTATTGTCATCCAAGATTGACCCGTGGACCAAATTTGAGCCAAATTGTTTAAGGAAAAGTGAGTCAAAAATGAGTTGGCACATTTGAAACGGAATTTCAAACAAGAATTAGGAAAAGCAAATCGAAAGTTCAACTTTAGGCTTGAATTTCTGATTTTAATAAGGCCTATACTCGGTAAAAGCTTAAGATGTTGTCTATTGATTAAAAAAAGAACTACTAAAAAATCTTTATTAGTTAAAAAGTTACAGAGTTTTGGCCAATGAAAAACGTTTCTGAACCACTGTGCGGCGTTCGCTTGCTTCAAATATCTGGAGAAAAACTTTCTTCACAGCCCCACTGGGTAGATCCTTTCAAAATGAAGCTAAAAAGTAAAATTGAAGAGTTGGGCTTAGCCATTGACCAGCTTTATAACGCTGACGAATCCGGATTGTTTTGGAAATTTCTGCCACAAAAGACCTACGTCTTATCATTGGAAAAACAGCTCCTGGTGCAAAAACTGAAAAGTAGCGGGTAACTTTCTTGTGCTGCTGTTTGTGCCACCAAATGTGACGCCATCAGGATTATAAAACTCTATTATAGAAATAGTCTGCTAGCTTCAGTTGCTGCAATATACATAATAAATTGTTAATTTTTTGGGGAAAAGGGTTTAATTTTCCCTTTTCCCCCAAAAAAAATCGTAAATATGAACAATCTTGCAAAACTGAACTGGCTTGGTTTTAATTAGTTCATATTATCGCGACTGTACTGTATGTATTTCCACAAATTCCAAAGTGTTCTATATAGGGAAAACACACCATCATAAAAGTGGGCGTATAACGCATATTCGTTGTTTTTTTATAAACCATCAGTGAAAGTAGATCTTACCAACGCATGTACTCGTTTGAAAATCTGTTGAGTGGTTCTCGAGTTATAAAATCACGAACATAGGACAACTTATTTCGATATACATATATAAGAAGAAGATGAAGATAATAAATTTATTTACATTTTTGCAAAAATAAAAACAAAAGCTAGTAACTTAAAAGCGATAGCTGTTAGCTGATTGGGGTATTCCCAATTAAAAAACAATAATATTGGTTTCTGTAACACCTAAAACCGACAATAATTCAAGTTCGAACTTAATTCCGGTAATATTGGATTTCATGAAACCAAAGTATTTTTTTTATCGGTTTAAAATGAAATTCCGACAACATTGCTTTCTGCAACAGCCCTGATTATCTGATTGTTTTTCGACTGTGTTGCCATATTAAAATAGATACATTCAGCATAAGTTCACAATTTAATTTGAATTTAGAGTTCTAATACAAATTAATGTTAATTCACAAGTTAATTTGAACTAAGACTGTAAATGCAATTGTCTGTCTACGGTATTAGCTTTCTCATGGTAACAAAATACCACTTATCGCTCCTATAAAATCCTAACCTTAGCTATTATCCAAATATAATAAAGCCCTTAATATAACAGTAACTAAAACAGACTATGTACATTGTTGGCGCTAGTCGCTGCATTCACATATTCACAACAATTAGTACAGTGGTTTCAACTCACCTGTGCTCTCAGGACCATTTAGCTGCCTCTTTTGTGCAGGTCGACTTGTCCACACAATTTTACTGCCCGTTCCTGCAACCGTCCCATCCGTATTTGCTGTACCCGTCAACATAGCTGCCGGTGCTGTAGTAACATTTGTTGATCCTATTTGCCGCCAAACAATTTGCTGCGTAGGTTGACCGACAAGCTGTTGCTGTTGTTGTTGCGCCAACTGTTGCACAGCATTTCGGGCTGAAGTCGTTACGATGAGAGGACCCGATGACGTTGAACCGTTGCCACCTGCTGCCGAACTTATGTGTTGAACACCGCCTATATTTTGTACTGTTAATTGTTGACCACTGCTTGTACTGATGATATTAACACCCTGAGTGCCTGAAGTAACGGAAACGGGAGCCTTTTGTAAATAGATCTTCTGTGAACCAGCTGCAATTACATCCCCAGTTGAAGTTGTTGTGTAAATCATTTGTCCACCACTGCTATTGACAGATGATGCTCCAATTGGTGTTAGAGTGGGTTGGCGCATTATTGTTGTTGGTGTCGTGGTAGATGATGTTGGGACGTATTGGGCTATAACCGAAGCCGAGGATGTGTTGACGAGATCTCGTTGCAAAAGTAGTTTTTGTTGTTGCTGTTGTAATTGTAGCTTGCGTTGTTGTTGCTGTTGTTGTTGCAACTGATGTAGTTGATGTACGGTAACATTACGAATTTGTTGTGTAGTTGGCTGTTGCAAAACTTGGATTGTGGTAAGTTGTTGCTGTTGCGGTAGCGTTTGTTGTTGCGGAATATTAGACTTAGTTGTTTGCAGCTGATGTTGTTGTTGTTGTTGTTGATTTTGATTTTGTTGTACTGCTGCTAAAGATTCATTTTGATTTAATGAAATAGCATTTCCAATTACTTGCACTGGTGTGGAATGAGCAACCAGTTGTTGTTGTTGTTGTTGAGGTTGATTTGGATGTTGTTGCTGCAGCGTTTGTGTTACAATTAATGGTGTGGTTGTTTGCTGTTGCTGCTCGATCTGAATTACTTCACGCTGCGAATTTAAATTCACTGTATTAACGGACGAAGTCATTATCAACGGAACCATTGGCGGTAGCTGGGGTTGTTGCACAGTTGTAATTCGTGGTTTACCACTGGACACAACATTGGTTTTTGTTGCTACTACCTCCATGGGTTCAGTTTTGATCACCACTTCTTCAACTTCCTCATCTGGCTCTTTTTTAGGTTCATCTTTCTTGAAGAAGTTTTCATCTGTAACAATTTCTTTTTCTAAGGGAGAACAATTGAAAGTGGAACTACCTACGGGAGCTAAAAGGGCACATGACTTTTTGCCACCCTTTAATTTGGCAACCTTTTTGTCGCTTATTGATCTATCACATTTTTTCGTGTCATCGATGCCCTCGAGCAGCCCGGCTGCAACTTCAACATCCCCATCAACCTCGGCATCTACATTTTCGCCATCTAAAATTCCATTCCAAAAGTTGGTGGCCTGATTTAACGTCTTAATATCATCGATTTGAACTTCTTGCAGAATATTATCCAACATATCGGCATCATCGCCATCTCCTAGAAGATTAATATCATTCAATGAGTCGCCGCTAAAGTTCAGATCCAAACAACCCGCACTATTAGCTTCCGGACTTTTACTACTACCTCGCGTTAAATCGGACAGGTAGGAGTTTTGTAACAACTGCGTATCGGCCTCTAAGTCTTCATACTTAAAGGCTGAACTAATAAATGCTGAGTTGCTATTATCCGAATCATTTTTCCATAATGACGACTTGAAGTTTTCACCATCCAGTGGCTCTGGCTCTCTTACCATTTCTACAGCTATAGGAGTATGCTGTGACCAATCGACTAGTGGGGAATTTAACTTATAATCTGAATTCAAGCCCCAATAGCTGTCCTCCTTTTCGCTTTCGGTAGGTGTTTTTGGACGAAAATGTAGCCAATCTCGACGTATTTCAGACAACAACTCATTGCAAACATCCAAGCGTTGCGATGAAGTAGGCGAAAGGCCGCCCAGTTTAGACAACTCAGAATCCTCGTATGCCGGGGCGGCCATATCTTCTATTATAATATTAACACCCTTTAAGCCATCATTAGGACAAGGGCTCGCTCTATGCCTCTTCATATTTTTCACTCGAATAACATCGGCCATTTGATTGAAACAGGACACCTCTTCATCGTCATAATCACTGCCTGCCCCTGAAGTCGAAAGCAGCTGTCGACTACTTCTCTTTAAGGGTTCTCTATCAGCTTCATCGAACACTTCCTTCTTAATCTTAATAAGATTACTTAATTGAGCCAAGTTTACATTCTCTTCGTCTTCCATTATATCGGCTGCCAAAGATGTGTTTAATTTTTGTATACTACTCAAAGGTTCATTGGAATCATCTGCGGAGCCTATCGAGGCAACTGAAGAGTCTATAAGTTCTTGCTTTATTACCCTTGTTACCAATTCTCCAGCTGCAGCTGAACACGGCCGGATGATGTTCGTGTCCTCGTTTTCTACGTCATGAACTTCGGCTTTTATCACATTAGTTTTTTCACTTAAACTACAACTACTATTTCTACCATTATTAATGTTTTTATTAACATTACTACTACTATTATTGTTGTTAACGTTAACGTTAACGTTAACGTTACCAACAACATTAACCACACACGACGGCGTCAACGTCGATGAGGATGAAAAGGAGGAGACAAATGAGGACTTATTATTATTGTTAATATTATTAAGTTTATTTTCTACGGATGCGACAGAACATCGATGGTTTGGCCAACTGCTAGCAACTTTCAAAGCTTGATCTTCTTTATTTAAACCATTAACTTTTTCTTGTTTTATTTCTGTGATGCAGGTTGAAGTGGCGGCTGCTGTATGATTTAACAAATTATTTACACGTTCATTTTTAACGCCACCCTCTGCCAACGCCCAAGACTGGGACAACTTGTGTAGCAATTTGCGAGTAACCATTTCCACATTTTTCTGCTGTTGTGTCGAATTCATTTTACATTCTTTCGCTTTCTCCATTTGCCGTAGTTGTTGTCTTCTTCGACGTCGGCGACTTTTGGCCATCGCTACACAGGAGTGATAGCTTCGGTCCCGTTGTATGTGCAGGCCAAATTCATCTTCCAAATCATTTTCATCGCCTGAATATTCATATTCACATTCTTCCAAGCCTAACAAATCTGCTTCCTCTTTCTTTGAAAGTTCCATTTCTGTTTTTGCTTCGGCGTTGGCGTGATTGTGATCTCCGACGTCAATGATTTCTTTCTTAATTGTTATGGCGGGTGTATTTGTATTATTTACAGATGATGTTGCAGGGCTGGCTGATGATGCTACCAGTGCTCCAGCAATATGGTTGGCTGCTATACTTGCTGGCGGCAACAGGTCAACAACCGTGGGTGGTGAGGCGGGTTTAGTTGTATTCTTATAAGTCGTTGTTGTATCGGAGGTGGTAGTTGTGGAATCAGCTGTTTTTGTTTCGAGAATTGTGTAATCGAATTGTGACCAGATGTCATCGAAATTCGTTGCTAAACGATCGAGCATTACACGACCACCTCGACCCATACGTCGTCGAGCAAACCCAATACAACGAGGCCTTAAAAATTAGTTTAAATTTAAATATAAAAATTAAAATCAAATTTTAAAGTTTAAAGAAAATAATTAATTATAGCGCACCTTGGATGCCTGATAGAGGTGAGTGTGAAACGATATTTTGTGTCACCAAAGCCATTGTTCTCTTTAGGCTCCCAAGGCCAATTGCCAGCATGGGTTCTCGTCTATAAAGTAAAGCAAAGAAAGATTAACATATTTATTTCTTTTTGTATTAATTTGAGTTATAACAAGGTTGAAACTAACCCTCAAATAATCGCAGCCTTGTTTTCTTCTAAATGCAAATGGAGCCTCATCCTCACTTTCCGAACCAATTTTGTGCGCTAAATCTTCTTCCTCGGTCTCGATGTTGGACTCATTTGGCGCTGGCGATGAACTTTGACGATGCAGGTGTTGCAAATGATGCGGCAGATGTGAAAGCGAAGCGGAACCAGCAAGACCACCTACACTACCAGCAACGTTTCCAACTAAAACAGCTCCCGTGGTTGCTGACGTTGGTATTACACCAATGCCAGCTAAATACTGTTGTTGCTGTTGCAAATGTTGTTGTTGCTGTTGATGCAGCTGCTGCTTATCACGTGGTACTTTATGTTTGCGTTTCTTGTACTGTCGTTTCTCTTTGCGACTACCAGAATTTAATCCATCTGTTATAGATAAAAGAAAATATTTTGTTAGAATAATTTACAGAAAATAAAACGGAATAACAAATGTTGATTGAAGGTGTTCAATACCCATAGCAAGATTCGTTGAATTCAGGAACGATGATGCTGATGAATACAAATGACCACCCGGAGTTGTTACATTACCTGCTGAACCTGTTGTTAGTAAATTTGTCGTACCCATTACACTATTTAGACCGCCTGCCGAAGATGCCACACTAGGCACCACTGCAGTGGGAGTAGCCCCCGAAGAGGTTGAATGATGCGAGTATTGATTAGCATACAATGGAGCGAAGGCAGGTCTGCTAAAGAAACGAACACAATTATTAAAAATTAAATAAATTATGAAATTGTGTTTGTAATTGTTATGGAATTATGGAAACCAGAGGAAATACAAACCTAACATTTTTAATTGTAGCGCTGAGCTCTGAAAGTAAAGCTCCGCTAAAGTCTTTAAGTTGCACACGCTTCTCAAAGATTTCTATGGACAAATGCAGTTGCTCACGTTTTGTTTTCTCACGTCTCTTAACCATTTCCAAAACCGTTGTGGCTCTTTGTAAATCCCGCCTTTAAGAAAGTAAATATTTAAATCAGTTACAATGTCTCACTCACTATTTTCTTTTTCTTTTTAATTCCTAACTACCTCAACTTGAGCATCTTCTCGTAGGAAGTCTCATCATTTTTACGATTTTTCCGCGTTTGCATTTTTTCAGTGCGTCTGCGAAAAGCTAAGTACGGATTATTTGATGAGGCTCCCGGTCGATTCTCGGTTTTCACTGACAATATCAACGGATGTTGCTGCAGAAGGTTGGTGTTTAGAGCAATTGGGAAAAATTACGAAATGTTTAAAAATTTCTTTACAAGAAAAAGCAAAAAACTAAATCAATAAGGGGCCAGTTGTTTACCATTTTCAGGCGCTTGTTTAGCCAGTAGTCATACACGGCTATGCTGACCTCATCGTCCTGTTTGAGCAGCGCTTTTGCCTCGTTTAGTGTAACCACTGTCTGGCCCGAACTCTTTTCTAAACGATCCATCATTTGTTCAAATTTCAATGGTGTTAGATCGAGACGTTTTCGTTGTTGATTTATCCACAACTCATCTTCACTGTCCATATCGTATTCGGGTACATCTTGTTCCAAACCAAGAGCTAAATAACAGAGTAACATTCTTATTCATAATGAGTTTACTTTTTGGGGGTTTTTTGAGCTTAACTTACGCTGCATGTGTATTAATTGTCGCGGCATACGATAATTGGGTGGATAATTTCTATCATAGAAATCTTGTTCGGTGGTATAGACTTCTGGCGTTGGTATTATGAGACCCGTACATATTGCTCTTTGCAAATGATGCTCCTATAATACATTGAATATTCAATATCAAATCAATCAGTTTTATGTCAATTGTTAAGAAGAATATATGACAGAACAAACTGCTTTGGTGGCTATATAATAATATAAAATGTAATTAAGAGAACCGTTAATCTCATCTATGTATGTTTGTACATAAACTAAATTACATGTCTCTCCAGAATTTTGAACTTATACGTCAAGAAAAAACGATTCTACAAACGAAATTCAAAAGGCCGTAACAACAAGTGTATAAATTTCAAAAACAAAAAGGCGTAACAACACACTTCTGTAGAAGTTGCCAGGATGAAGAAGAGGAGGAAACGGTTGAACACCTTCTCTGTCATTGTCCTGCATTAGAACACTGTCGCCTACAATACTTGGGACGACGATGTCTTGAAAGCCTTTCGTGTGTTTCATCTCTGGAACCAATCAGGATTAACTCCTTTTTAAGGAACTGTGGTTGGTTTTCTAACCCTCTTCCAACTGAAGCGACATAGTTGCTCATCAACATATGTCACGTCCAATAGTGCCTTCACGGCTAGCACCTTCCCTGTCTATGACCTTCTACCCACTTCTTTCTCTAATTTCTCAGTCTAACTTTGTTTTCTATTTTCTCTGTCTATCCCTCCTCTTATCTGCAGGTATCACAAAGGGACCAACATAATGGACCCAAGTGAGCTATTTCATTCCACTTCTCCTCCTCTATACAAGCTGCCTGCTTAACCTAACCTAACCTAACAACACACTTAAATGAAAAAACTGACTCTTTTTATTTTTGAATAACTAAGTTGCCTACAACGTTTTTTGCTTCTCCTATAAAAAAAATAAAAACTGTTGTTACGCCCTTTTGCATATTAGGTGACGATATGTACATTAGACTGGAACGTTGGTATATGGCAGAAAATATATATTTTTTTTTTTGTATTACCCGTTCAAAGAGTAATAAAAATTTGTCTTTTTAAGTGTGAAGTTATTCTACAAATTTTTATTGTTATAGAACTACATCTTGGGGTCCGCAGAAGCCTTGAACATATTTTTTTGTTTTTAAAGCTTATAAAGTTACTTTTCATTTTATTGGTGTGTTTTCATTATTATTTTAATTTCATTAAAACTTATACTAAAATAATGCAAAATTTAAAAATTTATTATCCATCGTCATTTTTAGGGTTCCGTACCCAAAGGGTAAAAACGAAACCCTATTGTTTTCGCTACTATGTCTGTCCGGCTGTCCGTCTGTCAGTGCCTTTTATCTCTGGAACCGTAAGAGGTAGACTCTTGAAATTTTCACAGAAGATGTATAGTTGTTGCCGCTATAGCAACAAATACTAAAACTTATAGGGTGTTCCAATAGAGAGGTGTTATTTACGAAAATGTGTTTATTTCTTGAACTGTAGGAGGGATACACTTGAAATTTACAAACAGTTATTAAAACTTAGTTCACTATATAAACAAGTATAAAAAAATAAAAATTAAAGGGTGTTCCGATAGTGGTGTGAAATGCATGTATAAGGCATAAGTTTTGAACCATAATAGGTAGACTCTTGAAATTTGCACAGAAGGTTTATAGCGATGGCCGCTACAACAACAAAAATTAAAACTTATAGGGTGTTCCGATAGAGAGGTGTTATTCACGAATATGTGTTTATTTCTTGAACTATAGGAGGCATACACTAAAAATTTACAAACTGTAATAAAAACGTAGTTCGCCTTATATACAAGTCTAAAAAATAAACCTAAAAATTAAAGGGTGTTCTGTAGAATCTTGAAATTTTTACAGAAGGTGTATAATTTTGGCCGCTATAGCAACAAATAATAAAATTTATAGGGTGTTTCGATAGAGAGGTGTTATTCACATATATGTGTTTATTTCTTGAGCTGTAGGAGGCATACACTAAAAATATGTAAGCAGTAATTAAAACTTAGTTCGCTATATATCCGATAGTAGTGTGATTTGCATGTATAAGGCCTAAGTTTTGAACCGTAATAGGTAGGCGCTTGAAATTTTCAGAGAAAGTATATAACTGTGACCACTATACTAGCCAATACTAAAACTTATAGGGTGTTCCGATAGAGAGGTGTTATTCACGAATATGTGCTTATTTCTTGAACTGTAGGAGGAATTCACTAAAAATATGCAAGCACTAAATTAAAATTAGTTCGCTATATAAACAAGTCTGAAAAAAATAAACCTAAAAATTAAAGGGTGTTCCGATAGTGGAGTGATTTGCATGTATAAGACCTAAGTTTTGAACCATAATAGGTAGACTCTTGAAAATTTTACCAAAGGTGTATAACTATGGCCGCTATAGCAAAAAATATTAAAACTTATAGGGTGTTCCGACAGAGAGGTGTTATTTACGAATATGTGTTTATTTCTTACAAACAGTAATTAAAACTTAGTTCGCTTTATAAACAATTCTAAAAAAATAAACCTAAAAATTAAAGGGTGTTCCGATAGTGGTGTGCTTTGTATGTGTAAGGCCTAAGTTTTGAATAAATAGGTGGAATCTTGAAATTTTTACAGGAGGTGTATAACTATGTCCACTATAACAAATAATAAAAATTAAAGGGTTTTCCGCCAGTGACATGATTTGCATGTATAAAGCCTTATTTCTTGAACCGTAATAGGTAGATTCTTGAAATTTTGTACAGAAGATGTGTTGCCACGGCCGATATGACAATTACTAAAAATTAAAGGGTGTTCCGACAGTGACATGTTTTTCACTTATAGTGACTTATTTTTTAATCGCAATAAGTAGACTCTTAATATAATTATAGAAAGGAAATTGTCATGGCCACTATAATGCATAATAAAATTAAAGGGTGTTCCGTTAGTGACAAGATTTTATAAACCGTAATAGATACCCTCTTGAAATGTTTACAGTAGATGTGTTACTTCGGCCGCTATAACAAATACTTAAAATTGAAGTGTGTCCATATTAGTAACGTGTTTTCACGAATATTACCTTATTTTTTTAACCGCAATAGGTAGGCTCCTGATATTTTAATAGAAAGTGTATTACCATGGCCGCTATAAAATCAATTACATATTAAAATTTAAAGGGTGTTCTAATTATGATGCAATTTTCGCGAATATTACTTTAATTTTAAAATTTAAGGGTTTCCCATAAGACATAAAGAAATAAACAAATGGAATTTTTAAATTATACTGAACATAGTACGGAACCCTACGTGTGTGAATGTAACTCGCACTTGACTAATTTATTTTTTAAACCGCAATAGGTAGGCTCCTGATATTTTTATAGAAAGTGTATTACCACGGCCGCTATATGTAACACAATTACTAAAATTTCAAGGGTGTTCCAATAATGATGCTATTTTCACGAATATGACTTTTATTTTAAAATTAAAGGTTGCCCCAAAGAAAAAAAAAACAACTTGAATTTTTAAGTTGTGCTGAACATAGCACGCAACCCTTCGTGTGTGAGTCTAAATCCCACTAGACTGATTTATTTATTTAACCTTTTTCACGTTTTAATACCTAAATGGGGTATAACAACATGAAAAAATATTTTTTGGTTTTTAATTTACTTTTTTTCTTTGTTGTAGTAAGATGGAAGCAGATATAATATTGTAATGATTTTTCTTTGACAAAATCTTATATATTTTTTTCTAAGTACAAACTTTCCTAAACTTAATGTTCTTTTTAACCGACTTCAAAAAAGAAGGAGGTTATCTATTCGTCTGAATGTTGCTTTTTTTTATGTATGTAACCGCAGAACTCAGCCATTTCTGAACCGATATTAAAATTTCTTCCTTTATTTGAAAGGTTATGATTTCAGGTTGGTCCCATTTTAAAAACAGTTCATTATATTAAAAATTAAAGGGTGTCCCCATACAACATACATGTTTTTTATGTGTATTAAGAACCGCAAAGGGCACCAAATTAAAATTTTAGAAAATTGTGTGTCGCTATAGCTCTCAACAGCAGAAATGAATAAAAAAATAAATTTAAAATTTAAAGGGTGTCCCCATAGGTGATATAATTTGACCTATTTGGGTCTATCTTTTGAACCGTTATAGACAAAACCTTGAAAATTTGACAGAATGTCGATTACTACGACCGCTATAATAAAATGTATAAATATTCAAAATTTTAAATTAAAGGGTGCTCCAATAGTTCATTTAATTTGATGTATATGGCCATACTTTTGAACAGTTGTACACAGACCGCTGAAATTTACAAAGAATCTGTAGTGCTAAGTAAGCTATAATAAAAAGTATAAAATTTGAATTTGGAACTAAAAGGGTGTCCCAATAGTTAATGTAATTCTATGTGAGTGACCAAACTTTTGAACTGTTAGAGACAGACAGCTGAAATTTACAAGGAACCTGTATTGCAAAGTCCACTATAGCAAGTATACAATTTGAATTTAGAAATTAAAGGGTGTCCCCATAAATTATGTAATTTGATCTATATGGCCGTATCTTTTGAACCGTTAAACACAAACACTTGAAAATTAGGCAGAATGTCCACTACTATCTCTGGTATGATAACAAGTATAAATAATTGGAATTATAATGTAAAGGGTGTCCCAATAGTTCATGTAGTTTGATATATATGGCTAAACTTTTTAACCGTTATAGACAGATAGTTGAAATTTACAAAGAATCTTTCTGGCCAAGTCCCGTATAACAACAGGTCTTTAATTTAACATTGTAAATTAAAGGGTGTCCGAATATGTGATGTTATTTGATCTGTGTGCCCCTATCTGTGAAACCGTAGACAAAGGCTTGAATGGTGCCCCTATAAAAGACGGATGCTGATGAAAAGAGGAGAGGCTTGACATTCAATAGTCTTCATTTTTCCCTCTAAGTTTGGCGCATCTTTTATTTGATTCAAATCTAATTCTTACAGATTACTTCTTACATTTTTAGTTTAGAATTTGTGCCCTTCTATCTGTTTTGAAGTCGGTTTTTTTTTGCAAGAATTATTATATGACTTTTGTTTAATACTTTTTATTATTTTTTATAAGGAGGTTTATAAATTAAATAAGTCGAGCAGGGAGAATCCAACTAGTTTCTCACAGGGCAGTTTTTAGGAACTCTTGCTCTCTTGCTTTCTTTTTGTGGAAGACGAGGGAGTGCAGACTTTTGTTTGCTTCTCTTCTTCGCTCTCACGAAAGTCATTTGTTGAGCAGTGCTTTTGTCTATGTGTGAACCTAGTTTTATAAATATCCCTAATCCACGGTGGCAGGGATGCTTAACATCCCGTACAAGAGCGTGCTTCCTTTCTAGTATTGGAACTCGGCCTCCAGTTTTAATAAAGACTTCTCCTATTCTGGAGGATGGTTCCATACTTACACTAATCAAGCGTCGAAATAAGGGCTTTAACACAGAGATTTCGACTATTGAATGAGAACGCGCAAGGGAAAAAGGTTATAAAAATACTCTCAATTAAAATCGATTCATAATAACTCGTGTCTAATACGTCCCTCAAAACGGGCTTAATCATACACTTTGCGGGTGCACGGACAACAACACTCGAGGTGAGAACCTATTGTACTATCTTCTATCTACTAATCTTAGAATTTGTAATAAAGGTAATAGACGAAAGTTTTTCAATAGAATCAGGGAACAGGTTATTAATATAGCAATGGTAGGTTAGGTTAGGTTAAGCAGGCAGCTTGTATAGAGGAGGAGAAAGAGAAGTGGAATGAAATAGCTCACTTGGGTCCATTATGTTGGTCCCTTTGTGATACCTGCAGATAAGGGGGATAGACAGAGAAAATAGAAAACAAAGTTAGACTGAGAAATTAGAGAAAGAAGTGGGTAGAAGGTCATAGACAGGGAAGGTGCTAAACGTGAAGGCACTATTGGACGTGACATATGTTGATGAGCAACTATGTCGCTTCAGTTGGAAGAGGGTTTGAAAACCAATCACAGTTCCTTAAAAAGTCGACTCATTGGACCATCTGGCCTGAGCTGTGTTGTGAAGGGCAAAGTTGATGCGGTGTAAACAGGCCGAGAGGGGAATGCCACAATAGATGTCTATGGCATCATCGTGCAATAGTGTTCCCTTCTTGGCTAGTTCATCGGCAGCACAGTTGCCTTGATTAGTCCCATTTCCCCTCACCCATTTAAGGGTGACTGTCGAATTATCCGCCATCTCATTTAAGGATGTCCGGCATTCAAGGACAAGATTTGATGTGTAATACACACCTATAAGGGACATGATAGCGGCTTTACTATCAGTACAAATCCAGATATCTCTGTCTGATATCCTGTGGTACTTTAGCCAGTTAGCCGCCTTTTTAATAGCAGATATTTCTGCTTGCATGACATTGCAGTCATTCGGAAGTCTGAAACATATCCTAATTCCAAACTTCTCTATATAGACTCCACCTCCCACTCTCGTTCCCCTTTTGGAACCATCTGTGTAAACCAGCAAAGTTCGGGGAGTTAGAGAGTATCCCTCCGTCAAATCAAAGTGGATCTTCGTGTGAAGAAGGGTGACGAGGTGCAATAGTCTAAGAGCTCAGGAATAACATTCGTTGTTCCTAGAAGATTGGCATGACCCATGATCTATGGTTCCATGCATCTACAACATTTAGTCTAATAGCTGTCCTTAGTGCCACATACCTGGCCAGTAGATCTACCGGTAACCAGTTAAGTATTGCAAAAAGCGCCTTCGTTGGTGTTGACTTGATGGCTCAAGTTATAAGGATCGCGATAGTGCGCAACACCCTTTCTATAATAGAGACGTTTGTCCTAAAATCTAGTGCTCTCCACCAGACAGTTGCATCATAAAATAATATTGGTTTGATTACTGCTTCAAGCAGCCAATTTACATTCCTTGGGCTCATCCCCCAGATCGTGCCAATGGCTTTCTTACATACATATATTGCCGTCATAGCTTTGGACGCTCTAGCCTGAACATTCATTTTCCAGGAGAGTTTACTATCTAATATTATGCCTAGATAATTCGCGCTATCAGATAGATTTAGTGTTACCCCATTTAATATAATACAAGTTCCGTTTTAGATGGATTCACACCCAGTCCGTTCTGATCCCTCCAGGAACAGATTGCTCTGATTAGCAATGGTAAGCGATGTTAATAAAGAGCGGCTGGATCATAATGGAATTGTATTTACGGTGCAGCTTACTCTCATTAGAAGTAATCATGGGATCGTTTCTGTGGAGAATTGAAGAATACCACTGAGGCCTCTCGCTTGAGGAAGGTATACTTTTCAAGGATCCCGACGAGCCAGGGTTCTTAACTAAGCCGGTTGGGAACTTTACTGAAAGTGGTCCGGAAACCATAAAACTACTAATGGAAACTCACTTTTCGGACTGTAAGAATTACGAAGAAGAGTGCCCTATATGTGCGACTATCTCTTCATCAACAATCCATAGAAGTGTCCTAGCGTAAAAATGTTTGGAGATGGCTAGCCCATAAATTGTATGCTTCTGGAAAGCACTACGAAAGAAATTATTGAAGACATAAGGGTGGCTTGGTCAACCATTTCGCACGATTACATAAAAATGTATGATTCTATGTCTAATCGAATTAACAACAAACAATCTGTAAAAACGCATTATTGAAAAGGGTTTACAATTTAAAAATTTTCACAGAATGTAAATAAAATTAAAAATTTTTATTGCAAACTATACCTACATAAACTTTTTTTTTTTTTTTTTGTTTTTTTAATTGTAGAGGTCCAGTTCATGTGACTCTAGTTTTGAAAGCATTATTTTTACTTAGTTTAGATATAATTTTTTCTATAAAAACAAAATTAGTGTAAGTACTGAACCAATTTTTGTAGTGTTCAACAACAACTAAAGTATCTCTTAATAGAAGTAAAAATTATGTTCGCAACATTTTCTTTGTAGGTACTAAAACCTTTTGAAAAAAAGGTGTGACAAGGAGTGTATAGTAGCTATTCTTTAAGGATAAGTCTGTCGAATACTTCCTCTGGTGACAGTGACCTATCGGACTCAAAAATGAAGGAACTACATTTAGACATATGGAAGAAACAGTACGCAGAATAGAAAAAGAATAGGAAAAATGCACAAGATTTTCTCTAGCCTACCTACATAAGATTGTTCTAGGAAAATTATATCCCAATGAACAGGTGGTGCAGGATGCCTTCACGAAAAAATTGTCTATATGGCTGTCAACTCAGCTGACACCCTCAGCTCCCTCGGTTGGGGCAATTGCACCAACTTGAAGGTGAAATCTTGAAGTATTCGAAAAGAATGATAAAAGTCGATAAGATGCTGACTAAAGATTCTCCATCTGGCTCCCTTGATGCACCCTGTGTGGTAAACGAAAATATAAACCAGTACATACATTGATCTCGGTATATCTACCAAGCAGTAGTGTGGGGATTCCTTGAGAAAACGGATGCAAATAAAAATTTGATTTTTTCCCGATCAGTAAGAAACCACTAGATAATCTATATATATAAAAAAAAGTTGCATTGTGTTAGAAATTGAAATCAATACCAAGGTTTTTATGTACAAATGGTCTCTGTATGTGTATTTATGAGTTATAGCCGGAATAGTTGGCATGGTACCGCCCATACAAAGTAAAAATTTTTTATCGTGTTCCTGGCGAACTGCAATAGATAGCGCCTTGAAACTTTGCAAGAGTAGTCTTTGTGCTAAGGCGCATAGTCTGCCAAAATAAAGAACGAATTGAGATAGTAGGTGTGGTACCTCCCATACAAAGTGAAAAATTATTATTGTGTATATAGAGAACTATAATAGGTATGGTCTTCAAAGTGGGTACAAGTAAACTCCATACCCATGAGGATACTCTAGAAAAGCATAGGATGAATTGGGACAGTGAACGTGGTATTCCCCATACAAAGTAAAAAATTATTATCCTGTATCTAGAGAACTGCAAACCGTAGCGCCTTGGAATTTTGCATCAGTAACACCCATATTAAGATACATGGTGTAGAGAAACACAGAATGAATTTGAATGGAAGGAATGGTACCTCCTATACAAAGTGAAAAGTTATCGAGAACTATATTAGGTATAGCCTTGCAACTTTGCACAAGTAACCCTCAAACTAATGTGCATAATCTAGCAAAATACAGACTGGGTAAGAATACTGACGTTGCACATCCCATTAAAAGTAAAAAATTGTTATCGTGTTAATACGTATAGTCTAGCAAAAAACAAGTTGGATGGGAACATTTTTGTCTTGAGAATAGCGTGCGTTTTCCTGTTAAAATTTGGTCGTACTTTTCTTCCAAGTGTTTATTGTGGATGGGAGTAGCGAAGCGCACCGGGGATAGCTAGTTATTACTTGTCATGTTTTTGAAAAATCTTTTTTTATTCGCATTGCCTGATCTTTTAACCTATTGACTAATTATTTAAGAAATTTTTTCCAATCGGTAATTCTTATAGTCAAAAGCTGCTTGAATACCTGTCTAATTTATAGAACTTGCAGGCCTTGTGTATACTGGAATTAGTTATTATTATCTTTCTTTCCTGGGGAGCTTATTAATAAAATAAATCTATTTTTCTACAAATATTTAATATATTTAATTAAGTATTTTTTGTATTGAATTTATTCTCTTTATTATCTAAATTTACTAAGTTTATCCACTGTTGATGTTATGGAATAATTTATTTTCGGCCTTACAAGATTTTATTACAAATTTTTTACATAAATAAATAAATAAATAAATACATAAATAATCAGTGGAAAAGCAGCAAAGTTATAAAAACCCCCTTATTTGTATGGATATATTGACACACACTTCTTCAGACGGACTTACTTTAAAAGTAGATCTTTTGAGATGCATATTGATGTATATGGTCACACTTTTGAACAGTTTTAGAAAAGACATATGAAATTTACAAAGAACCCATATTGCTAAGCCATCTATATAACTATAATATAAATAAATTAGTCAAGTTCGAGTTAGACTCACACACTTAGGGTTCCGTACTATGTTTAGTACAACTTTAAAAATTCAAGTTGTTCATTTTTTCATGTCCTTTAATTTTAAAATTAAAATCATAATTGCATCACTGTTGGAACACCCTTTAAATTTTAGTAATTTTTGTTATTGCGGCCATGGTAATACACTATAGAAATATACATGAATCTACCTATTGCGGTTCAAAAAATAAGGTAATATACGTGAAAAACATGTCACCCTTTAGATATTAGTAATTGTTACAGCAGCCGAAGTACAACATCTACTGTAAACATTTAAAGAGTCTACCTATAACGGTTCAAAAAATAAAGCTATTTACGTACAAATCGTGTCCCTTTAATTTTGTTATATATCAAGAGTCTCCCTATTACTATTACAAAAATAAGTTACTATACGTGAAAAACATGTCACTGTTAGAACACCCTTTAATTTTTAGTAATTGTCATAACGGCCATGGTATCACATCTTCTATACAAACTGGAAGAGTCTACATATTACGGTTCAAAAAATATGTCGTTATACATGCAAAACACGTCACTGTCGACAAAACCCTATAAATTTTTATTGTATTTATAGGGGTCATAGTAATACACCATTTGTGATAATTTCATGAGTCTATCTATTATGGTTAAGAAATTAGTCAATGTGCATGAAAATCACTTCACTGTCGGCACACCTTTTAATTTTTACTATTTGTTATAGTGGCCATAGTAATACTCATCCTGTAAAAACCTCAATAGTCTACCTATTATATGCAATATACACATACAAATCAAGTCACTAACGGAACACCCGTTAATTTTTAGGTTTAATATTGTATACTTGTTTATAACGCGAACATAGTTTAAATCACTACAAATTTTAAGTGGTTGCTTCCTGTAGCTCAAGAAATAAAGATATATAGGCAAATAACACGTCACTTTCGCAACACCCTATAAGTTTGAGTATATCTTGCTATAGTGGCCACAGTTATACGCCTTTTATGAAAATTTCAAGAGTCTACCTATTATGGTTCAAAACATAAGCCTTATACATGCAAATCACATCACTATCGGAACACCCTTTAATTTTTAGGTTTACTTTTTAGACTTGTTTATAAAGCGAACTAAGTTTTAATTACTGTTTTTAAATTTTTGTGTATGCCTCCTACAGTTCAAGATATAAATACATATTCGTGAATAACACCTCTATATCGGAACACCCTATAAGTTTTAATTTTTGTTGCTATAGCGCCCACAGCTATACACCTTCTGCGAAAATTTCAAGAGTTTACCTATTATGAATCAAAACTTAGGTCTTATACAGGCAAATCACATCACTATCGGAATACCCTTTAATTTTTAGTTTTTTTTTTATAGTTGTTTATATAGTGAACTAAGTTTTTAATACTGTTTGTAAATTTCAAGTGTATCCCACCTACAGTTCACGAAATATGCACATATTTGTGAATAACACCTCTCTATTGGAACACCCTATAAGTTTTAGTATTTGTTGCTATAGCGGCAACAGCTATACATCATCTGTGAAAATTTCAAGAGTCTACCTATTACGGTTCCAGAGATAAAAGGCGCTGACAGACGGACACACATTGTAGCGAAAACAATAGGGTTACGTTTTTACACTTTGTGTACGGAACCCTAAAAAGTACAAAATTTGAATTTTGCAATTAAAGGGTGTCCCCATAATTTATGTATATAATTTGACCTAAATGGCCCTATCTTTGAAACTGCTATATACAAACACTTGAAAGTTTGGTATAAACATAAACAAATATAAATATTTAAAATTAGAAATTAAAGGCTGTCCCAATAGCTAATGTAATTTAATGTATATGACTAAAATTTAGAAGCGTTATAGGTCTGTTTTTAAACATACCGTTATACTTTTCCTTTTACTTACAGATGTGTTCAAGATTAACGTGGGCTCCTGCAACGGTGGCTTTATCCCACGGTGCTCTTAACACCGAGTGAAATAAAGACGTAGACTAGCGCCCCCATTGTGTAGTATAACAACACTTTACGATTGCCACCAATCGAAATTTGTGTGTATACAGTCACAATGAGTAGCAATTTATACAATATGGCAAGCCTTTCCAAGGCAAGCCTAGATCCATATTATAACCTCTTGCTTAGGGGTTTGGAGACTATCCAAAATCCGTCTGTTGAGAGTGCAACAGCACACTTGATCGACCGTGCACCACATCTGCAATAATCGATCTTAAACCACAACCACCACGTGTACCCCCGAAGGGGACCATACCAATAACCGGTCACAGAGAGGATAGGCTCTCTGTGGGGCCACCGATTCCCGTGGTACCAGTCCTTTGGGCACTGGTCAGGCCTCGAAGAGGACCCGTGTTAAAACAACAGACCTTTTCTTCCAGATTTAGGCTCTAGGAACCCTAGCGTCTGGTGCCCCTATTTTCCCCGAGTGAACCGCGTCAAAGTATTTGCCATTACTGCAGTGACAATTGGAACCCCCGGGGGTCCCCTTTTACTTACAATATAAATATTACTCATATTATATTTTTACATGCTAAAAGGCTTAGTTCATTTAATTTGTGTAGCTATAAATATTGTGCCGAACCGCCAGAAGAGTAGAGAAGAGCAGTAAAATAAAATAAAAGTTCTTTTGTGCTTTTAATTTGATTACCTACCAGTGTGCTATAAAATTAACTTATCACTTATATTTTATATATTTAGATTATAAGTATAATTAGTTTTCCCATCTATCGGAAGTCCCAAAGATTGCCCCGCATTTTGTTTATTTCTAAAAGAAAACAAATTGCCCTTTTGTATTTTTCATAAAATATTTTTTTTAAATATGTATATCTACAATTGGACTTTTCTTTTTATGCGATCGCTTATCCTAAATTATTTAAAAATGATCAAAGTTCTTCAAAAAAAATGTGTATATTTTTGTTACCGATGCAGATATTTATCGATAGATAATGCAAAACATTAAGTACCTATTAGATTCTGTTTACTTGCCTTTGCCCAGGTGAATACTTTGAAATAAATTATGCGGGGAAGTATCTTAGCTTCCCGATTCAAATATAGGCTTTTTTCTCCTAAAAATGGAGATTACAAAATATTTTTAGATGACGTGTTGTCAGATCTTGACTTTATTTTCCTCATGGGGGAAACCCTACCTACTAGTAATTTTCTTCAGTTTCAAGACTCTACCTATTGTAGTTTTCAAGACACACGATATTTTTTTACTTTGATTGGGATCTACCACGCCCCCCGTTCCAATCCAGTCTGTGTTTTGTTAGATTATGTAGATAAGTAGGAGGGGTAATTCTGTTTCTATATTCTACCTATTGCAGATCGCCATGTAGACGATAATAATTGTCCACTTTGTGTGGGATCTACTACACCCACTATTCCAATCCAGCCTGGGTTTCTATATATTAATAAGGGGGTTACTGGTGCAAAACATCAAAGCGCTACCTATTATAGGTCTGTAGCTACTTAAAGAGTGGGAGTAGATGTGGGCGTAGTAAATTTAAATTTCCCTAAAGTTGGGTTAAAAAAAGTTGGCTAAATCGATTTTATTTAAATTGAAGATAATCTCAAAAACATTGTATTATTTTAAATAGATATTAGAAAATTGTATTATTAAAACTTAATTCATAGATATAAAATTTGCAAACTTTTATGAAAATCTGAATAGGTACCTACAAATAAAAATGTATACCTATAACGAAACTTACCGACTCTTCCTCTTTTTCCATGCCACTGGGCATCTGTGGTACAGCTCGATTAATGGCCGAATACTCTGGCAAATCGGGCAACTCCTCAGCCAAATAAATAGGCATTTGTTTGGAGGGATCAAGAGCTCGAGCCCTAAACGATAGCTTCGACATGATGCTGGAGTTGTTTAAATTATGTTCTCTTTACAAACTAAATTTGGCTTTTTATGTATAAACAAAATATGTAGTATACGCGAACTAAATGATAATTTTCCTTTTTAAAAGATGAGAGTAACTTTATTTAAGGACTGTAAGCAATTAGACGAAGTGTCCTTTTGACGAAATCCTTTTTTAAAACTTGATGAGAATGCTGTGGTGTGGATGGACAAAAGCCTTTTATGGACTATTTGCTGGGAGCTTAGGTTGATTTTAATGGATAACGATCTATATTTAAAAGCCTCCTCTGGTTTTATTACAATTTGAGCAGCACTGCTGCTTCCTTTAAGTATTTTTGTTGTTCTTGTGGTAAATGATGTTGAGTTTATGGGGCAACTAAGAGAACACAACAGCCGTATATTGAAGGTTTGATCTAAAATTAAACCCACTTCACGCAAGCTATGGAGGAGTAGTATTTGAAGTTTATTCAGATATTTAAAAACTATCTGTTCTATTAAGGAACCCGCAAGGATTCTCAATAAGAGCTTTAAGCTCTTTGTTTCTTTGACGTCAATATTCCTCGTCGTCGTAGTTGTATTAAATATAGTGACAGTTCTCGATGATGATTGAATTTGCTTTGCAGGATCTTCACCTGTTTGGGATGAATTTTGTTTTTCTTTTATTAATGTTGTTGTTGGTGTTGTCGAGATCAGTAGTGGTACCACCAGCACCCACAACAATATATTCTCTGGCTTGCTGTTGTTTTTTATGTTATAATAATTATTATAAACAATGTTACTGTTGTTGGTTTTGTTATAATAATTATTATTTTTCACTATTTTGTATTGACAATTACAACTACTACTTTTTTGCAATGGAAGCAACAATAACAAATCGTGTGGGCTATGATACGACGACATTTTTCAAATTGAAATCGAAAAACTTAAATAAATTTGCATAATTACAATCATAGGCAACAGCATTTGTATACATTTCATATTTTCGATTTAAAATGATAATAACAGCAACAACGGCAGCAGCAGCAATAGCAGTTGTATATTTGCAACATTAAACTGCATTTTTCTTTAGAAACATGATTCCGTTTTGTTTGTTTGTTTTTCTTTAGATCTGAAGGAATTCTTTCTTCTTCACTGACACTTTTCTTCTTTTTTACAAATCATTTAATGTTTTTTGCTTTCAAATGTTTTTCATAAAAGTAAACTCTAATTTTATTTTATTCTTTCTTCTTTTAATATTCTTTTGTTTTCTTTTATTATTTTTTTTTTATTTGCAGGTTTTAAAGCGAATTTACTTTATTTTTTTTTTTTAATGAGAGCTTGCCACGCTATTATCTGTCAAAAAGTAAAAAAAAAACTTGAAAACAATTGCAACAACAAAACTAGAATGCATTTATATAAACAAGAGGATTGAGCAAAAAAAGAGAGCTGAGGAAACTGAGTAGGAAATGGCGGGCTTTCTTTATTTTATTTAAAACATCAATACTTAATAAATTATTAAACTTTCAAATAAATCTATTTAAAATATTTTTTTTATTTATTATATTTAATGTTAAAACAATTAAAAACCGTGCGTTTTATTTATAAACAAAAAGTAAACAAAAACTTTAAATGAAGCGAAATGTCAAACAGAATTTTGAAGCGAATTCAGATTTTTTTCTTGGTCATTTTTTGCACATAAAAAACACACAATGCATAAATGTTTATTTTCGTTTCGTCTTCACAACACCATGTAATTAAAAACTTATAGTCATAAACGACTAGGCTTTATTTTTCTTTACTTTTAAAATTACGTTTTATTAAATATTTACATTATTTTTTAAGAAATAAAAGAAATATTTTCTTTATGTTTGGGTTTTCGCAGATAGCGTGGTTGTTATACGCCGTAATGGCGGCCAAAAACGAACTAATAACTTCGTTTAAGAAAACAAAGACAAATAACGATTCCAATGTCTATACACATCTCGCTCTAACTCCGAATTTTCGAAAATTAGCTTCATCACTTATTTCTTCAGCAATTACCTTGATTACCATATATCATATTCACTCTTTCGTTACTCCGAAAATTCTTTTCTTTCACACACACGCACATAATCACATTTTTTTACTAAAAGGCGCGCGCATTTCTTCTTCTATCATTAAAACTTGCTTCTTCTTTACTATAATTACACTGTATTTTCTACTCTTTCCTTCACTGGCTTAAAACCAGAGCGAGAGCTTTTATACTTTTTTCACGACTTCATTCGTTTTTTTTTTCTTCTTCCCAAAAGACAACGAACGATTGAAAATTTTTTTTTCAGCAAAAAAATCGATTGCTCTGATATGAATTCATACTTTTTTCACATCTAATTTTTTATTTAATTCACTCAAAATTTTATTATTTAATATAAAAATCATATGCAAAACATTTATTTGCAATGAATTACACAAAGTTTTTTAAATTTTATATGAATTTTGCGTAAAAATCTTTATTTTATTGTGCAACGACAAGAGTTTTTCACAGGGACACGTTTTTTACTGTGTGTAATGGCGGCCATATATACAGTACAAAAACGAATGTTCATTCGTACAATGACAAAACAAAAAATTTTCGGAGTAGTATAAACTGAAATTTTTGGAAATTATAAACACACGCTATATAAGTGATAAAAACAAATAATTTGCTATGCCAAATACACAAAAATGAGGGTATTTTTTTACTTTGTTAAAAATATATTAAAGATTGTCATAATTCCCTGTATTTCTACAAAAATTTATATAAAATAAAAGAAACTACAATGTTTAGCATTTCATATTTTCGACATCGAAAATAATATAAACACAGAGTTGTATCTAAGAAGATGCTTGACAAGCGCCGTATTTAATTTCATACGTATGATTGATTAATAGCGGCTCTGTGTTAGTTATTGCTCTGCTGACAAATGCAGCAAACTTCACTTTTATTTAAAATAAATGTAAACAAACGAACATTTGGCTAAAATTATATCTTTATGCAGATTTGCTAATTTTAAAACAGATTTGCACTGTTTTATTGACTATAACATAACAAAGAATATGTATCCTCTAAGTTCGCAGAAAAAGGTTTGGACTTTTAGCAGCATGGAACAGTTGAACGAGTTGCGGCAAAAGCAAAATCAAAAATTTATAGAGACTCATGGCAAAGACTTGGATGTAAGAATTTATTAAAATTAATTATTAATATGAATTAATAAAATTTCAAAAAGTAATTATTTATTATTAGGAACAACAACGGCTACAGTATTTTCTGGATACTTCGGAAGAACGTTTACTACTAAAACAATATGAAATTTATTTAAATGACTTTTGCCGTCGTTTTGAACCAATGATGCCAAAATGTGTGGTAGGGACCGCCTTTCATTACTTTAAAAGATTTTATCTACACAACTCAACCATGGATTATCATCCTAAGGAAATTTTGTAAGAATTTGAAGTTATTTTTAAAAATATAAAATCCTTTTTAACACAACTTTTAGGGCTACAGTGGTTTATTTAGCTTGCAAAGTCGAAGAATTCAATGTATCCATTGGTCAGTTTGTGAGCAATATAAAGGGAGATCGCAACAAAGCTATGGATATTATATTATCTAATGAATTGCTTTTAATGCAACACCTCAATTATTATTTAACTGTTCATAATCCTTATCGTCCTATTGAGGGCTTTCTTATTGACATTAAGGTAAGATAATCATGACCCTAAAGCTTTCATAAACCGGCAATTTGGCCAAATTTAATTTGAAACGAACAAGTGTTTATTTAACAAATTAATGCAAAATGAATTAAATTTATTTACATACATCTGAGGAAAATTAATCTATTTAAGAAGAAAGTAGTTCCTAAATGTTACAAAATTATAGCCTATCTTACGTTATTCTAACTAATAGAGCCTAATTAATGTTATTATTTTATTCTTATTTAGTTTTTTAAATTAATTTTATTATCCGAGGACCCTAACAACATGTAAAGGATTAGTGTACATAGATAGTATTTTATATTTTGTTACTGAATATCGTTCTGTTAATGGTGGAAATATTGATACTTCTGATACTCTTCCATAACGTTGTTGTTTTTATGTACGTTTTTGATTAGTATTATTTTTTATAGTTTTTTTTTAGAATTGTAATTTAAAATTAGACCAAAATATGACATATTTATAAAAATTTCAATGACCAAATAAAATTTTATAAAAAAATCGAAATTTACATAAAAAAATAATTTTGAGCAAAAACTTAAAATTTAAAAATTACAAAAAAAAATATCAACAAAATCGAAGAATTACCGATAATCGAAATTTCATAAAAATAATTCATTTTCACCAAGGTATCACCAAAAGTTCATTGAAATTTACAACTTTAGCGAAAACCATAATTTAAACAACCAAAAAAACCCCTTCCATGTAATTTATATAATTTTGGGTTTAAAAAATATTCATTAAAAATTATAATTTTATGCTAAAAATAGAAACGAAATATATTTTTTTTCATTATACCGTACTTGAAAGCATGTTTATAAAGATTAATTAATTCTTAATTGCAAAACCGGGGTTTTAAGTGGGTTATTATACTACTCCAATTCATACGCATGGCGAAAAATAAAAGTACAAATTATATAAAACTGACTTATATATTGAATATCTTTTGCAGACTCGTAGCAATATGCCAAATCCTGAACGCTTGCGTCCTCACACTGATAGTTTTGTAGAGAAATGTTTTTTTACCGATTCCTGCCTCTTGTACGCACCCTCACAGATTGCTTTGGCCGCCATATTACATGCAGCTGCACGTGAGCAAGAAAATTTGGACAGCTATGTAACCGATAATTTGTTAAATGGTGCTACAGAAAAGTTACCCGCCTTAATTGAGGCAATACGCAGTAAGTTGTTAAATAATTTGTTTCGCTTATGGTTTATCTAACTTTTTTTCAACATTGTTTTTAAGAAATTCGATTAATGGTTAAACAGTATGAAATCCCCTCCAGAGACAAAGTGAAAGCGATAGAAAAGAAATTGGAAAGATGCCGTAACCAGGAAAATAATCCAGATAGTGAAGTGTAAGTGGCAAAAGTCGATTAAGACAAAGTCGACTTGTGTTTTGTAATAGTTTTTGATATTGGCGTTTAACTTTTCATCAAATGGTAATAAAATAAAAACTGTTTTTTTTTTCTTCTTCCCTTTTTAGTTACAAAGAGCGCATGCGAAAAATGTATTGTGATGACGATTTAGATGTGGTTGAGGACAATTCATATCATTTAGCGGATTCCAGTGCTGATATGTCCGTTCTAGATATGAGTCAATAGTTGAAATAATAATTTTTTTACTTGTTGCGTTTATTTAAAATGTTAAAAGAACTAAATAAAATTCTGAAATTATACTTTTTGAAAAAATAATTATAACTTTATTTTGAAACAGATCTATGACTCCTTATAAAAACTTGAAAATTAAAAACAATTGGAAAACAATTTAAATTTAAAAACAATTGAAATGTAATGCAAATGCATGATTTTTGCTTTCACTCTCAAAACATTACTCAGCCGCCCGATCTGTCAAAAATAGCATGTGTGCTAAAAAAGTATGATAGTGTGGATTAGAAATGTATGTATGTATCTGTTACAGACTTTTTCACAGATCTGTACCATTTGATAATCTTTAAAAAAAAAATCATAAAAAATTTTTCCATGCGATCAGAGTTACAAAATCTTTTTTGTATGATAGTGTGGCACCTACAACGCAATTTTGAAACAATTTTTTGAGTAGGACAGAATTCTGTCAGATTTGTATGTGATTGAATCGTACGATTGTGTAAGATAGTGAAGTTTTTCAGAAAATTTTATATTTTTGTAAAAATTGTTTTCGTTTTAACGTGATTTTTTTCACCCTCTGTTAAGATATGCGGGTTTCGTCCCAAATGGTGCTACAAGAGTCTTATTAATATCGCTCCGTAGTCTGTCTGTCTCGCGGCTGTAATAGGTTGACACCTAAAATTTTTACAGACATTGTTTTACTATGGTTGCTAAAACAATAAGTAGTAAAAATCAAATAGGCGGTCCCCATACAAGAAAAACGTCTTTAATAAAAATTATATTTACTCCTTAAGGTATGCTTCTTTTTTTATATGCTTTAAATACATAACGTAAATCCACATTTACAGTTGTCCGATAAAAATAGTGCGAAATCGTTGGACAAAAACAAATATGCAAAAAAAAATAAATTTATTATTTCTTAAATATTGATATTTTAATTGAATTTTAATAAATATTATTAATTTAATTGAAACTTTAATTTAAGACCCTCAATTAGAAAATGCCTGAGTCCTTAGTCCTCCTTTACAATAGGCAGAAACAGGACAGACATTTTTTGAATTCTCTTTTGCTCTGTCTTAAACCTTTTACAATTGGCCATAAACAAGACAGACAGAGTTTTGCACATTCTCTTTTCGGATTTATTTACTTTACATGTGTGTGTGTGTGTTTGAAAATCTGTGGAATATGTACTTTGTTGAGAACTTTTAAGCAAGTAGACGGCGACTTGAGAAATATAATGTGAAGGAAGCAGAAAAGAGAAACGAAAAATGTCCAGTACGATAGTCATGAAATACATACGCTACCTCTGCAACACTTTGCCAACAAATCTCGTCTGTCTGCCCTGTTTCTGTCCAATTTTGAAAGGGGACTTAAGGCCAGGATTCACTATCATACTCAGTCGTACGATTTGTCAAAAATTGCAAGTGTGCTCAAAAAGTATGATAGTGTGGATTAAAAGTGTATGTGTGTGACAGAATTTTTGACAGTCTGCACGATTTGATAATTTTTTGAAAAAAGAATAATAAAATAGTATTTTTCTATGCGATCAGAGTTGCAAAATTCTGGCCTTAAAGGCCCGATTTCACTATCCTACACAATCCTACGATTTAATCAACCAAAAATCTGACAGAATTCTGTCCTACTTTAAAAATCGTTTAAAAATGGGGTTATAGATGCTACACTATCATACAAAACAAGTTTTTGCAACTCTGATCGCATGGAAAAACAATATTTTATGAATTTTTTCAAAAGATTATCAAATCGTACGACTTGTCAAAAAGTGTGTCACACACATACATTTCTAAGCCACACTATCATACTTTTTGAGCACACATGCATTTTTTGACAGATCGTACGACTGAGTATGATAGTGAATCATGGCCTTTAGCGAGTATTAATGTTAGTCTTAACACCTCGTCTCCATTAGTCATCGGTTTGAGCAAGACATAAACATAACGCCGGCAGAGCAACGGTATTAATTTATTCACGTCGTTGTTATAGGTGGCGAATATGTGTTTATGTCATTTTCTGTTTGAACATACTTTTCTGTTTTCCAACAATGTTGTTTGAATGCTTATTGCACAGCAGATAGTAGTAGTAAGGTAGAGCAACAGATGGCGCTGTTTGAAAATAATACTGTCAAACTAGAATAGTTAAGAGTGGAAAAAAATAACATGGGCAGTCTACACTTAACACTAACATAATGTTAGTGTTAATGTTTATTATTTTATGTCTATTGTAGGCGGGGATAAGGTATGATTCATTCGAGAAACACAAGCATTTTCCCCCAACAAATAAATTGCATTTTTATTATAAAACGTAATTAGCATAATATTAAATAACAACCATCTAGGTTAGTTTTAAAAACTTGCCTATAGAGTAATCGATCGTTAAGGGCAACTTTTGAGTAATTGAACTTTAAATACTATCACTTGGTGCTTGGAACAACGTGCGTGCGTCATTATCGTTATTGCTTAAAGTAAATCAGGCCGTCCTTGTTGCTCAGCCTTCGAGTGGTTTGCGTCTCATTCTCATACTGGCTGATTGTGTTCCCCAAATAGCTGTACTGCGATACTGTTATTGGTGGTTGTAATTAGTAATTAAATAAGTCGGACATTGGTAGGGCACCATTTTTAAACTAAATTTTTTCACTAAAGGAGCACCAATAAACTCAATTTTTTCACTGGCAGAGAACCATTAAACTCAAGTTTTACCTGTAGGAGCACCCTTAAACTCTTTTTAATTTTACCCAGCTGAATTTGGTGTTCCACTTCTTATACGAAGGTATAGCTCGCTCTGCCGATTTTGGAGGAAGATAAGGATATCATACCCTGGCGCTTCGATTTTGTACCTTTGCCCTTAACCTTTTTTTTTTTTTTTGTTGTTTAGAACACAAAAAAATATCACTTGTTGCCAGTCAGAAACCAATTAAAAATTTTAACAAGTTTTATTCATAAGCGGAGCCGCTCTGTCATTTATTTAGTGGCGAATTCGAAAGTCCTAAGACCTGTTAAGGAAAATACTTACCATTTATTTTCAAACTTTCGTTAAAACATTTACAGTAAAAATATTTTACAGTTATAAACTAAAACGCGTTTAATGTTTTTTTTTTTAACAATTTATTTTTATTTTATTGCTTTAAATGTTATAATATATTTATGACTTAATAATTGTTAAGATAGTTTTGCTTGAGATTTATTATAAGACTTACATAGTTTTCAGTTAAGAATTTGATTTATATAGAAAAGAAAGCTTAAAATATCATTAGTTTCCTTCGATTTATATTAATCTTCACATCAATTTCAAACTTAACAAGTTTTGAATGTCATTTATTAAAACATACCTTAACATATAGATTATATTTAATAATTTTATGCATTATTTTATTTATAAAATTTGGTTTCTTTTTATACAATTAAAATTTAAACAAATTCGTTAATTCTAAAAAGATTTTCTTTTCGAATTTGTTAAAAAAAAAACTAGAAAAAAACTAAAGTTTTTTGTAGGATAACTTACAAAGGCAGATAAGTCTGACAAGCATTTGAGAAGACCCAAACATATTGCTGGTTTAAAATTTATTTTTGCTTGAGCTAAAAAAACTATTTGAGTGCGATGACATACATATATCGCGTGAGGTAAGGAGGAGTCTTTTCAAAGTTTATTAATTTTCCATAAGAGTTCGAAATAAAAACATAAACATTAAAACTTCGCCAAAAGCATTTTAGCCGTTGAAAAATAATTGTTGGTCAGATTGGGATAATATTAACTAACATTTATGTTTGCCAGACTTTGCAGTTCCATCTTGTCTGCCGGTCCAGGAAAAACTATATTTTATTTTAAGTAATAAAAGGTATTTCTGGAAAGATTTAAAATAAAATCACCGAATTTGTTAATAACTCAATTCTAAAGATAAATCGGAGAAAAAAGCACATCTTATTCTTAATGGATCTTGCTTTTATATAATTAGGCATAGCTTTGGGCCGAACATCGGGCACAAGAGTATTTAGGACCTAGTTTGTAAGGAGGTTAGAGAAGCTCAAATGGCCAATGGAACGCAAATGCCAATCGAAAGGCTGCATAGGACAGTTATTGCAGAAGGCGTTATACGCAATTGGTGTATGGAGAACGACAACAGCATTTTTACTGATGGTCCTCTTATGGACGGTAGAACAGGACCATGTGTATATTTAGATGAGCTCAATCAGTCCTAAAGTCTGCTGGAATACGTCTCCGTTTCTGTTTACCAGACAGAATTGCTTTGCTACATGTGTTGGATCACCTGCTGGAAAGTCGGGTACTTAGAAGAAAGTTTCTCATTGCACTTGACAAACAGTGGCAAGTGAATGTGTATTCCAAATTAGTGCTGCAATGTGTTTGAAAACATCAGGTAACTTTGATGGCTATAAAAGGACACATAGACACAGCTGGGAATAAAATAGAACAATTAGTAAACATGGGATCTGCTGTGAATTTCTGTGTACCAGAACACAAAGCAGCACTGAGAAATGTCCTAATGCGCGCGAAGGTCCTACAATGGGTGAACTCAATAATTAGGCTTGAATGGTGCTAAAAGAGCCCCTTTTCATGAAGGCCAGTAATATTTTGATTTCTAAACGGTGCAAAAACATTAAATTCACATCGTTTTAAGTTTATCATAAGCCTAGTTGTTCTACTTTAAGGCAATGTGGCGACTATCTTTATAGGGCTATAATGTCCAAATTTAAAACTTAAACTCGACTAGAATTCTTCTATAGGAATGTGTGATGTGACATTCTAAAATAATTCTGTAATTCAGAACCGACTCACTCGAGCAATTGTTGTCCCTTTGTGACGCCTGAAAAGCCCATGAGCAAAAATATCCTTAGGGTTCCTGCAGATCCACACTTGGTCTAGTGCAAAACCGTCACGGAGTTCGGATAAATAATTTTATACTATTAATATCATAGTCCGATATGTCTGCAAGGTCTTGCAGCCTCAGACTACTAAGAAATGGAGCCCTTTCAGTAGATAGATCTGGGCAATGACAGAAGAGGTGCTTGCTCATAGGTTACTTTAAAGATGATGCTGGCTAAAAATATTACAGTTGAAGTATCCACTGCCTTGCGAGCCTTGATCAATAACATTTAAATTCCTAAATTAAACTTCCTTTAATATGGGGAACTACTGTTTCAACAAGACGTTTCACTATAAAAAGTATTTTCTATGATCTAGTATCGTGTTTTTTACATACACTTTAAAAGTAGTGTTATAAGTTTTGGTTCGTTTTGTTTTCTCCACGGCGAATTCATTAAAGTACACAACTAAGGCAAATTAAGAAGGGGAAATATTAAGGTGAAAATTTTTAAATTTTTTTATATGGAGTTTGATAGTTCAACTTCCATATAAGGGGAAAAATTTTAAGTTTAAGTGTCAAAATCCATATAAAAAATTAATTATTTTCGCCTTAATATTTCCCCTCAGTAGTGAGGGTACCTGATTAATATGCCTAGGACATATCTAACAACATAATTCGCCACATTGTCTGTGCCTTACTTCCTTAGCAATTTTTAATGCAATTTTTAATTGGATATATGGGGGCTCTAGTCTCCAAGGCTTGAGCGCTGAAACTAAAAGAGAAGTACTTTCGGGGACAACACCAAGTTATTTTGACTGCTTTTTGGTAAGGTCCTACGGGGAGTGGTGGTGACTATGATCTGAACCTACATCGCAGGTAAGGCGATTTAATCTCCACTGTACTGTTGCACTTCTACACGGAGCCACCAATGGAGTGCCAGGAGCTTAAATAGTCTTCAACTCCTAAACAAGGGATACGACTAAGGTCTTACAAACCTGCTCTGAAATTGCGCAATGGAAGCAATTGGTAGTTGAATTATCGTAATCATCGTAATAATTTGTATTTACGATCATCATCCTCATTATTTTAACTTTACCATACGTAGTATAAGATAAATATAAAAAAAATCGAGATCGGGATTTCGACGGATTTATACGTTTTGAGGTCTCCTGAATCCATTTTGACTATTTTTGCGATGATGTCTGTGGGTGGGTGAGTATGTATGCCACTATTTGACATATTTAAACAAAATTTAGCATGTACCTTTGGTATATGATGATGAAGAGTTGTGTAAATTTTGGGCATAATCGGGAAGGGGCAAGGGATAGTTTACTTACTCCCAAATTGTGTAAACACTCTATAGGTCATACCGTATGACATATCAAAATGAAATTCAGCATGTGGCCTTGGTTTATGGAGATGAAGAGCTGTATAAATTTTAGGTATAATCGGGAAGGGACAAGGGGTAGTTTACTTAACACCCCAAACCGAAAATAACTAATTTTTCGATTCGATTACACTTTGAACTTATATTCTTTATGTAATGTATCCATAAAAATATCTATTTCCATTGGGTATGGTAAAGTTGAGTGTAGCCACTCCAGATTTTTTTTTGTTTAATGGCTTAATCTATTCTTAGAATAAACTTCAAACTCCATGTATAAAAAAGTTTTTTTTTTTTATAAATAGAGTTTGACATTTCGAATTTGCGATTATTGCTGACTTTGCTAAATTGTGGCTTGGTCTAAATTTAGTTTGTTTTAATTTTAAATTTCGAAATATAATTTTGGGTTTGTTTATAGTTTTATTAAAATTAAAAACTTAAAAAATTTCTTACATTATTAAATATTAGAATATATCTGTGGACTTTCGAAAAAATCCTAAGTCTAAATTTAAAGTTCTTAAATATGATGAAAAACTGTTTTTTTTTATAATGCGAATTTCTGCAAATTATTTTAAAATTTAAATCTCCACTTAAGATGTTTTTCAACAGGCCACGAATGTAAGTTTTTCATTTAAATATTATTTAGTTCAAGTTTTTTTATTATTTTTTTTTAAATAATGTTTTTTACTTCAAAAAGATAACAGTAAAGCTTTATTTATGTGTGAAATTTGTTTTCTATATGCCATGGAAAGCTTTTTGTTTAAGAGTATAAAACTTTAAAAGTTTTGGAAGCTTTTAAATAAAGTTTTTTTTTTAATTTTTTTAAATATTAAAATAGGGAAATAAATTAAATAAGCTTTAAGCTTTTGATAAATTAAAATAATTTTTTTTTTGCTTTAAAATTAAAATAGATTTTTTTTTATAAAAAAATACAAAGTTTATAAAAAACATTAAAAAAATATTTAATAAAAAACAAAAAAATTTAGTTAAAAGATTTTTATATTTTCCTTAAGATTATGTTATAATACAAATTTTTGTTTTTATAAGTTTAAATAAAAGTTTAAAAGAAAGCTGTTGTTGTTTAATAAAATTTAATTTACTATTTAAATAGAGACTTAGAGTTAAGGAGCTTTTTTGTTGTAATAATTTGTTAATAATAAATAGTAGCTGTCCTTTTTTTAATTTAAATTTAATAATTGTTGAAATGCTGCTGTTAAGTGTTGGTTATTTCTTTTTTTATAACGTTTATTAAATTTACGTTAAAGTATGTATGTAAGTATGTTGTGAGTAGCTTTTTAAAAATGTTTGATTTAAGCTTTTTTCTAAACTTAAACTTACGGGGAAAGTAAAAGCTTAAAGCGACACTGCTATTTTAAAAACCCTAACATCTTAGCTGCTATTTTTGAAGATGTTTTCTGTTTAAAATTTTTTTAAGCTTTAAAGCTTTTTCATATTTAAAAATGATTTTAACAAAACATGCTGTTTAGGGTTTAGGGTCACCTAAAAAGCAGTTAATTGTCAAATTCATTTCTAAATATTTATACAAGTTGGTTGAGTTATTTTGTTCTTTTTTTATTATTACTTTTCTGTTGATTTTATATTAAGAGCTTTTTCGTAGTTAAATGCTTAAGCTTTTGTTAACAAGTCGTTTTATTAATTTTATTTTATTAGTTGTTTAGAAGTCATTGGTGCGATTTGGTGGTACATGATGAAAAAATTTGTATCAGACCACTGGTATCGTATGTGAAAAAGCACTTCTTTTTGGAATTTCTTTCATTGAATTTTTGATTTTTTTTGTGTTTTTTTTTTTTTTTGTGAAAAACAATAGAAAGAAATTCTTTGAAATCGTTTTCAAGTGGTATTACATTTTGTAGATTTGTTAGTCAATTCAAATTTAAAGCCAGTGTGTATTTTGCAGCAGTACAAACAAAACGCAGTGCCACTTTCAATGATTTTAACGACGAATTTAAGAAAAATTTATCTTAAGTTTTCATGTATAAGCTTTGCGTACTTTTTTTTATTTGAAATAAAATATTTTTGTAAAGAAAAACTTTAGGGAAGAAACATAATGAAATTAAACGGTTGAGGGGTGAAGGTTAATGTTGTTTAAATGTTAATTTAAGCGAAAGAAACAAAAAAAAAACACAAAAACAAAAATCATGCTTGGTTGTTGTTTTTAGAAACTGTGTATGCATGTGAATGGCTGTGTGAGTGAGTGAGCTTTGGTATTAAAATGTTTTATTTTTGTAGTGTGTGATTTTAGGCGCTTCAAAAATTACTTTAAAAGTAAAAGCGTTTTAATACATTTTTTAAGTGTTCAAATTATTTTCAATAAAAATTTTAAATTAAAAAAATATGTAAGAAAAAAAAAAAGATTATAGAAATAAAACCGGAATGTAAAAATTAAAAGGTAAAAAAATATTTAGCTTATAACTTCTCTTACTTGGTTTTATTATTATTATTTTTTTTTGTTTTTGAAGTTTTAGTGCTTTTTAGATTGTGAGGAATGTATGGTTTTCTGTTACGCTCTGTGAAAATATTCAAGGTAAATTACACTATACTTAATTAGGCCTGAAATTGTTTGTTCTTACTTTTTTCATTTTATTATTATTTTATCTCTACTAACGCGCTTAGTAAAAATTTACATACATTTGCTTATTACTTGTTTTTTTACTAATGTTTTTTACTATTTTATTTGACTGATAGCTCTACTCTTAAGTATGACTGACTGATATTTTTATAGAACATGACTGTTGAGATTTACTATAAAGAAAATTTTGGTGTAGTTAAATTTTACAATTACAATGAGAGAAGGTAGCTACACGAGTATCATAAAGTTTACATCAAAAACAAGTTATCGACAAAATTTTTTAAAAGATCAAATAAAATTATTTTTAGGGTAAGACGCGGTTCTTATCATTTGCAATAAAGTCCGCGTTTAAATCAACCTTTACTACAAAGAAATTATGAATATGTATGTACATACATACATATATTTCTTTGTTTTATTTCTTGAAACCTGATTCGACTACAGCATTATATAGCAAACAGTTTAGATAAAATAAAATCGAAATAGGTAAGCTGTTTTTATAGCGTTACCAACGAATATTATTTTTATATTTTTATTGCATAAATTTAAAACACTTTAACAACAAACATCATAGAATGAAAACTAAAAATCAGGGTTCAGAACTTTTCATTTATGAGCGTTAAAATTTCGATATTTATAATGTTTCTCAGAAATAAGATTTCTAAAATTTTCAATTTTTTTCACGGTCATAGATAAACCACAAAAATGCTATACGATCACATATGAATGAGTGTAACTGTTTATTTTTTTAGTATACGAGTATGTACATACAAAAACGTTAAAAGGAAGATTATCCGTTTTATTCATATGTAATAAGTAATAAATTAGCTCATTCTCATTGATGCTCTTTTACATAAATATTAGTAATTTTTGTTTTTCATTTGTGAACGTTTTCATTTAAGAAATTTTTCATAATGCGATTTCTAACACACTTTATTACTGCATACGCCGGCAGTTGTAAATTACAAAATATGTGCATATAATCGTACACACACATACATATAAATGTACATACATTTATGCGAATGCTTAATGCGAACATTTTTCTACGATCTTCTCATTTATGAAAATTTAACAAAATCTTAAATTCTTTAATTTTTTTTTTCATTTATTCACTTTTAAATAGAAGGAAAAAAATTTATCATCTCACTCATAAATGAACAAACACAAAATATTTTCTAGTCCCTCACACATGGATGAAAAGAAGCAGAAAAAAACTAAAATGTACAAACTCACACATGATTGAGCAGTGAGTGAGTGAGTATTTCGGTACTCTGCTACAAATAAAACATTTCACTTATAAATAAACAAACTCAAAATATTTTCTAGTTCCTCACACATGTATGAAAAGAAGCAGAAACAAAATAAAATGTACAAACTCATACGTGATTGAGCAGTGAGTGAGCAATACGGTACTCTGCTAAAAATACTTCCTTTTCTTTACGTCAAAACAAAGTGTACAGTCTTAAAGTAAATAAAAATTCTCAATGATTAGTACTATATTGGCTTTCCCTTTTAAAACTGTTTTTAACCACCTGTAAAATTTCTTGAGTCCTTACTTGTTTTTGTTGTTCTCCTTCCGATTTTTCTGTCTAAATGTTCCTAGAGAGATATTCATTCAACAGTAGTATTTAGGTTAGGTATCCAAATGCTTCTCAGGGTGCAAGTTGGATATGGTTCAAAGGCTTGATTTTATGAGTATATGTGGTTCAATGCTGCCACATGGGATTGCTGCCGTTGGAATTACATATATTCATTATGATATTTGGCATAGCTTTGGACCGATATTTGGCATAGCTTTGGAACGAACATCGGCATAGGAGTTTTCTGGACCTAGTTAGTAAGAAGGTTAGGGAAGCTTAAATACCAATGGAACGCATAAGTAAAAGACAAATAGTCGAAAGACTGAATCGGACATTCATTGTGGAAGGGGTTATACACAATGGGTTTGTGAAGAACGACATCAGTATGTTTACTGATATCGTTCTCTTATTGACGGTAGAACAAAACCAGCTGTATATTCAGCTGGGCTAAACCTGTGCCGCAGTCTGCGTTTGGGGGAATACCTCTCCGTTTACCAGGCAAAATTGCTTGCTGCATACGTTGGATCACCTGCTGGAAAGTCGAGTGTTTGGAAGAAAGGTTTTCATTGCACTTGACAACAACTTAATGAGGTAAAGTTGATCTGGGTTAAAGGGCACATAGGCAAAGCTGGGACTTAAGCAGTAGACCAATTAGCAAAAAGGGGATCTGCTGTGAATTTCTGTGGACCAGAAGCCAGAGTAGCACTGGGATGTGGCCTAATGCGAGCAAAAGTAAATTCAATAAACCTGAAAAGGTGAAGTAATGCTAATACATATAGAAAGCATCGAATGGTGCTCAGAGAGCCCATTGGCAGTTGGATAACTGCATTAGTGACAGGTCATGGAAACTTCAAGTATCATCTCTAGCCAAGATGAAAACGGTAGCGCACATTGTGTATGAATATCAAGTACAGGGTAGCATGAGACTTAGTACCACGGATGCCATCGGAGATCTAGGTCTTGGACAAATGCTAGAAATTATTAGAGACTTCGTAACGAGAAAGAAGGCCAACAGTTACCAATCTTAAATCACCAAAGTCAAGAATAAAGGCTCGGCGGAGCACGTGACTCAATGAAAGTAAGTTAGTCCTATATAACCAATAGGCTAAAAGGTACCCAGAAAGTTATTTGTTTGCTTCGATATTCCTCTGCGTTTACCCCCGGGGGTTCCAATTGTCACTGCAGTAATGGCAAATGCTTTGACGCGGTTCACTCGGGGAAAATAGGGGTACCAGACGCTAGGGTTCCTAGAACCTAAATCTGGAAGAAGAGGTCTGTTGTTTTAACACGGGTCCTCTTCGAGGCCCGTCCAGTGCCCAAAGGACTGGTACCACGGGAATCGGTGGCCCCACAGAGAGCCTATCCTCTCTGTGACCGGTTATTGGTGAGGTCCCCTTCGGGGGTACACGTGGTGGTTGTGGTTTAAGATCGATTCATGTAGATGTGGTGCAAGATCGATCAAGTGTGCTGTTGCACTTTCAACAGACGGAGTTTGGATAGTCTCCAAACCCCTAAGCAAGAGGTTATAATATGGAAAGGCTTGCCATATTGTATAAATTGTTTTATAATTGTTTTGTTTGTATAGTTTGGATTTTTTTTAGTAAATTTAATTAATTTTTCTTTAAACGCGAAAATCCATCAATATATTCAAAACATAAAGAAAATTGATTTTTTGTTCCAAACCAAACTAAGAGGATTAGGAACCAGCAAAAACATACTTTTAATCTTGGCTTTGAACACGAAAACAATCAAATAATTTTTTAATTTATGCTTTTCATCTATTTAAATGTTTTTTCTTGACGTTATTGAAAGTGTTGAACCAGTCGTAAAACAGCTTTGGGTTGACGAACAACTCGCGTGTTATTGTTATTATCGTTGAAAGACAAGCAAACCATTTTTGTTTTTCGAACATCGCCAGTTTTGGTTCTTAATTCCGCCTTTATTAATTGTTAGCCGTTGAATAACTGTAACGCGTGTTAATAGGGGTAATTTCAGTGTTCCTACTTTCTGTACAAAGGTGTAGGCCAGCTGGCGGTTCTTGAAGAAAGTTATGCCTGATTAAAAGCTTGGCGGTTGCTTTTATACTCCAGCAACATAAGACAAATACAAGTTTTTTTTTTGGAATGAAATAAAAGAAACGTCTGTTTATGGATAAATTATTGAAGCCAGTTCCTAAAACTGGATCGTTTAGTTCTGCGCTCAGCTGAAAGCATTGATGCTGTTTCCCAAAGTTTGAGTGAAAATCTAACTCTTCACTGTTTAGGAACTGGATACGTGATAGCAAGAGAAATATTGGGTAATGTTTTCGAAAACTAAATAATCATCTAAAATCCTGACCTAAAATGGCTGCCTCTTTCCACTGATTTAAGCGTGTTGGACTATTTTTTTGTGGAAAGCGGAGGCCATAAAACACGAATCGAAGTTATCAAATTGGACATTCAAAAAACTCGATATCAGCAGACCTTTACACACTAACAACTATCTTCAGAATTTTAAATGGCCTTTTTACGTCTGCGATTTGTCCACTTTATGTTGTGGGTTACCTTAGGGGATATATGAAGTCAGCGGTAGTCATAGATGTTCCAAGACATCAGTTATGTTATAAGTTATTTCCATTCTTCTTTTACAGAAAAAGAATTTAAAAAAATCTAAAAATGTCAAATACAACACTGTGCTACACCAAAAATATTTGCAATGAATGAAGAGACCAGTTACGGTCTAATTTGGAAAATGTATATTTTTAAAGGATTGGAAATGAAACTAAACTTTTTTATTATATCGGGTGAAGAAAGTGACAGTCTCTTATTTGTCTAGCATAATGAGGTTAATAAAAAAAAACCTAGTTTGAAAGATCGTCTATAGGCTAATTGTTTTCTGATCTGCTCTAGAGTTACGAGAGACAGAAATACTCTAGTTAAAGTCATCAGAATTCTTACTCTATGGTTAAAACAACGATAACTTATTTAGTATCGGCGGCTTTTGTGCGTTCAGGATGCTAAAGTTTCAAGGTAAATACACATTAACAAGTTTTCTTAATCTGAAATTTCTTTAAACTAGCTTGGTAATATATGGAGAAATACAACTTTGAACATAAGAATCAGACGTCAGGCCTAAGCACGAATCATCGTAAATATCTGCTGTGTCAGTCAAACCCAGATATTTTTTCTTAATAACCAAAAACGCCGTTGACAGTTGCCAACTGTATAATTGGATTATATGGATCTTGGGCCAGATCCTCACCACCTTACAGCTTCTGCTTATTTATTAACAAACCGATCTTAAACGCAAGACTGAAAAGAAGACAGAACAAAAAGATTGGCGTATTTGAGCTCGGTTGGATTTAACAGCAAAATTAATCAGTTGATATTTAAGTAGATTAAATTCCCTCAAACACTTGTACCTCTATCTTCCTTCCTAAGACCTAATTTCCTAGTTAGGGCACGTTGCACGAATAGAGTGCTGGTCCAATTAAACAAAATAAATATGACGTTAGTGGGTGGTGGAATCACAGCGGGTAAGAAAATTTTAATCTAAAATAATTAGTTACAAACGTTCAATTGATCTTCTTAAAATTTTACAGCGCAAATTACAAGCAGCCTTTGTTCAGCAAAAATGCGACTCTGGGCGTGGAAGGATCGCAACGGAAATTTACTCTGGTTCGATCTAAAAACACAGAAGGAAAAAATCCTTATACAGATAGGCGAAACAGATAATCTAATGTGGCTTTGTGCAAGTCTGATGACAGAATTACACTAGATAATTTTATGGTGGAAGTTAATGCAGTTAGAGATACTGATAGGTAAGCTCGAATAGGGCTTGAGAAGGCTGGAAAACGAAAAATCAAAAGAATTATAACCATCCATAATTCAAAATAAAATCGTTCGAGCTATGATGTGCTTGTTGTGGATTAATATATAGCGAAGTTAGAATGAAAAATACAACTTAACCGAATTAATTCAAATCAGTTTTAAAATCTGGAATAACGATTTCTTTTGGAATAACCTATAGAAGGCTTGGTTATTCCAAAAAAAAAAAAATATCGGTGATAAGAATTCTTAAATTTTGCTGAAAAAGTAGATTCATAAGCTTGCCAGTACTTGTACCATGTGTCGGGGTGACCGTGTCTACAATAGTTTCAGAATGCATAGTGAGGTCAGGTCAAGTAACTAAATAAGAAGCGTTGTTTGCTATAGAAGTAATTGCACGCTTTTTTAATAAATAATCACCCCTATCATGAATATTCCCTCGAAATATTTCCCTTTTCACTAATGATCAATCCCAATCGTGATTATTCACGTGAATGGACTTTACCCTTGAAAATTTTGCACATTTCCCTTTGTGTTCGTGTAAGTAATTATAAATTTCAATTAGAATATTAATGATTTTAAAAAATTATTTTAGGACAAGATCGTTTAATAAAATGCAAAGCAATGCCAAATGATGTTTTTGTAGACTGCAGCAAATGAATTTTATTTATTTTTATTAAAAAATTTTCCATCAGCTGATTCTTCTTGCTTTCATTCAACGTGCATGGATATCTTACTTCATTTAAACAGCTGTTCAATGGAGGGAACAAAAATTTTACTTCTTATTCACAATAGGGGTGAATATACTTATTTATTTTTCAAATTGAACATAGGTTCGAGGATATCCACGCTAAACTTGTAAATTGAAATAAAAATGCCGCTAAGGTTGGCCTTAGAATAAATATTAAAAAACAAAACTGATGAGGATTGGAACCAGCAATTCAAAATCCTTTTTCTTGAACTGTGAGCAGATCGAAGATGTTGAGACGTTTTGCTATCTAGGTAGCCGTATCACTACCGTTGGCGGCTCAGAATTAGATATTAAGGACCGAATAAACAAAGCCAGGGTGGCATTCCATGGCCTCAATAAAGTTTAGCGAGCAAACAACATATCGAGAGACACGAAATTAAGAACATTTAATCGCAGCGTAAAATCTGTACTTCTTTATGGTTGTACTGCTTGGAGCACCACAGAAAACATCAGTAAGATGCTCCAAATATTCGTTAATAGATGTCTTCGTCAAATTCTAAGAATTTTTTCGCCTAGTTAAGTAACAAATCGAAAACTTTTACTCCTTGCTAACTGTGTCCCAATCGACATCGAAATTAAACACAGGAAATGGTCGTGGATAAGACATATATTGCGCAGACCAGCAAATGACATCACAAGAGCCGCACTTGAATGGAATCCTTAAGGCCAACGCCGCCGTGGCCGCCCCTTAACACCTGCATCAGAATGGTTAGAAATGAAGGTGATCGAAATAATATGTCTTGGAACCAAATAAAATCACTGGCTAAAGATCGTGTTAAATGGACAGAATTTATGTTCATGTTAAACATTTACATTTAAGTATATTAGTATTACTATTAATATTATTATAGATTTATGTTTAAAATTAATTTTTTTTCCAGTAACCCGACTTAAATTACTACACCTGGAAATCATTTTAGATTTTAAAATATTTCCCGCATTTTTGGTTTTTACACTAAGAAAAAATTTTAGATTCTCTTTTATTGAGATTTTAAGGAATTTTCGCCAGCGAAAAAAAAAACAAGCAAATGTCGATGAAAAGTTTACATACATATATAACCATTTTTTACCCCGTTATGTCCATCTTATTTTTTGTAATTTTACTGATACTCGTTTAGCCACATTTTCTTATTATAAATTGTAAAAATTGTATGTTTTGTTGAATTTCTGATATGACAACATGCCGATCTATTGAAAAAGAGTAAATTAAATGTTTATTGAACTTGTTAATTTCATTTTTTTAAGTCCTTTGAACTAGAAAAGTGTGCTTGCTATTTTAGGGTTAACGAATTGACATGCTACATGAGAACCAAACATTACTTTTTTTCTCACAGTGCAAAAGTGCAATTTTTTCTCTTTTATGTAATATTTTTTTTTAATTTAATTTAGAAATACTACATGGTGCATATAAAACCAATTGTTTAAAAAATTCTAAGGTTTATTACAAGTAAAAAAGTATATAATTGAGGTTCTAAGGAATAAAATTAAAAAGTATAAATTAAGAAAAAGAAAATTAAGAAATAAAATTAACATGCATTAAGAGGTGAGAAAAAGGTAAAGAAGTAAAATAAATCGAAAAATAAATATAAAAAGTTACAGAAAATGGGCCGCTATTAAGAAAATAGTATATGAGATATTGAAAACTTTCGTTTTAAAGCAGGGATAGGCAAAATCTTACTTTTTGTTTGATTTTGAGTTTTTCTCAGTGCATTGGCGAAAAGGCTCATTATATCCAAATGTTATAAAATCCATATAATTTTAAATAATATTTTTTATGTGAATAAATAATTTTTCTTATATGAAAACGGCCCCTTGGCACATTCATCAGATAGCCTCAGTACAAAGGGGAAATATTAAGGCGAAAATTATAAATTTTTTTTATATGGAGTTTAATATTTCAACTTCCATTTAAGAGAAAAAATTGTAAGTTTAACTGTCAAAATCCATGTAAAAAATTGTAAGTTTAACTGTCAAAATCCATATAAAAAATTGTAAGTTTAACTGTCAAAATCCATATAAAACATTTAAGTTTAACTGTCAAAATCCATATAAAAAATTGTAAGTTTAACTGTCAAAATCCATCTAAAAAATTTATAATTTTCGCCTTAATATTTCCCCTCCGTAGTGAGGCTACCTGATTAATGTGCCTTGATTACTGCGGCCTAACCAGCTGAATTCGCCCAATTACCTAGTTTTATTTCTCCTCGTACCAGCAATAATGAAGATTGTAAATGTTTGCCAATCCCTGTTTTAAAGCCAGAGTCTCGTTTCTCTAGCTTAATACATTAATCAAATAGGCGACAATAGGCTACCGAATACAAGCTGTCAGAACTAAAATACACACGTTTATATGAAGACGATTATTTTGATGGCATCAGAGCCACATCGCTACACGTCCACACCGTTGTGGCTGTAGCCAAGTTAGGCTAATTTCTATTTTTATATTAATTTTTTTTTTAAATATGTACATATGTATTTCTACAGCAATGAAAGAGTTTACGATGAAGTTGTGGTCTTCAATGTAATTAAATGGCCAACTACACGTCGAAAAATGTAGCGGTGTAGTCGCTGTCCTCTATGTGTTTAAAGCATACGTGGGAAATTTGTCACATGAAATTATTGTAGTTATCTTGATATTGTTTTTTGTTTTTTGTATTTTTATTACTTTATGTTAAAAAGGATTAGTTGTTATCCAACCTGCTAGAACAGGGTGACAGTTATATATTTATGTTATAAGTTTCTCACTTAAGTTACAGAGTGTAATGCTTTAAACACATAGGCGACAGCGGCTACACCGCTCCCAGACTACAAATGCTGTTGGCTACAATCGTAATCAGCTACTTAATTATATTGAAGACGACAGTTTTTTTTTTTTCGAAAAAAAAAACAAAATTGATCATATAAGTACAGATAAATATTTTGCACAAAAGCTTTTGATTGCAAGTGAATTTGTAGTTTTTAATTTCGTGACATTTTTTTCTTTTGTATAAAAAAAATTTACGCATACAAAAATAGAAATTAGCCTAAGATGGCTTTGAAATAGTCAAAATAATCGTCTTCATATAAACGTATGTATTTCAGTTTGGTCAGTTTGTGTTCGGTAGCCTGATGCTGTCTATGTGTTTAATGCACAAACGTTAATTAAATTAAATAAATTGTTAAAATATTTGTTTTCTTTTATTAGAAGGTGAGTTAATTTCCCAGGTGGTGGCAATAGCGTATTCATGCACTTTCGCCAAGGCTCGAAAAGTCGAACTTCATAAAAACATAACTACTATGTATCAGGCGAATTAATACTACGCGAAAGCATGAGCGAATTCAGGCATTTTCGCAGCTATATAACTTATTTTTAATAGAGTTCAGCGTTGCCATGTGCTTTTCACATGACCGCGCACAGAGAAAGAGACATAGGGGTAGTAGGTTGACTTAATTTTTTCAAATTGGGAAAAAATCTCTTGGAGAATGGAGTAAGTGGTCGCGGACACGGCCGAAGCCGAATTCGTGTTGAAAATTTTGTTTTTCTGTAGGTAAGTCGCTTACAAAAAATATCATAAAATTTTTAAAATCTTTGTTTTCTTTCAGTGAACCGTTTTAAAGGGTTAACCAATTTTTTTAATTGTGATAAAATTTAGTGAGAAATCGAATGGGAGTTGTCCCAGACCCCACCGCAGTGTTTTTTGGTTTTTCATTTTGTAATTTAAGTATCGGCGAAAAAAAATTAATTTTCTGTTGACCGCATTTACACTCTTAAAATACGTTGAAAAAAGGGTAAACTTCAAACGGCTCTGCTGTAAATTTAATTTTTTAGTTTTACGCCTCTTCCTATATGCGCCGTCACATAGTCCTGGTCCACACTTGCAATTTTTTAATTCTCTTTTAAAGTTGCATTCGTGTCCATACATTCAAAAATTGTGTTTCTGATGACTCATTCTCATGTCGAAAAAAGCACCCAATAACAAAAAGAGAGAGTCACAGCAGAGTCTTAAGTACATCGTACCGGCTGCCATTTTTTTCTTTCCCAACCACAAAACCATGGTTTGCAAACAAAAATTGCAAGTCTGGAACGGGACATATTGAAAACAACAAAATTTTTCGACATTTCGAACAATGTTAGAAATTAATGAATTCGCCATTGCTGATACCTATTAAGCCGATTCGCCTTATACATATATAGAGTTTGGAATTTATATCCAAAGCGAAATATAAAAAATTCAAAATTGCCACCAAGGCAAATTAATACGAGGTGATTGCACTAGTGAATTCAGTCATTTCGGTTTCTTTGCAAGTGTGAAATTCCATATATAAAAAAGTTCTTTTTTTTATAATGCATTTTGACTGCAATCACCTGTTATGGATTCGCCTTGATTGCCAATAATTGGTAAATAAAAGTGCCTATTTCATTGAAGAAAATTTTAAATAAAAAATATTAATGATATTTTTATATAAATTAAATATAAATATGATTTTTATTTTTTTATTTTATATTTTTTTAATAAAAAAAAATCTGTTTATTTCAAGCCAATCAGTTTAAAATAAATTTAAATATAAACAAATGTGTATTTATTACTTAAACTACTTAAAAAATAAACTTTTTAAAAATTCAGATTTTGTATTTATTTATTTTTTTTTTTTTTGTAAATTAAAAATAATGATTTGCCTTTTAAATGTCATTTCAACTATTTCATTTAATGGAAATACAATCATGAGATGATTTCTCTAAATTACTAGACTACAACTTAATTTTTATTAAATATGAATTAACTAAATGAACAATAAAAATGTTTAAGAAAATAAAAATAAATAATTTCCACACTCATTTAAAACAATAAAATGGAAATTAAATTTTTCGTAACCCTGTAAATGACAACATGATTTTTATTTGAGCAATTTTCGGCTCAAAATATATTTACTTTTTAAAATTATAAACGCCAATTTTTATATTTTTCCTAAATCATTTTGTTATTCAAATTCTACTTTAACACATGCCTTTCATTTATTAAATATTAAAAAAATTAACTACATGCAATAAATTTTAACTAAATTAACATTTTTAAGTGTTTTATTTTTCTTACTAAAAAAATTGAGTTTTTATTTCTTATTTTAAATTATTTGAGTGGACTAGCGCAATTTAATGTCTTCTTTTCATAGAAGTTTTTGGTGTTTTTATTACAAATATAAAATTATAAATAAAATTTATAAACAAAATTAAAACAAAATATTAAAAAGTATAAATTCTACTAGTTTACAGTTAAAACGAACCTCAAAAAGTTTTTTTTATCCAATTGAGTTTGGGTCGAAAAAAATTATTGGGTTTGAACAAAAATCATTTCGTTTTCTTTAGAACTTTTTTTGACATATTTGCACAAAATATTACTTTTTAATTATTGTTTTAAATCTCAAAAAAGGTTCCCTTGTTTTATATAACTTAGACATCGTTTGAAAAATAATTTTTCTTTTCGAACATAAATTATTTGCATCGAAGTCGAAGTTTAATGAGTTGAGCTGCTCGCCTCAAATATATAAAATTTCGCTGTTTTTCGGTTGTTCCACTTTTTAAAATTTTTAGGACCATAACTCAATAGATATGGATCCGATTGTAAGGCAGAGTAAAAAAAAAAATTTCTAAAAAACAGTATATAATTTTAAAAATTCGGATAAAAATACATCGGGAGCAAAAAAATATATATTTAAAACATAATTTTAAGGACTCAGATATTTATTTATGAAGATTTGGGGACAGACTAAAAAAACTGCAAAAGAAAACCGCATTCCAGAATAAATACTTAAATTTTCTATTTTTTCATGTCTAGAGACCCCATTAATTAATTGGAAAAACCCCCTTTTGAGGTTCTCGCAAAAAATTTTAAACCTGTAAACTAGTGCTTTAATTTAACACGCCATTTTTCAAGGTTTTTTAAGTCAAAGTGCTTAGCTGGTCCGGCAACAAGATGTAATTACACCTCATACATTTTTATAAACAGATCAAAGTAGCTATAAATACCGTCAGAAATAAGTCGGTTGGCAACTCGTAGTAAGCCCCCAGTATAGCTAAGGAAAGGTAACATAAACTCTTAGAATTATCCAAGCGCATCCCAATCGTTTCATGACCAAAAGCAGCTTGGTCACTAGTTTAAGGACAGACTCGATATCAGTACTACTGATTCAGTATAGTGCTTGTAAAATGTTGAGTAGTGGGTACCGATTATCAAGTATTTGATAATTTTACCAATCAATACACAAAAGTTACATTTTAAGGTTAGTACTTTTAAAAAATAAATTGAATAGAATATTTGACGACACGACGATAAACTTGCGTTACTAATATGTAAACCAAAGCATTGAGAACAGAATTGAAAAGTATTGAGTAGTTTCGATTAGCTGAAAGTATTCCAGCACTAATTCAGTAGACCTACAATTTTATTACAGTTATAGTTGATAATGCAAAGCTTTTTTCTCTACTGAGAACTAAATTAAACAGGGTAATGAAGCCTCACAAGGGGCGAAGATAAATCTCTGTGGTAACCCAAGTGGAAGAAGTAGTGAATGATAGACTGACTACATCGATAGACTGATTGGTAGCGCACTAGTCTATCAGTCTGGGGATTGCGGGTTCGATTCCCTCCAAAGACTCTGGGTGTTTTCTGCAGACAAGCCAAAAAACTTCGCAGGTAGTGTTGTTTAAAAAAAAAATAATTTCAAGTAGATGCGGGTTCTAGGTACGATAAGCAAGGTGTCTACACCGGAAGTGTGATAATCGTGATGGAAATTGAAGGACAACATCACTGAAAATGCTATCTTACTGTGGAAGTGAAAAAAACTTAATTAAAGAGTCAAAGTATCTGTTGATATGGTTTTCTGCCGACCAGAAGCCAGGATTGGTAATGGTATTAAAGAATTTAAAATATGACAGTAGTTGATCACTATAAAATAAAAGTGGCAGAACACAGCTACTTGAATGCGAGCTCTAATGGTGTTCAGAAATTCTCTTTGATAAGAAAACAAAAAACGTACTAAGAGGCCGTCTTCACCAGTCATCAATTTAAAGAAAACATAAACATGACGTCGACAGAGCAACGGAAATAATTTATGCAAGTTTTTATAGGTGGCGAATACTTGTTTATGTCATTTTCTGTTTGAACATACTTTTCTGATTTCCAACAATGTTGTTTGAATGCTTATTGTACAGCAGATAGTAGTAGCCAACAGATAGCGCTGTTTGAAAATAATACTGTCAAACTAAAATACAACAACGTCCTTGTCAAGTTATAAAAGAGTTTTTATAACAAATGTTTTAACAAACATGTTAAGACTTGGAAATAACATTAACATGGGTAGTCTACACTTAACACTAACATGATTTATGTACATATGTTTACTGCAGACTGGGGATAACAATCAAAATACTCTGATGCTGAAAAGACACAACTGCATATGCCTACGAACGTTTTGTGTGATAGTCTAAGAATAGCTGGAAATAGACTGAGAACCACAGGCACATACGACTGAATAAAGATGCCTAATCTAACGAAGACGAAATCCTGAAATTACTTAAGTCGAAATAAAATGGAAATTATTGAGGAACGATGGGTTTGAAAATGGATCCAAAGTAGTAAGCCGTTATCTAGACAGTTATTTTTAAATATTAAATTACGAATCTTCTATCTAAGTTTCGTAATACTGTACCACTACAACATTGGAAATAAAAAATACAATTGTGATTGATTTCGAAAATATGTAACGCTACATTACTATAAAAAAAAATATAAAGGGTGTTTTTATAGAGGTATAGAACTTTAAGTTGCAATAAAACAACGATGGATTATTCGATTTACATTAATTTTATTTATCCGAAAGATAATCTTGTGACATTACATTTTAAATATGATTTCTGGCATATGACCGCCACGGTTGGCGCGGATGTAGTCCAATCTGGACGTCCAATTTTCGATGACTTTTTCCAACACGGCGAATGTTGTCTTCCAAATGGTCAAGCGTTTGTGGCTTATCCGCATAGACCAATGACTTTACATAGCCCCACAGAAAGTAGTCTAGCGGTGTTAAATCACAAGATCATGGAGGCAAATTCACAGGTCCAAAACGTGAAATTGGGAGGTCACTAAACGTGTCTTTCAATAATTCTATTGTGGCACGAGCTGTGTGACATGTTGCGCCGTCTTGTTGAAACCACATCTCCTGGACATCATGGTTATTCAATTCAGGAATGAAAAAGTTAGTAATCATGGCTCTATACCGATCACCATTGACTGTAACGTTCTGGCCACCATCGTTTTTGAAAAAGTACGGACCAATGATTCCACCAGCCCATAATGCGCACCAAACAGTCAGTTTTTCTGGATGTAACGGTGTTTCGACATACACTTGCGGATTACCTTCACTCCAAATGCGGCAGTTTTTTTTTTTTTTTTGTTGACGTAGCCATTCAACGAGAAGTGCGCTTCATCGCTAAATAAAATTCGCTTATGAAAATCGGGAACAACGGCAATCTCGTTTTGGGCAATATTTGCAAGCGTTGTTCAGGCGTGAGTCTATTCATGATGAATTGCCAAACCAAACTGAGAATAAATCACTTGACAGCTGTTAAATCGGTCGCCATCTTGAAAAGTAATGCCAACTTAAAGTTCTGTACCTCTATAAAAAACACCCTTTACCTACGACTTTAATTAATTTCTTGAATTGTGTAAGATGAGAAATCTATCGTTTTTATTTACCGTGTTGAGACAACATTACAAAAAAGAGTCGGGAAAACGTTCATTGTACGTTGTAACTTTGGTAAACAGTATGTTGTATTAATAAGGAAGCATCCTTCTCAATGTTGCAACAGTCTAGTCGTGCCTGGCGGTTTTTATTTATCAAAACATGTGATAAAATAGCACTTTGACTTTCTTTGGTTTTAAAAATAATTTAAAACAGCAAACTTGTATTGTTTTAACATTTTATAATTTCTAATGACGGACGGCCATTTTATAATTAAAAATACAAATTAAAATTAAAATACGATAAAATAAAATAAAGATCAGAAAACCAATTTAACAATTATTTTTTTTAACTTAATTTTAGTTGAAAGCAGAACACATGGCTACTAAAATATGTAATTAAATATCTTTAATTAATTAATATGAAAAAAAGTATTATAACAATCAATGTGTTTTAAAACGAAAATAATATTGTATTTTTTAAATAAAATTATTATGTTTCAAACATGTCTTTAGCATTACAAATTCTACAAAATACGATGATAATTGTATGAGAACAAACCAAAAAAAAAATAGGAGAGAGTTCGAAAAAATAACTATGAATGTGAGTTTGATGTGTGTGTATTTTCAATGGAAGTGATATAAAGTAACAGACGAGTATAAAAATGGAGTATTTATCTAAAAACTACAGAAGACAAAATTGCTGAAATCGAGTATAATGTTGAATGTAAAAGATGCGTATTTATCACTACCAATGATGTTAGTAATGTGACAATAATATATGATATGTTGGATGAAGTGTATAAATTTTTACTAGAATTGCACATATCTTCCTCACAAAAGCACATATGTCCACTGCCTGAACTTTCCATCATGCACACATGATCGACCATAAATAAATTTATTTGTAATTGAGACGTACACATACGTCGAACAACTTCATAAGCTAGATTTTTGTTTAACAAAAAAAAAAAAAAACAATGTGTATAAAAGAAAATATATATTAATAAAGATCTTTGTTTCAATGTTTTATTAAGGATATAAGATAATTGTTCAATTCACAACACCCTTGTTTACTTGCATCGGTTGTATTAATGTATTGCAATACAATAGTGTAAAGTTGTTGTTAGTGATTCTTAATAAAAAAGTGATACAACTTTACATTTTTATTTGATGTTGTGTGTAATTTCATGTTAACATTTCAGTGAATTTGAGAAAAAGACAAAGAACAATAAACATACATAAATATTTTTTATAGTCAGCATTAATATTTTACAAAATTTCAAAGAATTGAAATATAAAATAATGTGGAAATTAAAATAGTTTTGTATAACAACCAGATAGATTTTATATAACAACCATGTAAAGACCTGGAAAACATATTAACATGAACTGTCTACACTTAACACTAACATGATATTAGTGTTAATGTTTATCATTTATCATTTTATGTCTAATGTAGACGGGGGGTAAGAATAATATATTGTTAGTGTTAATAACACTAACATAGATTTTATTTTTGGCATTTCCTGGTTGTTATATACATATATCTATATAACAATACCAGAAACTCTAATGCAAGAAATGCCAAAAATAAAATAAAATCGATGTTAATGTTATTCACACTAACATTATTTTAGTGTTACCCCCCGTCTACATTAGACATAAAATGACAAATGATAAACATTAACACTAATATCATGTTAGTGTTAAGTGTAGACTGCCCATGTTAATGTTTTTTCCAAGTCTTAACATAGTTGTTACATAAATTCTTTTATAACATGACAATGACGTTATTGTTGTATTTTAGTTTGTCAGTATTATTTGCAAACAGCGCCATCTGTTGCTCGACCGTACTACTACTATCTGCTGCGCAATAAGCGTTCAAACAATATTGTTGGAAAACTGAAAATTATGTTCGAACAGAAAATTAGATAATTAGATTAGATAGATTAGAAGCAACACGCAATACTGATTAAGTTCCCACTCAAACCCTATTTACTGCTTGAGGCAAAAAACAATAACTTTCTTAAAAGGCCTTTTTCATCGACTCTTAATTAATTCTTCAAATTATTCCCTTCTAGAATTTCAGTATCAATGAGTCAGAACAGAGCCTTTTACTAATAACTAGCAGACCGTTTCCTACCACTTTGCGACTAAAACTCTAAATATCTGGGAGTCAAGACTACATACTCAAAAGATCATGTTTTGCTTATTGTAATTTCAAAAATGGGTTTAAATATTAAAAAATTTAAATATTTCTAGTATACAACCAACTTGTTGGTCTATAGATCAATAAAAATACTTGATGTTGTTGATTTCTTTCTACAGAACTCGCCGGTGAGACTAAAAATGTATATAGCAGAGGTCCCAATAATTATCGTTCGTAAAATATGGCTCTGTCTTATAGAATTTGAAAATAATAAATGGATAAAAACCAGTTTCAGGCCCCTTCTAGTCTCGGGGACAGGTGCCCCCTATAATCAAGGAGCATTAGGATCAAGGTGTTAGACAATAATGCCCAAGCAAGGGTGGATAAAAAGTAGGGATATTTATTTTTTTGACAGAACTTCAGTGAGATGAGTTGCAAATAATAGCAGCAACCAAAAATATTTTGTCTGTCACTGTCTGAAATTAATTAAGTATATGTGACCCGGCCTATGAAAAGGTGGCTTATGACTCAAAAATATTGCATTGTTGCAAATTGTTGCATTGTTTATCTTTAACAGCTAATTTTTCGAAATTTTTTTTTGAGTCATAAGCCATCTTTTCCCTTTTCATAGACCGGGTCACATATATTTCTATAACAAATGAAATGTTTTTGTTTGTTCAGTTCTATGGAAAATACAACAAATAAAATTACTAACCAACCTCACCACCTAGAAAATATTACAAATAAATTCCCGTATTCTATTTCCCTAACACTATTGTTAAAATATTAAAATGTTTACAATTGAAACTACCTTGTAGATAGAACGTTGAAGTACTCTGAAGAGGGATGTAGCGATCTATAAGATTCTTAAATCTCTTTATAATAATGAACTTAAGCCTGAAAACTTATTGTTGCTTCTATTTTGTTTCTAAAAAAGTACTTCTCCTCTTCTACATAAGTTTACGTTTAACAATATAATGATAATATCAATACAATGCGTATTGAGTATTCAAAATAAAATAATTGAGTATTGCAATACATGACACACAGTACAAGGGGGTTGTGAACTGAAAAAAAAAAATATTTTTTTTTTATAATTTACTTACGTGATTTTGAGTGTCGCACCATTTTCACACAACAGCCGTTACATTTCATCAACGGTGGCTGGTCTCTTGGCAATGCGGTATAGTTAAAGGGATCCCTACATCTGGCATCAGTCCAGGAATCACATTCATAGCAGTATATTGTACGTGCTGCAGTTGTTTAACATTAATAATTGATATTCGTTGAAAAAATTGTTGGTAAGAAAAAAAAAAGATGAAATTTAGTATTTGACTTTGTAAAGTTTGTATATTTAAACTATAACTTTAATAATAATTAATATAAATATAAATATAAATACATTAGACTGCAAATAGAAAAATAAGACATAAAACAATAGTGACATGAAGCGTTTTAAGGTGTAAGAAAAATAAATAAAAACAATAAGAATTTATTTACTAAAGCGGAGTAAGTATTTACTCAGTGATGACAGCTTCTTACTTTGTAATGCACTACATAATCATTGCATTACTTAATTTTATATATTTTGATACGATACTCCTCAAACATTGTGGTAGGATTTGTGAAAATGTTTTTTTGTATATGTTACACCGAGGATACTGGGTAGAAAATCAAAATGTTTTGATTTTTCATCCAGCATCGTCGGTGTTACGCATACAAACAGTCTTCACTAACCCATACACGAATTTGACATCCATCATTTTGGTTCGTATCTGGAGCCCTTAGAAACCTAAATACACTGATAAAAATTTAATTCAAAAGGCTCTAAACAAATTTTTAAATTTATATAAAAAAAACAAGAAAAAAAGATAATTGCATGACTTTTGGATAAGATATATTTTGCAAAAAAAAAAAAACGTTGTATTTCTCTACATAGTCTTCTTTAAGATCGACACATGTAGTCAAGCGCCTTTCCATTTTTTCCCCTTTGTAATAAAATGATTTCTGCAGTCCCTTTTGTTTAACCCTAGTCTCCTAACACCTAGTCATTTCTTCAAATTCGAAAACAGAAAAGAGTAGCAAAGGGTTAAATCTGTAAAGCATGCAGTTCGGTTGCCTCGATAGGCTGATTGGTAGGGCGGCGGACTATCAGTCTGGGGGTTGCAGGTTCGATTCCTGCCAAAGACTCTGGGTGTTTTCTGCAGACAAGCGAGAAGCTTCGCAATTAGTGTTGTCTTAAAAAATAAAGTTGTGTATCCTTGATTGCATCACACGTCGCGCGGTTAGCTTATTCATACCAAATATTCATGCTCACTGTGTTTGAAAGACACTCATCGCTGCGTAGTTAAATAGCAAAAGAATGTCTTCAACCACACTCAAGCAGAGCTCTCGTTTCAGATGGCTACAGCCTCGGCCATATCACAAACTCTCATTCTTTGATCGTCCAATATTATTTTGTGGATTTGATCGCCTCTTTGGCACCATTTTTGCTGACACAGTTAACCATCGAAACTGACGGTGTAGGGTCCCCTTATTATTTATCAAGCTTTTCTTTGGTTTCGGCGGTCTTTTTTTGCGCAATAACTAATGTTTAATCGGCACACGAAATTCACTTTTTTCCATCTTTGTCATTGGCGTAGGAGGACATATTTTAAAAGGGAGTGGGGGGATTTAAAACCACTTTGGAAAATAATATTATGAAAACGAATATTATAATTGAATTCTTGGGAGGAGGGGGCAACATCAAGTCTGGAGGGGGCACTGCACCCCCCAGAATGGCCTTCCTACGCCAATGATCTTCGTTGAATTTAATAAGGTTATATGCTTCAATGATTGCCAAAAAAATATATAAAGGCAGTTTGCTTAAAATTCCCAAGTAGTTCAGTAATAAATAACAATTAACGGGCGGGAAGCAATGTTGTATTGAAAGTTTCTGCGCTGCAAATACAAAAAGTCATGGAATTATAAGACTTTTTAACTTGAAAAAAAAGCAACGCTAGTCATGAATAGTGGAACATCTCTGAACGAACTTGGTGCTCGCAACAAACTTATATTATGATGGGTGCCTGGTCATGGACTAAATTTTAAAAGATATGGCTAAAAAAATTGAAAAATCAATATTTTTTTCGATATCGAATTTAGAATCCTAAAACTCATAAATTCGTGTAAAAATTCCCTTCTATACAAATGCGATATCTAAAAATGTTCCCATCGCTAAATATAATATAAAAAATTCTAGTAAATGGGCGTATATATAAATTATAAAACAAATAGGAAATAAATATAAATAAAACACACGATCCCCAGAAAGTCTAGTCAGAAATTTGTGGCAGCTCGTTAATTAAAAATGTTTACATTCTAAATTGTTTTAAGCCAACAAAATAAAACTTAAAGGCTTAAAATTGTTGCCCAGTGTAGCCTTTTTACATATCGTGCTATATTTTTCTACCTGCTGAATAATGTTCATATACAAATCTAGTCTTTATAGACCTTTTTCTTTTATCAGTTTAATGTAATTATATTTAAAAAATGCATAAATAAAAAATCTATTAAAATTAACTACAAAATAAGAAAACAACATAAAAATGTTTGGACAAAAAAATGTTTCGACATAAAAATGTTTCGACATTTCTATGTTTAGTTCAAAATTATGAACTAATTAAATTTTGGTTAGTCATGCATTTAATAATATTCTAAGAGAAAATAAAAAAAGCCAAATAAAAAATGCACATTCCATTGAAAATTGTGTTCTTAATATTTAAAAAGTTCCATTGCAGGAACCTGTGCTTCTTTCGAAAATGACTATGCTACGGGTATAATAAAATGTTTATTTGACTAAATTTGAATAAAAAAAAAATTTGAAAACTACTACGAGTAAGCAACTGAGAAAATATACCAATTTTGAAAATTGTACTTTAATTGAAGCCACAAATAATAAAGACGCATTTTCTATGTTAAATTATTTACTAAATAGATTCGGTTGCAGCATATTAGAAAAATCGAACATCGAAAATTGAAAATTGAAAATATTTAATAGAAAAAATATATATCTGTAATGTAAAAAATAATAAATTCTACTCAAATTATCTAAGGGGTGCCCCTAACTTCGCGAAATATTTGAATTTGTTGCTGGACGCCCTACGGGATACGGGGGCGGACTAGAAAATTAGATAGAAGCATAATTTCTTGGACTAAGAACGATGAGAAAGGTTGTAACTAGAGTCACACCGCAGGGGCAGTAATGCCCCAATATTATTTATTGTAAATAAAATCCTCTTCAGGCTACGCAACAGAGGCGTAAAGATGGTCGCATATGCAGATGACGTTGTAACCCTAATCAGGGGAAAATTTCCTTTCACGATAAGTGAACTCAAGGAATCGGCACTGGGCCAACTACTCGCTTGGGCGAAAAAGAACGGTCTTGCAATAAACTGAAAAGATGAAATTGTTCTCTTTACCAGAAGATAAAATTTATAAAATTCACCAGTTCAGACTACAAAAAACGGACAGCATTGCTGTGGGATTGATTTCGGCGTAATGCTTTTGGGGAGTACAACATCCAGACGACTACTTACATAGCTGAATCTCTTTAGGGTTATTTAAATGGCTTGTCTGTATATAGTCGGCAATAGATCCAGCTATTATTTCACAGATATTTAAAAGCGCCAAGAATTGGAGGACTACTCGCATAAACTTGATCTTTTATGCAACTCTACATAAAGCACGATCTTAAAAAATAAACATTAAAAAACTGGGGATTACATTAGGGCCTTAGGGACAGCTTCTGGTTGAAATTATGGTTCTCGACACCGCGCACAAGTCTAATTCCCATACAAGTCTAGTTATACTCAACACTGTATGGCCGAACTTAAGTTGTGAGGTATCCAGTAAATAATCGAAACTCAAGCTTCATCGAAAAAATGTTTGATTTCCGTAAGGAAATGCAAAAATCCATGAGACATTTAATTGAGAACTGGGTACAAGACAATAAAATTGATTGACATGCATGTAAACCACATAGTTTGGTTTCCAGCGCTTGAGGAAATTCGTGGAATCGAGATGGCCGATAAATTTGCCAGAAACGGTTCGAACCAGGACGTGGTAAATGCACAGGGGACATTAACATCCCCTGTCCGAAATTTCAAACGGCTTACAGGAATGATTGCTAAAAGAAACGACCTTGAGGTGGTTCACAATAACCATTGGCAGATTATCCAAAATTCGCTGGTCCGCAATCGACAAAGAAAGGACGAAGGCAATAGTGGTCCTCGGAGAAAAACTCGATATCGCATTTAGTAGGCATAATAACAAGGCGCTGTATGATTGGACGTATGTATTTCGGAGCTTATAAGAATCTTTCACAGTGAGAGCTGCAAAAGCTGTCTCTACGATGAGGAGGAAGAGTCATTTCAACTTCTTTTCTGAGATTACCCGGCTGTGCAAGAACGTTGGCTCATGTTCTTGGGCCAACGTTGCTTTTAGGACCTAGACTATCTTAGCGGCGTGACACAAGCTATCCTGATAGGTTTTGCGAGAAGCTCCATGTGGTTCTTACGGACTAGAGGTACTGGACTTTTATAGAGAAATGTAGGGGGTAGAAGACTTTTGAGGCATCACAATGGGCCTTAATGGCCTCCGAGTTAACTTGTTTTTTAACCTAACCTAAACTACAGTTTGTTCGAATGGGTCATCAAAACTGGATTATATGAATGTAAACGACATGTGATTTGAACAGAACGGCGCTATGACCTTTACATTAAAGAATAAGATCACTAGAACTTTCGAATAACCAAAAAAAAAAAAAAAATATAAAATTTATAAGAAAATAGTATCTACACATTGAAATGTAAGAAGAAGAAAATTATATAAATAAAAAAGACCTGTTTTCCACAGGGCAAGTTTTCTTGCGGAAAACAAGTCTAACAATCCTAATCTACAGAAATGAATATGTATATATGTAAGTATGTGTGCATGTATATGGATTATAGTACATACATATAAATAGTGTCGAGTAATCTAGTATTCGGTATATCATGCATTCGTTTAAATGCGAGTACTTTGGCAAACTGTTTTTTTTATGGCCGATAGATATGGTACAATAATTTATTGTATCATGGCCGTTAGTGTTGCCAACCAACTTCTGAAATCTAATTACACTTAAACAAAAGACTAGTGAAATATCCTGAACATTTAGTGAGAATAATTGAAAATCAAGAAAACTTAAAATATCTGCATTGAAAACATTTTTGCATTTTGGTTCATTTGGTATAATTTGCAAATTAAAACTTTTTAAATCATTCATTTAAGCTTAAATAAAGCAAATTAAAAAAAACACACACACCGATAATTTTTTTTTTTTTGTTTTACTGTGGGATAAAATAATTGAAAATTTTGATTTGATTTTTTTTTTGTCACATCAATGAAGTAGAACAAAATTTACACCATTTTAATATTTCTTTTTTTTATTTATACGAAGAATAAAAAACAATGAATAATGGTTAGAAATTTATATATGAATTTAACTAAATAATTAAGAAATGAATGGAAACGGTTTAAAAGTATTCATACTTTGACATTCAGCTGATACTTGTGGAACCCAAACGAATAAAATTACTCCAAATAAGGCTGCAACAAGAAGAAAGTAGTGAAGAAAATCAATGAAAACGAAAGGTAAATAAAATAAAAAAAAACAATATGATCAAGATACTAAATCATGTTCACTAGAAATAAGGTGCCCTCCATAGTGATAAGGTTATACATATGTATGTTTTTTGTTCTGTTAATGTAAGACGACAAAGATTGTTAAAAGTTTTCTTGCAGCACAAAAATTATAATTTACAAAAGATGCTTCAAAATTTAGGAAAGATTTGATTTTTTTTTTTTTTGGTTCTTAAAGCTATAAAATGGTAGAAGTACATAATCAAAGAGCCAGAATGTGATAACTTTAGCCTCCTCCAGGATCTGCAATGCAACTTTTACCTTCAAGTAAGAAGTGTGACGTCCCAAATTCAGTTTGTTAAAATTAAAATGAGTTTTAATGGTGCTTCACTAGTGAAAAATTTTGTTTAATGGTGCTCCTCCAGTGAAAATTTGAGTTATATATGGTGCTCCACCAATGTACAACTTATAAATTATACACGATAACCGAAAACGATTACACGTGGCTGAATCATGTAACCACCAATAACTGTACCGCAGTACAGCTATTCCAGGAAGCCAATCAGCCAGTGTGATTGACTTGATGAAATAATGAAAAAGACGCGCGCGCGTTTTTAATCAACCCAGAGCTTCTTTGCGACCGCAAAATTTGATTTAAATAAAAAACAGCTAGCAGGCATATAATGTCACAAGCTCGACTTATACCTCGTAGTGATGTTGGCCAACAACAGGATCAGAGTTAGACCTTGCCTCTGCTAGACGGAAGGCTAAATTATGTCGGAAAAACTCTGGATAACACTCGATCTCCAGGTAAGTACGTACCAGCTCTGTGAGCTCATTTTTTCCATTATGAATTCTAATTTAGACGTAATTAAACATCACCTTAAGAATTTGAGCGATGGACAAGGAAGCCTCGCAAGACGTGATACGTCAATCTGTATAAGAACTTAAATTTTTTTGGATACGAAAACCTTTCAATATCTAGACGGGTTAACCTATAAAGGCACTACTGAGGCAATACCTCCTATGCACAAACTGCAAAAAGTTGCTTGGAATGAAAAAACAAGATGATCTCTGGGGCTATATGCGGCAATTAACACAAAATAACATGGGTTAATGATGTGGAAGGGGCTAAGTTGTAGCAATGGTTGGATTCTATAAGCCTGAAATATAGCAGAAGACAGCTCCTTTGCCGACACGATGGAGTGGCGCAGGGAAATAATGCGCGGAAATATTTTTGAAGGGCGTTAAAAACAGGAGAGGTATGCTTTTGTATTCCCTCCTCACAATTATTATTTTTCTAAATATAAATAGGTTCAGATTTTATAATTTTTTATATTCGAAAGGCCAACTTCTTCTAGTGGCAGGATGCTACTCGGGCTGCGAGAAACAAACTCTTTAAAAATTACCCTTATCCGAGATTGCTTACATGACAACTATTGGTAATAGCTGCACTCAAGTTTAAATACAGTCCTACCATACGCTTACATACTGATATACATAAAGCTTCATGCAAGTTAACTGTCTGCTTTCTCTATTGTCAACTGCGGAGAACCAAAAGAGGCGAAAGCCTCGCGAGTTTTGAAGATCTTAATCTCAGATGTAATTTTCATGAAACAGAAGATAATTGTCGGTGGAATGAACAAATACAACAGCGAAGGTGCCTTGGTGACGTAGCAGGTATTGCGCTAGTTTATCAGTCCCGGGTTGTGAGTTCGATTCACATCAAAGACTCTGCTATTTTTTACTACAAGTTGGCAGGAAGATTAAGAAGGTGCTTGGATATAATCTGGGTGCCTACAAATGGTTAACTGGCTAAGTTAAAAATCGAGGTAAGACGATACTTTTAGACTGTGCCTGGAAAAGGCTGAGACAGCAGCGCTCATTTTGTGTGGATGTCCAGTAGACTCGCTAACATAAAGGCTTTAGATCACTGGCAGACACATATTAAAAAAAAATGTAAGGTTAAGGTCTATGGAAATCTTAGCCTTATGCAAATATTAGTAATTATCATAGACTCTGTTGTGAGGTAGAATATCGACATGTATCAGTTGCCATTCTGAAACCACTACAGTCGAGAGTAACCGGTTAGTGACAGCATGACAGACTCAATGAAAGTAAGTTAGTCGTAAAGCAGTCAGATACCAAAAATCATTGAGGAATGAAGGGGGTCGCAAAAGGGACTCCTAAAGTTAGTGGTCTGCTTCGGTATCCCGCTACAAAAAAAATCCTAACTAACTTCAGATGAGCGAAGAAAGGCAAATTATCAGATGATCTACTGTAACTGGTTGCGGGTAACTGGTTGGGTAATGTTTTAGCAGCAGGTATTATCTTACAATGGTGGAATGTTTTAAGTCTAACAGATAGAATTCTAACTCAGCTGGTTACTGTGGTAATGACAAACAACAATTTTCAATATCATCTGTTTGCTGCACTTGAAAAATACTAAAACGGCAACGCACGTGCTATGTACATGTACAGCACTGGTATGAGACTAAGATCTACAGAGAGATACATTCTGAATATGGATGTTTTAGAGTAAACACGATCGATTCCGCGAATTCAGTGAATATAAAAGTGGAACGACAAATGTTAGATGACAGCCTAAATCGGTAATGCTGAAAGTACATAAATGTATTTAGCAATGATTGAGAGGGTGAACAACTTGAAATATAATTGTATGAACTAATATTTCAGTGGTTTGCTTCAGTACTCAATACCTTCTTCAACCCTCTCTAACATAATTCTAATCACGATAAGCAACCATTTAGAAAGGTTGTTAAAGTATATATTAGGAAAACAAGAAAATTTAAGGAATTATATGCTACGATCAAAATAAAAGGAAAATTAAACAGTTCAAAAAAAGAGCACTATGCTACTAGAGTACTTGTTGTAGTGGTACTACACAAAAATCAATGTACTTTTGCATAAACAAAACAAAAAAGACAGAATAACCTTATCATTTTGGCGCACACCTTACTTACTATATAGTAAGTATATTGTGAATGATTTAAAAAGAAAAACTGAAAACAACAAGTCACAATAAAAAGATGTAACTAGATTCAAACAATATTTAAACACAACCATTAACTCATATAAATCCTCGCTTTGCTAAACTGCCTTAGAATTAAAAATAAAAAAACAATTGGAGTTCCTGTTTAAAAATAAAATGTGATTTTATTTTCATGTCTCATTTTTACAGTGTATTATTTAGACTGACTAATACTAGTAATAAGAAGAAATTGAAATTTTGTACAAAAATTATAGTCAACTACTTTTTTATTATTAATTTTGCAAAAAAAAAAAATTATTTCGTTTTATTTTTTGTTTTAGTATTAAACATTTAACAGAAAATTATTACAAAAACAAACAAAAATTATAAAACAAACATTAAATTTTCCAAAAACAAAGGAAAATAATAAATTGAAAAGGGGTTGGAACATATGACTATCGCTGGTAAAACTTACATGGAAAACAATTGTCGGCATGGGTTAATTTTATGAGGGCGCAAAGAACTTAAAAAAGTTTTCAATCAATCCAAAAAACATCCGATTTTTTATTTTATGTATTAAACATAAATTTGAAAGTAAAAAAAATTAACATAAAATAAATAAATTTTGAAAATTAAGATAACATTTTGTTTGTCTTGAAAGAAATAATAAACTAAAATTATAAATTTATAAAGAAGCAAAGTTCAGTGAAGAAAAATCTCTCAGAAATACCAAAAAAGAGCACCTTAAGCCGTACTTCATAACTCACTTCTGAACCGGTTTTAAATATAAATAGTGCTCCCATACGATACACGTATAAATAAAGTATCTTTGGCACCGTAATGCGTAGATACAAGGCAAATTTATCATGTAGCCTCACTGCGGAGGGGAAATATTAAGGCGAACAATTATAATCTTTTTTATATAGAGTTAAATTACCATTTAAAATTGTATGCCTTAATATTTCCCGTTCGTAGTGATCAGGTAGCCTCATAAATGTTCCTTGAGTAGATACAAAAAAATTCACAGACTGTGATTACTAGGCCCCTTATAACAAAAGTCGTATAAACTCGAAATGTGAAATTGTATTCTAACAGACAAAGAGGGTATCCACATTGAATGTAATTCCGCAATATATTGAAAAATCCAAAAAAAATTTAAACAACATCAAAATATAGTCAGGACGATGAAGAAGTCGCGAGCACTGCTAATCTACACATATAATAAAATAGTAACCCGTTTCCGTCTGTCTGTCTACTTTTCATTTGTGTTCGCATCACCTAAAAAATACTAGATGGATTTTAACAAAATTTTGTGAGGAGGTACCTGAGCATCCTGATTCCAATATAGGATAGTTTTTTTCCCCAAAAATATCTCATTTCCTAGAGAAAGTGGAGAAAAAGCAGTGAAAACGCAATTTCCGGTTTAAAGTTACTGAAAATTTCGGTTTAAAACTGGGATATTTTCAACACATTTATATTCAAAACGGTTATTTTTTCAACTCACCTTTTTATTTTTGAAAGTGGGATATTTAAAAACTACTGCGCAATAGATGGCGCCAGTTGTATAAAATTTGTATTTAATTTGTATTTTTACTTTGTGGAATTACATTGTTATTAAAATATATTTCAAACACCTCTTAAAGAGGTTTGCAATAATTTTTTGAATTTTAGAATTTAATCCAGGGATGGGTACCTTTATATAAAGTAACTACATAAACCATAACTGAAGCACTATAATAGTAAGAGTCTTTTAATTGGTGTGGAATACTTTCAAAGCAAAATATTGTCAGGACGCTCACGACGTGGCGGGCACTGCTAGTAGGAATATAAAATTATAAAAATTGTAAAAAACGATGTTTGAAGGTTTGTCTGTATGGTATAAGGGAAAAACTGACGTGCCAAACTTAAAATGAATTCACTTTTCTGCCGGTTTAAGGTGCCCTTATTATAATTGTTTTAAATGGCATTAATTGTTTTCAAAACACAATGGGATAATTATAACTTTTAGACGAAAGAATATTTTAAAAATTGTATTACTTGTTTTCCAAACACAATAATAAATATAATTATAACTTGTAGCCACAAGAAAATAGATTAAAAAATTGCAATACAAATTTAAAATATGTATTTAATAAGAAAACCGAATAAATAAAAATTAATTTAAATTCTTTTAAAAACTCGTAACAAATAATTAAACCGATTCTATTGCTTTTTTCTCGGCACTCATAAAGCATTTATAATAATTTTGAAAATAAAATAAGTTGTTTCGGAAATAAAACATTTGCTTGAATCTCATTAATTGCGCTGCCTATTAAGACTGCTACCAAAGGTACATAAAAAAAATTTAAATACATTTGGCAGTTTCAGAGATTAACATGTACGAAAACAGAAAATGTATTTTTTATAAATTAATAGCTTTACTCTACCTGATCTACGCGATCAGAATTGGTCTAAGGATTTACTCCAGTACAGTACAGCAGTACAACAGTCCCCCATTTACATTGAAGGAGGAAATTTAATTCAGCCTCAACATAACATAAGCGACAATTCGAAATCAATCAGTTTGTAATTTTAAAGCATGATGGATCTGATAGTTCAAACGAGAATATCGCCAGAAACCCGATTTGTCTTTAATCGCAGAAAAACAATAAAATAAACTGCCGGTTCTATTTGGTCCAAAAATGTGGTTACAATTTCATTTTGAGAAATATATATCCCTAGACCGCTATATTAGCATTTTAACGAACATCTGTTAACGTAATTGGTTTTTGTCTGAGATTTAAATTTCGAAATTCATATTCTCAAACACTTGAAAATTTCCGATAAAAATTTTCTATAAAAATATTCTTTAAGAATTCCTGGTAAAATTTTCTATAATAATTTCCGGCAAATTGTTTCTATAAAAATTTCCGGCAAATATTTTCTATAATAATTTCCGGCAAATATTTTCTATAAAAATTTCCGGCAAATATTTTCTATAAAAATTTACGGCAAATATTTTCTATAAAAATTTCCGGCAAATATTTTCTATAAAAATTTCCGGTAAAAAATGTCCAAAAAAATTTCCGCTAAAAATTTTCTATAAAAATTTCCGGTAAAAATTTTCTATAAAAATTTCCGGTAAAAATTTTCTATAAAAATTTCCGGTAAAAATTTTCTATAAAAATTTCCGGTAAAAATTTTCTATAAAAATTTCCGGCAAATATTTTCTATAAAAATTTCCGGTAAAAATTTTCTATAAAAATTTCCGGTAAAAATTTTCTATAAAAATTTCCGGTAAAAATTTTCTATAAAAATTTCCCGTAAAAATTTTCTATAAAAATTTCCGGCAAATATTTTCTATAAAAATTTACGGCAAATATTTTCTATAAAAATTTCCGCCAAATATTTTCTATAAAAATTTCCGGTAAAAAATTTCCGGTAAAAATTTTCTATAAAAATTTCCGGTAAAAATTTTCTATAAAAATTACCGATAAAAATTTTCTATAAAAATTTCCGGTAAAAATATTCTATACAAATTTCCGGTAAAAATTTTCTATAAAAATTTCCGGTAAAAATTTTCTATAAAAATTGCCGGTAAAAATTTTCTATAAAAATTTCCGGTAAAAATTTTCTATAAAAATTTCCGGTAAAAATTTTCTATAAAAATTTCCGGTAAAAATTTTCTATAAAAATTTCCGGTAAAAATTTTCTATAAAAATTTCCGGCAAATATTTTCTATAAAAATTTCCGGTAAAAATTTTCTATAAAAATTTCCGGTAAAAATTTTCTATAAAAATTTCCGGTAAAAATTTTCTATAAAAATTTCCGGTAAAAATTTTCTATAAAAATTTCCCGTAAAAATTTTCTATAAAAATTTCCGGCAAATATTTTCTATAAAAATTTACGGCAAATATATTCTATAAAAATTTCCGCCAAATATTTTCTATAAAAATTTCCGGTAAAAAATTTCCAAAAAAATTTCCGGTAAAAATTTTCTATAAAAATTTCCGGTAAAAATTTTCTATACAAATTTCCGGTAAAAATTTTCTATAAAAATTTCCGGTAAAAATTTTCTATAAAAATTGCCGGTAAAAATTTTCTATAAAAATTTCCGGTAAAAATTTTCTATAAAAATTTCCGGTAAAAATTTTCTATAAAAATTTCCGGTAAAAATTTTCTATAAAAATTTCCGGTAAAAATATTCTATACAAATTTCCGTTAAAAATTTTCTATAAAAATTTCCGGTAAAAATTTTCTATAAAAATTACCGATAAAAATTTTCTATAAAAATTTCCGGTAAAAATATTCTATACAAATTTCCGGTAAAAATTTTCTATAAAAATTTCCGGTAAAAATTTTCTATAAAAATTTCCGGTAAAAATTTTCTATAAAAATTGCCGGTAAAAATTTTCTATAAAAATTTCCGGTAAAAATTTTCTATAAAAATTTCCGATAAAAATTTTCTATAAAAATTTCCGGTAAAAATTTTCTATAAAAATTGCCGGTAAAAATTTTCTATAAAAATTTCCGGTAAAAATTTTCTATAAAAATTTCCGGTAAAAATTTTCTATAAAAATTGCCGGTAAAAATTTTCTATAAAAATTTCCGGTAAAAATTTTCTATAAAAATTTCCGGTAAAAATTTTCTATAAAAATTTCCGGTAAAAATTTTCTATAAAAATTTCCGGTAAAAATTTTCTATAAAAATTTCCGGTAAAAATATTCTATACAAATTTCCGTTAAAAATTTTCTATAAAAATTTCCGGTAAAAATTTTCTATAAAAATTGCCGGTAAATATTTTCTATAAAAATTTCCGGTAAAAATTTTCTGTAAAAATTTCCGGTAAAAATTTTCTATAAAAATTTCCGGTAAAAATTTTCTATAAAAATTTCCTGTAAAAATTTTATAAAAAAACTTCCATTTAAAATTTTCTAAAATAAAATTCCATTTAAAATTTTCTAAAAAAAACTTCCAATTAAAATTTTCTAAAAAAAATTCCATTTATAATTTTCTATAAAAATTTCCAGTAAAATTTTTGAATAAAAATTTCCAGTAAAATTTTTGAATAAAAATATCTTACAAATATTTTTTATAAAAATTACCTATAAAAATAAAAATTTTCTATAAAAATTTCCGGTATAAATTTCCGGCACAAATTTTTATAAAAATTTCCGGTAAAATTTTTTTAATAAAAATATTAGGTGAACTTGTCTATAAAAAGTTTTGTTAAAAATTGTCTATAAAAATTTGCAGTAAATATTTTTTATAAAATTTTCCGTCAAAAATTGTCTATAAAAATTTCCAATTCTCGGTAAAACTATTCTATAAAAATAGTATTTAGCAATATCGATCTTACTTCTGTTATGCCTTTCGGTGAAGTTCGTTGGCATTATTATCAAGCCACGTCTTGGTTAGTTCTCGAAAATATTATATCGGCAAATGAATATATTTGTGCTCGTTTTACGTAAAAGATTTGGCTTTAAATTGACAATTTCATCTTCAATGATAGCTTTTAAGCTACCAAATTTTAAGAAGTCCCAAAGGGAGAAGTCTGTCGCCATTTCTTTCTAAAACTAGAGATTACTTGGCCGGAAATCGATAAAATAAGCGAAAACAGAAAATGTATTTTTTATAAATTAATAGCTTTACTCTACCTGGTCTACGCGATCAGAATTGGTCTAAGGATTTACTCCAGTACAGTACAGCAGTACAACAGTCCCCCATTTACATTGAAGGAGGAAATTTAATTCAGCCTCAACATAACATAAGCGACAATTCGAAATCAATCAGTTTGTAATTTTAAAGCATGATGGATCTGATAGTTCAAACGAGAATATCGCCAGAAACCCGATTTGTCTTCAATCGCAGAAAAACAATAAAATAAACTGCCGGTTCTATTTGGTCCAAAAATGTGGTTACAATTTCATTTTGAGAAATATATATCCCTAGACCGCTATATTAGCATTTTAACGAACATCTGTTAACGTAATTGGTTTTTGTCTGAGATTTAAATTTCGAAATTCATCTTCTCAAACACTTGAAAATTTCCGATAAAAATTTTCTATAAAAATATTCTGTAAGAATTCCTGGTAAAATTTTCTATAATAATTTCCGGCAAATTGTTTCTATAAAAATTTCCGGCAAATATTTTCTATAATAATTTCCGGCAAATATTTTCTATAAAAATTTCCGGCAAATATTTTCTATAAAAATTTCCGGCAAATATTTTCTATAAAAATTTCCGGCAAATATTTTCTATAAAAATTTCCGGTAAAAAATGTCCAAAAAAATTTCCGCTAAAAATTTTCTATAAAAATTTCCGGTAAAAATTTTCTATAAAAATTTCCGGTAAAAATTTTCTATAAAAATTTCCGGTAAAAATTTTCTATAAAAATTTCCGGTAAAAATTTTCTATAAAAATTTCCGGTAAAAATTTTCTATAAAAATTTCCGGTAAAAATTTTCTATAAAAATTTCCGGTAAAAATTTTCTATAAAAATTTCCGGTAAAAATTTTCTATAAAAATTTCCGGCAAATATTTTCCATAAAAATTTCCGGTAAAAATTTTCTATAAAAATTACCGGTAAAAATTTTCTATAAAAATTTCCGGTAAAAATTTTCTATAAAAATTTCCGGTAAAAATTTTCTATAAAAATTTCCGGTAAAAATTTTCTATAAAAATTTCCCGTAAAAATTTTCTATAAAAATTTCCGGCAAATATTTTCTATAAAAATTTACGGCAAATATTTTCTATAAAAATTTCCGCCAAATATTTTCTATAAAAATTTCCGGTAAAAAATTTCCAAAAAAATTTCCGGTAAAAATTTTCTATAAAAATTTCCGGTAAAAATTTTCTATAAAAATTTCCGGTAAAAATTTTCTATAAAAATTACCGATAAAAATTTTCTATAAAAATTTCCGGTAAAAATATTCTATACAAATTTCCGGTAAAAATTTTCTATAAAAATTGCCGGTAAAAATTTTCTATAAAAATTTCCGGTAAAAATTTTCTATAAAAATTTCCGGCAAATATTTTCTATAAAAATTTCCGGTAAAAATTTTCTATAAAAATTTCCGGTAAAAATTTTCTATAAAAATTTCCGGTAAAAATTTTCTATAAAAATTTCCGGTAAAAATTTTCTATAAAAATTTCCGGTAAAAATTTTCTATAAAAATTTCCGGTAAAAATTTTCTATAAAAATTTTCTATAAAAATTTCCGGTAAAAATTTTCTATAAAAATTTCCGGTAAAAATTTTCTATAAAAATTTCCGGTAAAAATTTTCTATAAAAATTTCCGGTAAAAATTTTCTATAAAAATTTCCGGTAAAAATTTTCTATAAAAATTTCCGGTAAAAATTTTCTATAAAAATTTCCGGTAAAAATTTTCTATAAAAATTTCCGGTAAAAATTTTCTATAAAAATTTCCGGTAAAAATTTTCTATAAAAATTTCCGGTAAAAATTTTCTCAAAAAATTTCCGGTAAAAATTTTCTATAAAAATTTCCCGTAAAAATTTTCTATAAAAATTTCCGGCAAATATTTTCTATAAAAATTTACGGCAAATATTTTCTGTAAAAATTTCCGCCAAATATTTTCTATAAAAATTTCCAGTAAAAAATTTCCAAAAAAATTTCCGGTAAAAATTTTCTATAAAAATTTCCGGTAAAAATTTTCTATAAAAATTGCCGGTAAAAATTTTCTATAAAAATTTCCGGTAAAAATTTTCTATAAAAATTTCCGGTAAAAATTTTCTATAAAAATTTCCGGTAAAAATATTCTATACAAATTTCCGGTAAAAATTTTCTATAAAAATTTCCGGTAAAAATTTTCTATAAAAATTGCCGGTAAAAATTTTCTATAAAAATTTCCGGTAAAAATTTTCTATAAAAATTTCCGGTAAAAATTTTCTATAAAAATTTCCTGTAAAAATTTGATAAAAAAAACTTCCATTTAAAATTTTCTAAAAAAAAATTCCATTTAAAATTTTCTAAAAAAACTTCCAATTAAAATTTTCTAAAAAAATTCCATTTATAATTTTCTATAAAAATTTCCAGTAAAATTTTTGAATAAAAATTTCCAGTAAAATTTTTGAATAAAAATATATTACAAATATTTTTTATAAAAATTACCTATAAAAATAAAAATTTTCTATAAAAATTTCCGGTATAAATTTCCGGCACAAATTTTTATAAAAATTTCCGGTAAAATTTTTTTATAAAAATATTAGGTGAACTTGTCTATAAAAAGTTTTGTTAAAAATTGTCTATAAAAATTTGCAGTAAATATTTTTTATCAAATTTTCCGGCAAAAATTTTCTATAAAAATTTCCAATTCTCGGTAAAACTATTCTATAAAAATAGTATTTAGCAATATCGATCTTACTTCTGTTATGCCTTTCGGTGAAGTTCGTTGGCATTATTATCAAGCCACGTCTTGGTTAGTTCTCGAAAATATTATATCGGCAAATGAATATATTTGTGCTCGTTTTACGTAAAAGATTTGGCTTTAAATTGACAATTTCATCTTCAATGATAGCTTTTAAGCTACCAAATTTTAAGAAGTCCCAAAGGGAGAAGTCTGTCGCCATTTCTTTCTAAAACTAGAGATTACTTGGCCGGAAATCGATAAAATAAGCAGCAACAATAATAACCCATTTTTAAGGTAAATATCGATCGCCTTACTACTCGCAGTAGACTATAGGTACCCATACATTTTCAATATTATTGTACAATAATAGATATTGTACAATAAAATTGAACAAAATCAAAAATTGCGCAAAAAGGAATATTTTGTATTGTGCACTGATGATATCTAGACAAAGCTCTTCTTTTTCAGCAATGCAACAAACTTTATCCTTTTTTATTTTTTAATTATTTTTTAATAAAAAATATCTTTACAATTTTTTTTTAAATATTTTTTTTAAATATATATGTACTCGTATGTATGTAGGTTTTGTTTACTTTTACATACATTTACATTCACATGTAAATGCTAAGAAAAATTGCGCCATTTTTGGCTTAAAATGTTGATTCACTTATTTAGTAGTGTACAGCAAAACGACAATAATTAAAGCAAAAAAATACTCAATATTATTGTGTAGTTTATGGGTACCTGAAATCTCTATCTGTTGACAACATAGATGTTAAGGCACAATGACAGTTGACGCCATTTGGAAAAATTAATATATTTTTTTACTATGACATCTTTTTTGCCCTTGCTGTTATAGCACTTATATTTTATTCATTAATTTTTCTAATAATATTCGGTTTGGATCATACAAAAAAAACAAATATATCAATATAAAAATTCTATTATTAAAACACATACAATTACCCCATTGTGCCTCATTTAAGAATTTACTCTGTTAATAAAAATAACACCAATGCCTAGATTTACGTTTTTACCTACTCAGTTAAGAATTTTAATTTTTAAAACACAAAATGATGAAATTAAAATCTACAATTTAAAAAACATGAAATTAATGATTTAAATGAAGAGAAACATATTATAAATATAATAAAATGCGCAAATCAAGGTATTGGTGTGGGACGAAAGTAAATTTCCTCTCTTCCACTTGAAACTATCGTCATTATAAATAATAAAATAAGTGTGTTTATTTAAGCATATTTTTTTTAAGTTTAAAAATGGTTTCTTGACATTTTGATAATTGATTTTTATTTCGTTTGATTTATTTATTTAAATTTTTTATTAGAGAATATCTCAACTTACCTGTGATTGTGATTAACCATTTATTTGTTGTTAATTGTTGGTGAGTTAAATATGCCATTTTGAAATGATTTCTTTGTACAAAGTATTCTGAAGACTAGATTTTTCAAAATGAATGAATGAAATTAAGAAAAAAGAAAAAAACTCTATTGAAATTATGTATTTATATACAATTAATTATATATTTTGTTTTTTATCTGATTGCTTATTCAATGGAATTAAAATTATAATTTAACACTTTTCAAATCGCACCTTGATTTAGTTTTCTTTAACAATTTTTCTTTCGTATTATTTGTATCCGGTTTGTGTGCTGCGTATGACTGAGTGATGACTGAAGAAGGAAAATCACTTTTTGGTTGTAAATTTGATGCTTTACAAAATTATTTACACACGATTTGTGTTTAAGCGTCGTTTATTACAGGTGTATTGCCATTTCTTTTTCGTTTTGCTGTTGTTTATATCATTTACTCAGGGTTTACTTGAAATTAATATAAAGAATAATTGTTTAGATCATTTATTAATAATGTGTTAATAATAGTTAAGGAGAAAAATTAGAAGAAAGAGAAGATGAATAGAAATAATTGTGGATTTAGCTTTATTTTATTTTTTTATATACATGAATTGTTAAATTAGGCTTGAGCTCGTTTTTAATTAATTTTAATCTAATTACTCCTTACTGATTAACCTAAACAAGGGCGTAAGGCGTAACGACGTCTAGCGCCTAGCTTTGAACAAACCTAAATAGAAGCTCAACGTTTTGTAACAAACAGTAATGTTAACATATTTTATTTTGTAAAATCTAATAAATTAAGGTGCAAAATTGAGATACAATCGCTAGATGAAACAGAAAATAGCTAAAATAGCACCACTCTTACACAAAAAACAGTAACATTTTGTTTGCTCCCAACTTCACTAACGCTTTGTCAAAATTGGATATTCCAACTGCCAATTGCGTCGACGCCGATATTTAAGTTTGCTTCATACATTTTGTATGGACATGAGAATTATTGACAGTTATTTCACGCTTTAAGCTACATTTACACTATTGAAATTTTCTTCAGAATTGCTCTTCAAAATGCTTCAAACTCGTGTAAACAGGAAAATTTCTTAAAAATTTGTTGATCAAAATTTATTGAACAAAACTTTCGAAGGTTTTATTGATGCCGTGTAAATTCGCATCAAAATCGAATCTGGCAATATTGATAACTATAAATATTTTGACAGCATGTTCATTCTTTTGATTCAATACATATCAGGCGTTTATATTTACATACTTTTGTTTTGTTTGGCAAGTGGCAATTGTTAAATATCTAAAGCAATAAAATTAAAATTAGTAAATTTAAATGAATTGGTAAGTGTTGAATATTTAATAACTATATATTTGTGGAATAATATATCAATATTTTTAAAAGTGATAACGTAAATGATAACAATCGCAACAATCGCAACAATCGCAACAATCGCAAGCAACAAAAAAAGTTGACAGGAGATGAATTGAGAATGTTCATCGAAATGGTTGAAGTACGTGAGCCAATATGGAATTTCAATATTGATGGCTATAGAAACCGACAAGAAAAGGAGAAGTGCTGGGCAGAAATTGCTGCTGCAACGAATCATTGCATAGCCGACTGCAAAGCACAATTTAACGCTGTGCTGATCAATGTCAATATTTTGAATATAAAAAGTTTATCAATAGTGTAAATTAGCTTCAAAAAATGTTGATCAAATTTTTATCAAACGGTTTTTAAATATGCTGAAAGAATATTTTGATCAAATTTTTGAAACGTGTAAATAGGACATCAAAATAAATTTTCAAAATTTTGATAAGACTTCAAAATGCCTTCAATCGTGTAAGTGATTAATTAAAAAAAAAAAACATTTTTTTACAAGCCTATGGAGTGAATAGAAAAAAAAAACGAATTGAAAACTTAAAACTTATTTTTTGCTAAGAAAAACCGTCCAAGGCATTGAAGGCCTTCTAGCAGACATTTTTCAGGAGATCTTCTGGAAAGTTTGCCAGCATAAGCAAGAGCGGAAGGCTTGCTCCGCAATGACAATCTATGTAAAAACAAGTAAAAGTGCTATATTCGGCCATGCCGAATCTTATATACCCTTCACCATATCAATTTTAAATATTCCCTTACTTTGTTAAATTTCCCAATTTTACAACAATATACATTCGGTTTTTAATTTTATGATTTTCAACTTCATTATTACAAATATAATATAGAGATATATTTTTTTTTAATTTTATCGAAAATGTTTTGTAAAAATTTTATCGAAATTTTTTTTAAAGTTTTCTGGAAAATTTTTTATAAACATTTTATAGAAAATTATTTGTAAAAATTTATTCGAAAATTTTTTGTAAAATTTTATAGAAAAATTTTTTATAATAATTTTTTCGAAATTTTTTTGTTAAAATTTTATTGAAATTTTTTTGTAAAATTTTTATCGAATTTTTTTTAAATTTTTAATAGAAAATTTTTTGTAGCAATTTTATCGAAATTTTTTGTTAAAATTTTATCGCAATATTTTTATTAAAATATTATCGAAATTTTTTGGTTAAACTTTTATTGAACATTTTTTGTACAATTTTTATCGAAAACTTTTTGTAAAAATTTTATCAAAATTTTTTTGTTGAAATTTTATTGAAAAATTTTTGTTAAAATTTTATCGAAATTTTTTTGTAAAATTTTATAGAAAATTTTTTGCAAGTTGTAAGTTATATAAAATTATAAAATTCGTTATAGAAAATTTGTAAGAAAATTTTTTGTAAAATTTTTTTATAAAAACTCGAAAATTGTTTGTAAAAATTTTATCAAAAATTTTTTGTAAAATTTTATCGAAATTTTTTTGTAAAAATTTTATCGAAATTTTTTTTGTAAATAATTTATCGAAATTTTTTTTGTAAATAATTTATCGAAAATTTTTTGTAAAAACTGTAAAAATTTTTTTGTAAATTTTTTATAGATTTTTTTTTGTACAAATTTTATCCAAATTGTAAATTTTATCAAAATTTTTTTTTTATTTTTTGTAAAATTTTTTTGTAAAAATTTTATCAAAATTTTTTTGTAAAATTTTATAAAAAATTGTTTGTAAGTTATATAAAAAATTCGTTGTAAAAATTTTATAGCATATTTTTTGTAAATATTTTATAGAAAATTTTTTGTAACATTTTATCAAATTTGTTTGTTAAAATTTTATCGCTTTTTTGTTAAAATTTTATCGAAATTTTTTGTTAAAATTTTATAGAAATTTTTTTGTTTTATCGAATTTTTTTTTCTAAAATTTTATAGAAAATTTATTGTAAGTTATATAGAAAATTGGTTGTGAAAATTTTATAGAAAATATTTTGTAAATATTTTATAGAAATTTTGTATAGATTTTTTTTGTAAATATTTTATAGAACATTTTTGTAACAATTTTATCAAAATTTTTAGTTAAAATTTTATCGCAATATTTTTATTAAAATTTTATCGAAATTTTTTGTTAAATTTTTATCGTAATTTTTTAGAAATTTTTTTGTAAAATTTTATAGAAATTTTTTTTTGTAAAATTTTATAGAAAATTTTTTGTAAAATTTTTTAGAAAATTTTTAGTAAAATTGTTTAGAAAATTTTTTTGTAAAATATTTAAAGAAAATTTTTTGTAAAAGTTTTAACGAAAACTTTTTGTAATAATTTCATCGAAAACTTTTTCTTATTTTTTTTTTTTTTTTGTAAAAATTTTATCAACATTTTTTTTGTAAAAATTATATCAACATGTTTTTGTTAAAATTGTATCGAAAAATCTTTGTAATATCTTTACAGAATTTTCTATGTGCCTATTGACTGCTCCTGATTCCCAGTGGGCACCCTGTGGATCTATCGGCTACCTGTAAGGATCCAGAATATTTCAGTAGTCGGAAATGAATATTGTAGAAAATTCACACGGAATGACAAACTTATATATACCCTTTCCACATGTGGTGAAGAGTATACAAATATGAATATAGAAATCGAGTAAAAGCACTTTATGCCTACTAAAGAAGTAGTAAAGAGGCCTTCTAGGAGGAACTCATACTTCTCCTTTCTACCGCAGTGTTTATACATAAATGTTAAGAAATTTTCATTGTATGAAATTTTTTTAAGCTAAAATAGTTTCGGAGCTTTTAGTATTGTACACCAAGGGGGGCAAGATATTTCTTTCATATATTTAACTAATAAACGTCTAAATTTTAAGCGAACAGCTTTTTCATCTGCCTGCATACACTAACATACATACATCGATTCATTTCGATTTCATTTATTTCAAATTTGTTGATAATCGGTTTTTATTTAGGTTTGTAAATCATTCACTGGTTCATTATACTTATGTAGTTGCAAAATACTTAAATTTATGTTTATTTATTTTAACACTTAATAGTAATAAACCATAAATTTAAAAGACAATATTGACGTCAACTTAAGTTTTAAAATTATAGCACACTAACATAAAATTTATTTTATTTTTCCTTTACTTGACAAAAACAAAATAAAATAAGCCAAACAGACTAATAGGACCACACAAACAAACATATGTATTTGTCATTGTAAATACACTGAACGGGATCTTCTTTAGTTGTCAATGGTGTTAATATTAAATGGGTCAAACAATCTATCGATTCTTGAAAGGGATGTCATATTTCTTTCTGTTTTACAAAACGTATTACATGCTCTGCGCACTCCGCACATGCGGTAGGGAATTAATCTGCACTGGGCCTTTTTCATTAGTCTAACATTATCCCTGTTAAAAACCATGGAAAGCTTACTAAATCTGCATTTGAAATAGCTTTTATGTCAATTTTGCCGCGAAGATGAGATAAGAGCACATGTTTTATGTGAATGCGTTGAATTAAACGAAAAAATTTGGATTCCTTACAGTGATCACTTCTATCCTAGAAGGAAGAATTCTTCATCTTCTGATATGCATTTATATTTTTACGAATATGACACAAAAGATCCTCATTAGGGTGTAGAACCCAAGAATGACAGAAGACAAGATTACGTCTTGGGCATGTTTTCCCGTTAGATGACGTTTTTCAGCAATTGTAAGGTTGCCAAGTCTGTAATCAACAAATTGCTTCAAATGAATACGTACAAATAAATCTAAATAATAGGCACATATTGGCAACCCTGCAAATAAACTCTCAACATTTATATTAAAAACTCTCATAATTTATAGTTATACTCTCAGTGAGAATTATTAGCCAATAGGAAGAAAGTTCCGTGATGGTATAACCTTGTCTTTTATCATCCTTGGTAGAACCTACTTTTGCGCTAGATCTCTTCATATGATTATTATTTCGAGTTTAGTTTAATTATTTCGTGGCTTTTTTTCTTTCCACCGCTCAAAATTTCATTGCAAAGCTGCTCTCTGTTATTAACCTAGTTAATTTTAACGGAAATGTAAAAAAGAGGATTTTTTGTGCCGATTAAACATCATCGAAACGAAGGAAAGGCTTGGTAACTACTATAGGGACTCTGCACAATATTTTTTCAATGGTGTTTATTGAGTTCCTTTGTAGTAGAACCACCGTATATGATCTTAAACGTTCAGGTCGCTCAAAAGAGGTCGTCACTCGAGAAATAGACGAAAAAATCCATGAAATATTATTGGAGGATCGGAGAACGAAAGGTTGTGAGATAGCTGAAACTTTATAACTACACACCAGTGATCAAAAAATCAAAACAGTGGGTTTCTTGGGCTAAACTTGCACCAAAGTAGGCTAAGGTTGGTTTGTCGGCCAACAAGGTCATGGCCACAAGCGTAAATAGACGTGTCTGGATACGGCTAAGCCACCCAGAATTTTGTTTTTTTTTATAAAATTTCTAACGTATGACGAAACAATGTTCCCCTTGGTTCAAAAACTATAGGCCCTTTGAATAGGGTAAAACGAATTCCGACGAATATTACTCAAAGCCTTTGGACAATTTAAAATTTGTTTTGAAGGAAAAATGTCTCCTTCTGGCGAAGAAAAAAGAGCTTTTCCATGGAGACAATGCACGAGTGCACAAGTGTAAACACATATATTAATTATGACAAGAATCTAGGAATTGAGCTGCGAATTCTCTCTCTTTCATTCTCTCCAGATTTATGACTATAATCTGTTTTAAAATTTGAGGTAGTAGTTATCAATGAAGCAAATGCATTGAGAAATATTTGTAGAGTGAATAAATAATTCTTGCAAAAAAAACCGACTCTAACATGCATCAATTCTAAACTAAAAATTTAAAAGGAAGTAATCTGTAAGAACTAGTACCCAAATCAAATACTTTTATACTTGTTGCTGTAACGGACATAGTTTTATACGTTCTGCAAATTCAAATGTCTATCCATAACGGTTCAGCAGATAAAGCCATATACGACATATAACATCAGATATGAGGACACACCTTATTTACACTTATTATTACTGACACAGTAATAAACAGTAGGTTAAACAATATCACCTAGGGGACACCCTTTAATGTACAATTTTAAATTAAACACTTTTAAGGACACATTTTAAAGGACAGATTCTTTGTAAATTTCAAATGTCTGTCTAAAAAGGTTCATATGCATCAATTTACATCAACTATTGAGACACCCTTTATAATTTTAAATATTTATAAAAGTTATTATACGGGACATAGTACTGGAGATTCTGTCTAATTTTCAAAAGATAGGGCTAGATAGGTAAACTTACATCAATTATGGGGACACCCTTTAGTTTCCAAATTTAAATTATATACTTGATGTTATAACAGACTTAGAATTACAGGTTCATTGTAAATTTCAACCGTCTCTCTGTTACGGTTAAAAAAAATGCTTGCAATATATATCAAATTACATCAACTATTGGGACACCCTTTAACTTATAATTATAAATATTTAATTTCTGATTATAAATATTGGACATTCTGTCCAATTTTCAAGTGATTGTCTACAATGGTTCATATATTTAAATTGACGTCACATATGGGGGCACCCTTTAATTTTTAAGTTTATTTTTTTTATTAATTTCTGTTATTGGCAGCTATAGTGATATGCAGTTTTTTAAAATTTTAAAACGGTGCCCTTTACGGTTCATAATACACGTAAAAAACACGTATGTTGTATGGGGACACCCTTTAATTTTCAAAATTCTGAACTTCTTTTAAAATGGGACCAATCTGTAAGCATTTCTTTTCTAATAAAGAAAAAATTTTCAAAATCGGTTCAGAAATGACTGAGTTCTGCGGGCACAAACATAACAAAAAAAAAGCAACATTCAGACGAATTGATAACCTCCTTCTTTTTTTGAAGTCGGTTAAAAACTAGAAAGACACTGGCCTAAATATATCGAGCCTAAAGATGACTGTTGAGAAATAAAACGCTTCACAGTTGTTCCAAAAAAATTTATTTTGGAAATAATTCGGTAGCTCATGAGCCACTATCTTAATGAAATTTTACAGATGAGATGCAAACGGTCGTTCATCTTAGTAGTTTTGATGGGACTTATTTATGATCGGATTGTTGTTTTAAGATGCCGGCTGCTTTTTTGATTAAATTTAAAATAAAACAGTATCAAACTTTGTTGGTTAAAGAGGGAAACATTAAGCAAGCGGTCGTCTGTTTCGATACTCCCCCTATACTGTTAATAATCAATCTTTATCCTTATAGCTCGTTTCATTAAAAAGTTACACGTTTCTGAATTGGGAAAATGAAAGTTGAAAACACCTATCTTTGCCTCTATAAATATTCATTAAGATGTCTTCAGAGATTACTGATAAAAATTCATTTAGGTATCGTTAGAGATTCAGGAGCTACTGAAATTTTTTCAAAATAAAATGTTTCTAAACCACTGTGCGCTTTTTTGCCGAAAAAATATCATTTATCCAAAAAGCTACGTAATTTTAAAATTATTATTATTATTATTTTATTATTATTATTACAATTATTTATTATCGTGAAAGGAATATAATAGACTTATTTCATTGAATTTCGCTCAGTGTATGAAATATGTAGTGCAAGTTGCCTATATGTGTGTACATATGTGTACTTACATATATGCATGTGTACATTCAAAATAGAAAACACTAATTTGATTTGTTAATCTCTATGTTGTTATTCATGCTTCCATTAAATAAGCTAATTATAAGTAATTTAACGAGCTGGCAGCATTTCGCGTAACGAACAAAACTAACAACACTTCCACTGCTATGGTAGCTGTTAAAAGCACTTGTAAAATCATAAGATGCCATCACAGTTTACCTTTTCAACATTTTATACGTAAAATGACTGAAAAAAAAGCAATCTTGCAGAGCTTTATAACAGACGAACTGGCAAGGCAAGACGCATAAAACAAAAAAAAAACAAAAAAAAAACAAAAAAACGTGTAAATTCTTTGTGTCTATAAATCTGCGTAAATGTACATATAAATATCTATAAATACAGGTATACTTATATTTAAATAAAAAATTCGTATAAATATAAAAAGTAATATGTATGTAGGTGTGTTTTTGCATCTTTCGAATTTGAAATTTATTTTGTGAACGAAAAGTGGCCATAACAATGTTCACATTGAACTTTGGCAAAGTGTCAAAAACGATTTTGCTTGATTTTGTTTAAGAAATTCGCTACGACACATTGTGAACAAAACATCATCAGCATCATCGTCATCCCATTGAAAAGCTATTTTTTTTTTTTGTTTAATTAAATTTAAATTATAATAAAAATAGCACACACTCTATAAGGAACACGAGAAAAAAATAATTTTCTATATGAATGATTTGGTTTGACATTTTATGCAATAATAATTTTTCTAAACTCTTTTAGGGAACAAATGCAAACAGTGGGTGACAATACAATGGAACAATTGTTTCCAATTTTGGGTAACATAACTTGTCGTTACATACATATACTCAAATAGTAACATTTTTTCCTTTCTGTCTGTGTTGGCATCACGTAAAAACTACTGGATGAGTTACCTTATTATCCTGATTCCAATATAGGATACTTTTTACCGAAAAAATATCATATCTCTTAGAGAGAGTGGAGAAAAGGCAGTGAAAGTACGCCGATTTTTTACCGACTTAAAGGTACTGCATACTTTAAGGCGTCTTTTATTTTTTAAAGCGGAATATTTTTTGCGCAACAGATGGAGCTGTTTTAAAATATGGACAAAATAGGAATTACTTACTGCCAAATAGCCGATTGAATAAAATTTGTATTTGATTTGTATTTTTACTTAGTGGATTACATTGTTATTAAAATATCTCAAACACCTTTTACAGAGCTTAACAATAATTTTTGGAATTTTAGAATTTTATCCAGAGATGGGTACCTTTATATAAAGTAAATACGTAAGAGTCTTCAAATTTGGTGTAGATTACTTTCAAAGCAAAATCAAACAAAATATTGACAGGACGCACACGATGTGTGTGGGCACAGCTAGTCTATAGATAAATCTGTGACAAAAAGAAATAACTGCTTAAGTCGACTTAAGCTCTTTAGTTTTGTTATCGTGAATAACTCATTTATTTGAATGTGTTATGTTTGATAATGTTGAACGACTTATTTCTTAATTTAGAAAGTCCCAACAAAATGAAAAGTCCTTAACTCCAATATGAATAAATAAATTGCAGACTACCCAAACTACTGACACGTTAGAGAGAAGAATGGTTAGTTAACAATTTCTTATAAATAATCTACATTAAAGTTAGTTCACTAGATATATGGATTCACCGCCTTCCCCACCTAACAACCAAGCTTTTGTTTTTAAAGTGCACTTTACCTCTCTAACTATTGTAGTTCTTTAGAAACGGGAAGAATTATAATCACGTACCTAAGGAACGGTAACAAGTAGTGCATTGAGATTTTGATCGTAAAACGCCCATATTAATGTTTATAGACAAGCAAAACACATGCGGAATTAGAACAATGGGCGTGGTACTCAAAGAAAAAAATTAACCTGAGAATAAGATGCATATTCAGGTACCCCACATACAAGGTATATAAAATTGACGCTTTCTAAATTTGACAGGTTTCTCTGAGAAAAGCCGACGTTTTCGGGTTAAAACTTTGCCATAAATTCAATTGCAAGTTGACGATTTTAAGCTTTGGTTGCTTCATATTTGTAAAAATTTCGGGAAAATGCAGCTTTAAAACTACTTTAAACTATAAACTTTTAAAATTTCTTCTCAAAATTAGCTTAACGTTTATTTGTAAGTAATAGAATTTTAAAACGAATTTCAAAATATATATAAACTAGTGCTAGCAAAGTATTGAGTAGTGGGTATCGAGTACCGGGTATTTGATCATTTTTTTTCAGTACTCAATACTCAAAAGTAGTTACTCGATACTTTTAACGTAATAGTTTTAAATAAAAAATTAAACGACGTCATTAAAACTCTGATTAATAGTTAGTTTCTATTACGTAAACAAAAGTATTGAGTACCCAATTGATGAGTATTGAGTAATATCGTGTAATTAAAAGTAGCAGATATTGCCAGCACTAAATAAACAAGTAGCTGTGCTATTTTCAGTGACGCCAACTTCATCTTGTTTATTTGAGTGTGCTAAACTTTTTTCAGAAAAGAAAAATATATGTAGCATGATAGCAATTGAATATTATTACGACTGAGTGAAATAAAAGCGTAGACTAGCGCCCCCACTGTGTAGTACAGCACACTCTACGATAACCATGGACCCATGTCCTAACCTTTTGCTTAGGGGTGGGAGACTATCCAACTCCTGTTGAGAATGCAACAGCACACTTTGATCCACAATGCACCATCTCTACATACATCGATCTTAAACCACAACCACCACGTGTACCTCGAAGGGTATCTCACCAATAACCGGTCGCAGAGACGAGAGGGTCTCTGTGGGGCTACCGATTCCCGTGGTACCAGTCCTTAAATCAACAGACCTTTTCTTCCAGATTCAGGTTCCAGGAACCCTAGCGTCAGGTGCCCCTATTTACCCCAAGAGCAATGACAATTAGTACCCCCGGGGGGCGCATATTAAAGTAACAACATTTTCAAACAATGAAAATAGGTTTTAACTCTTTTCAGTGTCAAAACTACCAAATAAATCGTGGTACATTTGCTTGAACTTCGCTGTACGATTTTCACTGATATTCACTGTAAGTACATACATACATATGTACATTAGGGGTATAAACAATTTTTGGCATAGTACCATGAGGTCAACTATGCCCTAGTAACCACGAAAGTCAAAATCTTTTGTAATTTTTTTCTTAACAGGTGCAGTATTGAATATTCATAATTTTATACGATGTTTTTTATTAATTTTTAAAACTTCTTTGCGGTTGAAGTGTGAATTTGTTTGACCTTAGCGAAAAAATAAATACATACATATGTATACCTATGTAGGTTCCCTCTATCGGACTGTGCTATTTCAATTTCGATATTTTAAAATATTGTTAAAAAGTTATTTCCCTAAAAAGTTCATATGTAAGTATGTACAGTGGCACAGAAAACTATACATATCCCCCTATTCATTTCAATTCTAGGAAATATAAGCAAGATGTAGAAATTTCTTTTTAACCAAATAACTGCCATTAGGAACAGGTAATAAAAGTGGATAAAAAAATCAAGGTTCATTTTATTTATTTAAAAAATCAGCAAATAATCATTTTTAAGGCACAGAAAAGTCTACATACTATATATAAATAAATTGGTCAAGTGCGTGTTAGACTCACAAACGTACTATGTACTATGTTTAGTACAACTTTAAAAATTCAAGTTGTTAATTTTTTCATGTCTTATGAATCACCCTTTAATTAAAATTAAAGTCATAATTGCATCACTGTTGGAAAACCCTTTAAATTTTTTGCAATTTTCGTTATAGCGGCCATGTTAATAAAATAATTAAAATATACATGCGCCTACCTATTGCGGTTCAAAAAATAAGGTAATACATACATGCAAATCACGTCACTATCGGGACACCCTTTAATTTTTATGTTTAATATTGTATACTTGCTTATAACGTGAACATAGATTAAATTACTGTCTGCAAATTTTAAGTGGCTGCCACTTCAGAAATAAAGATATAAATGCAAACAACACGTCACTTTAGGAACACCCTTTAAGTTTTAGTATTTGTTGCTATAGTGGCTACAGTTACACACCTTCTGTGAAAATTTCAAGAGTCTACCTATTATGGTTAAAACTTAGGCTTTATACATGCAAATCACACCACTATCGGAACACCCTTTAATTTTTAAGTTTATTTTTTAGACTTGTTTAAATAGCGTACTAAGTTTTAATTACTGTTTGCATATTTTTAGTGTATTCTTCGTACAGTTGAAGAAAAAAGCACATAATCGTAAATATCACCTCTCTATCGGAACACCCTATAAGATTTAGTATTTGCTACTATAGCGGCCACAGCCTATACACCTTCTGTGAATTTAAGTATCTACCTATAGTTATTTATATTATAGTTCAAAACTGAGGCCTTATACATGCAAATCACACCACTATCGGAACACCCTTTAATATTTAGTTTTATTTTTTTATAGTTGTTTATATAGTGAACTAAGTTTTAATTACTGTTTGTAAATTCCAAGTGTATCTACAGTTAACGAAATAGGCACATATTCGTGAATAACACCTCTCTATCGGAACACCCTATAAGTTTTAGTATTTGTTGCTATAGCGGCAACAGCTATACATCATCTGTGAAAATTTCAAGAGTCTACCTATTACGGTTCCAGAGATAAAAGGCGCTGACAGACGGACATTGTAGCGAAAACAATAGGGTTTCGTTTTTACCCTTTGGGTACGGAACCCTAAAAAATTATTTAATGTCTGTATTAATATTTCCAAAGTTCCAATTAATATTTTATGGGTACACAAATATGCGTTAAACCGCTTCCAGCCTATTTATAATGAAAAATTCCAAAACTTCTCCTAAAATGTGGTTCCATTCTTCAGTTAGTGAATTCTTTACATTAAGCTTATTTTTTATAATTTTTTGAATCCTGCGATCTAGTTCTTCCCATAAGTGCTCAATGGGTTTAAATCGGGCGACTGAGGTAAATAATGCAGTTGGTGAGGTACATTATATAAGATATTCTTTTACAATGCCCTCATTGTGCTTAGTATCGCTGTCTTGCCGTAAATACCAGCCGTATTTAGTCTCAATTTGTTTATCCATTTCTTTAAGAAGATTTAAATTAACAAATAGGCCCATCATGATCTCAATCAATACAAAATTACCGACACCAGCAGCTGATATGCGATCCCAGAGCAAGATATTACCACCACCATGTATCACAATTGGACAACAGTTCCCGCGACAATCGATTCTACGTACCGGAACGACTCGGAACTCAAAGAGCTTCGACCAAGTATTGTTAGCTCAGCAAGCTGCTACAACAACAACAACAACAACAACAACAACAACAGTTGGAAGTAAATGTTATAGTAACTGGAAGTATATTATATAGACAATACTTCATCATTTTTTTAAGCCAAACTCTCTGTCTCCTATTAGAACCGAATTTACTGATGTCGCTTAACATAACATTAGCCCAGAAATAGTTTTATTTGTTAACGTGGGCTTTTCCAAATACTTTGTTTTATTAATATCGCTGATATAAGTATGACTTCTTGCTGGGCATACGACTATGAGATCCATAATTTGTAAGTATACTTCGAACTGCTTCTGGGTGAATTGACATAATATTTTTAAATTTTAAGTATTTTGAGATTTGCATTGCAGTGTTTCTTTGATTTTGTTTTATCTTCTCAAAATTCTGTCGTTTTATTAGTTACTTTAGGTGGACGGCCACACCTGCCCATACTTTCAAAGCATTTTATTTCTTTACGGTTTTTAGTTATAGTTCGTACAATAGCCTTGAAACATACAACTAACTCACCACTTTCCCGAAGAAATAGTCCACCTTCGTGGATCTTATATAATAAGCTTCCGCAACTCCAAATATATATTTTTTCCTTTTTCACACATTTTGTCAATTTTATTAACTTTTTTTTATAAAAATACTAGCTATCCCCGGTGCGCTTCGCTACACCCATCCACAAAAAATACAATAAAAACACTTGGAAGAAAAGTATGACCAACCTTTAACGCGAAAACGCACGCTATCCTCACGTCAAAAATGTTCCCATCCAACCTGTTTTTTGCTAGACTATACGTATTAACACGATAACTATTTTTCACTTTGCATAGGAGGTATCAAATTCAGTCTGTGTTTTTTCTACACAATGTATTTCATTAAGGGGGTTACTGATGCAAAATTCCAAGGCGCTACCTATTGCAGTTCTCTATATAAAGGATAATAATTTTTACTTTGTATGGGGGGTACCACGCTCACTGTCCCAATTCAGCCTATGTTTTTCTAGAGTTTACGCGTGGGTATAGGGTTTACTTGTACCCACTTTGAAGACCATACCTATTATAGTTCTCTATGTACACAATAATAATTTTTCACTTTGTATGGGAGGTACCACGCCCACTATTTCAATGTTTAATTAAACTATGTACTTTAATATGGAGGTTATTGGTGCAAAATTCCAAGGCGCTAGCTAGTGCAGTTCTCTAGATACAGGACAATAATTTTTCACTTTGTATGGGAGGGGTACCACCCCCGCTATTCCAATCCAGTCTGTGTTTAGCTAAACTATGTAGGTTAATATGATGGTTATTTGTGCAAAATTCCAAGTCGCTACCTAGTGCAGTTCTCTAGATACAGGAAAATATATTTTTACTTTGTATGGGAAGTACCACGCCTACTATTCCAAACCAGTCTATCTTTCTCTAAACTATGTATGTTAATATAAAGGTTACTGGTGCAAAATTTCAAGGTGCTACTGTTACCAAGAAACACGATGATAAATATTTACTTTGTATGGGAGATGCCACGCCCACGGCGAATATCAAATAAATAAGTACCCTATTTTACCATCCGTGTATCTAATAATAAATTGTGAAAATTTCAGAAAGATCGGTTCATTGGTGTAGGCAGCTATAGTTTCCGACAAACAAACAAACATACAAACAGGAATGTATCTTAACACCGTTTAGGTAGCGCTTAAATATATATAAACATAAATAAAAATTGATATTACCTAAGCGCTACCTAAACGGTGTTAAGAATCATTCCTAGGAAGTTCATATGTTCTAGAAAGTTGTTTATTGAGATCTTGGGTTCATTTTTGTAGTGTATTGTTTCCTTGAATTTTGAACGGTTTGCTACCTATGGACCTGAACAGGGGAAAAAGGTAAAAAAATTGAATTTTTTAAAGTTTTTTGCGATTTTGACCTTGAAGATGAAGTTTTTTTGATTTTTGTTCTTTGTTCTTTATGACAAGTGCTACAACTTTGCCTCAGAGAGTATATCAAAATTTCAAACGGTTTGCAAAATATGAGCTTGAGGAAATGATAATTTTTTGGCAAAAATGACATCGAGGCCCCACATCTTTGAGGGCCCATAATAAAAAACCTGGAGGACTTTGGGCAAAACTGGGAGACAAGGGTCTTTTTTTTTGGTCTTTTATCACGTAGTGGTGTCCGTATATGGTTATTTTTTTCCGTGTTGCACTGTGTAATATTAGCATTTCTAACCTAGCAGTATGTATACTTTTCTGTGCCTTAAAAATTATTATTTGCTGATTTTTATAATAAATGAATTGAAACTTGATTTTTTTTATCCACTATTATTACCTGCAGTTTATTTGGTTAAAAAGAAGTTTCTACATCTTGCTGACATATATTTCTTAGAATTGAAATAAATAGCGGGGTATGTATAGTTTTCTGTGCCACTGTATATACTTGTTACTGTGTTAGATAATTAGGTTTCCAACTTGAAATAGTGTAGTTTAAAATATTCTTGTAGAATTTGATAGTTTAATTGAAACCTTGTAAATTAAAATAATTGGTTTTAAAGATTGCGAACAATAAAATTAAACGATTATAAAACACAAATAAATAGGGTATGATTAAGCAAGTTGTTTAAATACGTATACATATGTACATACATATACATGTACATATGTATGTAAATTTCAAAATGTCCACTAATTAAATAGCATGTAAATATGTATGCTTGCATTCATGTATTTTTGTAAATATATCTTTACTTAATATTAAGAAACAAAGTGTATTAAAACATGTAAAATGAGAATTATACTTTAAATATAACGGTACATATGCATGTACATAGTATGTTCTCTCTCACAACACAGTGACACAGTTAAAAGTTGTAAAATTGATTTTACTACTTTAAGGTGACTGCTGAGTTTATTAGATTGATTAATTGTTGCTGTTGCTGTTGTTGTGTTGTATTTTGTTATTGCTGCTACTGCTGTAAATTCGGTTGTTGTTTTTGTTTTGATTTCTTTATCCCAATTTGCTAATTTTTTTTTTTCGCTTTATGTTCACACACAATCACTCTCTCACATACAACATCATTCATTACCTATCACATTTACTTTCTTGTTATTTTTGTTGTTATCTAGAGTTCTACTTTATAAGGACGACGACAACGACGACTATTTTATGGACTTGCAGCGCTATTGATGTGCTGTGTAGCATTGGTTTTTATGTTTCATAATTATCGATTTGTGCACAGTGTAAGAAAAAAAAAAGTACGGCAAGAAAGAAGAACAAGAATTATTAAAACAAAAAACGATGGCCCACTTGTATTTTTTATTTTTTTTTTTTTTGCTTTTTCTCACAAAGATTTTTTTAATTTCATTGATTTAGAAAGAAAATAAATTATATTAAAATCTTCTATTATTTTTTTTTACTTTAAGTGATTTTTAAAAACTATTTTAGTGATTAATTTAGAACAATTAGAACTCAATGAATTATTGTTTTCACAGGAAACTTGCAATATTGATTATTTTATGGTAAATTTTCCATTCTATTTTTTTCACATCATTTCATTTGTTTTATTTTCTGTTTTGTATTTTAAAATAATTGCAATTTCTTTTTATACATTTATCTTATTTTATTTATTATATATATAGATATTTTTCTTGATATTTGATGTTTTATGTAGGTATGTATATCTTAAAACTTTTATTTCAAGTTCATGCTACACTTTTCTACGCAAATAAATGAGTTTTTAGTTTTTCACTTTCGGTGTTTAGATGACAACTAAAGGGAAAATTTTTCATACACGCATCGTAAAAGAAAAATAAACGAAAAAGCTTCTGGCAGGTGGTTGAAAAAAAGCTTTGGAAAGCTTGTTTATATAAAATAATGAGCAACACAATTGAAATATATTTGCAAATTTTACAGTTTCAAAATCTATTTTGTATTTTAACAAAAATCTCTAATGTTTGTTTTATTTTAAAACGTCTTTCCTAACAAAACGAACATTTATAGCATACTTATAGGCGTTTGTTTTATGGATGATCCCAATTTTGAACGTCAAGTCTCCTTATTTGATGAAGGAACAATTTGAAACGTTAGTATGTATTTGAAACTAATAAATGCAAATTTTGTGCAACAAAGAACTGTTCGTTTAAAATTCAGACGTACATATTTAACAGCTCACATAATGTAAATGAGTTTGAAATATTAGATTTATGTCAGAAATAAAATATATATACATATCTGTCGTAATCTTGATAAATCAGCTGAAATTGCAATAAAATTCATAATAAGGTATAAAAATATTATTTACGAAAATTCAGTTTATATCTGGATTTTTTTATTGATTTCTTTTTTTTTAATTATTAAAATTTGTCTTTCATTGGTTGTTTTGCTAAAAGTTGACAGATATTTATTCACATTTTCAAATGTTACAAAATGGTCAATTTGTTAATGATCCCTATTAAGCGGAATTAATCTTCGTCTTAAAAAGGAACTTCCGTGAATCCTATATAATTATAGCTATAAATATACAGTAATCCCCCTTATAAAACGGTGGATTGGTTCCGCGTTAAAGGAAAGCGCGTTATACGAGTATTCTCGTATAACTAGTTTTTTTACTATACAAAAACTGAGAACACAAATTTAATAAAATAATTTAATTTTATAGCAACACAATTAACACAATGTGTAAATTACTTATCATTCTAGATTTATAGTACAGAAATATAACAATGTGAAAATCCCCGTGTTATATGGGGGAATACCCGCGTTGTAAGAGGGACTGAAATCGCGTAATATGAAAATGCGTTGTAAGAGTACCGTGTTTTAAGGGGGTCTACTGTATTATAGCTATAACAATTTGCGAAAATTTTGCTATTGAAAATCAGAAAATTGGTTAATAATAGTGAGATTAGAAAAAAATAATAAAATAAAAAAAATAAATAAATCGGAAGGAAGTTCACTATAAAACTTAAGTGATAATAAAATATAATTCAATAAAAAAAATATTTTTATTTAAAATCGCAGTTTAAGCATTGTAACCCAACCCGAAAGCTCTCAAAAAGTATAAAACTTTTAACAAATGTCGAAATTTTATTTAAAAATATTATATCACCAAAAAGTTTAAATCTTATCAAAATATTGCGTCTTCACAAAATAATTGAAATTACACCAATACACGAAAATTAAAAAATAAATATAAACTATAAACTAATCACTGATAGATTTTCACAACAAATTCATGTTTTCAAAAAAAAAAAAAAAAAAATAAGTAACCATAAACCAAACCAAACAAAACACAACCAAAAATCGAAATTTTGTAATACAAATTACCGACAAATGGAAAATTCCTTTCAAACCCGTCATATAATAAATAACATTTTCACCAAATTATCACAAGAAAAATAATTTAATTTAAAAAAAATTTTGCCAAAAATCAACAAGATTTATAAAAAAAATAAAAATGATCAACAAATGGAAAATTCCCTCACCTAAAAATAACATTTTTAAAAATATATCACAAAAAAAAATTATCAAACTAAAAAAAATTTACCAAAAATCAACAATTTATAATAAAAAATAAAAATGACCAACAAATTGAAAATTTCCTTAAAACCCGTAATCTCACCTAAAAATAACATTTTCACCAAAATATATTACAAGAAAAATAATTTAAATTAACATAATTTTACCAAAAATCAAAAATTCATAATAAATAATATTTGCAAAAAAAAACCGACTTCAAAACAGATAGAACCAGTTGTAAACTAAAAATGTAAGAAGTAATCTGTAAGAATTAGCGGAAAAAAGTAAAGACTATGTGATTGTCAAGCATCTACCTAAATTAAAGTTATTTTCACCAGCATCCGTCTTTTTTCAAATAACATCACCTATTCGGACACCCTTTAATTTACAATTTTAAATTAAAGACCTGTTGTTATAGAGGACTTGGCCACAAAGATTCTTTTTAAATTTCAACTATCTGTATATAACGGTTAAAAAGTTTAACCATATACATATGTATATCAAATTACATGAACTATTGGGACACCCTTTACATTATAATTCCAAATACTTTTACTTGTTATCATACCAGAGAAAGTAGTGGATATTATGCCTAATCTTTAAGTGTTTGTGTTTAACGGTTCAAAAGATAGAGCCATATAGATCAAATTACATAATTTATGGGGACACCCTTTAGTTTCTAAATTCAAATTGTATACTTGCTATAGTGAACTTTGCAATACAAGTTTCTTGTAAATTTCAGCTGTCTGTCTATAACAGTTCAAAAGTTTGGCCACATACATAGAATTACATTAACTATTGGGACACCCTTTTATTTCCAAATTCAAATTTTATACTTTTTATTATAGCGGACTTAGCAATACAGGTTCTTTGTAAATTTCAGCGGTCTGTGTACAACTGTTCAAAAGTATGGCCATATATATAAAATTAAATGAACTATTGGAGCACCCTTTAAAATTTTGAATATTTATACATTTTATTATAACGGTCATAGTAATCTACATTCTGTAAAATTTTCAAGGTTTTGCCTATAACGGTTCAAAAGATAGGCTCAAATAAGTCAAATTATGTCACCTATGGGGACACCCTTTAAATTTTAAATTTATTTTTTTTTTTTTATTAATTTCTGCTGTTGGGAGCTATAGCGACACGCAATTTTTTTTTAATTTTAATTTGGTGCCCTTTACAGTTCTTAATACACTTAAAAAACATGTATGTTGTATGGGGACGCCCTTTAATTATTAATATAATAAACTGTTTTTAAAATGGGACCAACCTGAAAGCATAACCTTTCAAATAAAGAAAAAAAATTTAAAATCGGTTCAGAAATGGCTGAGTTCTGCGGTTACATACATAAAAAAAGCAACAATCAGAGGAATAGATAGCCTCCTTCTTTTTTGAAGTCGGTTAAAAATAAAAATGACCAACAAATGGAAAATTTTCTTTAAACCCGTTATCTCTAAAAATAACATTTTAACCAAAATGTCACAAGAAAAATAATTTCAACTAAAAAAATTTTACCAAAAATGAACAATTTATAATAAAAAATAAAATCACTGAAAAAAATTTAAAATTTCCTTAAAAATCGGAATATCACCTATAAATTATATTTTCACCAAAATATCGCAAGAAAATATCTAAATTAAAAAAAAATTAACCAAAAAAACGAAATTTTATTTAATCCGAAATTTTAAAATATAGAATAAAATACCAACAAAGTGCAACAAAAATTTGAAAAATTATAATTGAAATGCTGTTTTGAAGTGTGAGAAATAATACTGAAGTTATATTAATTTCCATCCGAAAATTACAGTTTAAACAATATAACCAAAATTTCAACAAAAACAAAAAATGGAATAGCCAAACACCGAAAATTTTCTAAAATTCAAAATTTTTCAAAAAACCAAAACATCATGGAGAATCGAAATTTCAGATAAATTAATTGTAGAAATGGCATTGACATTAATTCATTATGATGAAGGGCATAACAAATTCGGTGTGACGAAAATAGTTATCTTTCTACTTTTAATTACTTGTACTTGTAATTTTAAAAAATGTATATAAACGGTAACAACAACTTACTGTTTTTTGTTTTTGTTTTAATAATTGGTTAAAAAGTAAAGAATCTTAATTTTATTTGTTTTTTAATATTTTTTTTTAATAAAATAAAAAATATACTTTTTTGCACTTAAAACCGAATTCGAATTTGTTTAAAATTCCACCAGCTGAATAATATTGGCGTTCGCTAAGAGGTTGTTGTCTTGACTACAGCGATCAGCTGCTTGTTGAAAAAAAAACACTGATAAGACGACAAAACCAACTGACTAGAGGAACAGTTTGGAATTAGAACATACTAACATCCAACTAAAATAGTTTTGACATTTTAGTTTTATATTTGTTTAACTTGTACATTAATCTATGTGTTTGTAACTTTTAATTTGTTTTGTAAATTTTACTATTTTATTTTTTTATAAAATGAGTTTTCATAATGAGGAGGCAGACGAGACAGATAAAGATACTGGCATGCTGTTAAATCTTAGCCAAAAATCTGGTATTTTTGTGGGTAAGTTGTACATAGATACATATGTACATATATATAAAGTAAATTAATTTTCCAAAAATATTAAATGTTTTCTATTTCTTTTATAATTACTAGCTGATCAAACCCCTACACCCACAAGACTCATAAAAAACTGTGAAGAAGTCGGACTTTTCGAAGATTTACAAAATGTCAACCCCTTCGATGAAACGTTTAGAAGAGCTTGTGAACAAAATGTACAACATTCAGTTGGCAGCAGTCAGCCAGTTCACAATGATGAAAACTCCTTGCACACACCACAAGTTTTTCCCCAGTTTGATACGGCTGTAGAGGGTGGCATAGTAGCCGATGAAGATTTGACTAAACAAACCCTTAATACTCCAGTTGTATTAGATGTTGATAATGTAGATAATATTTTGAATGGACCACAAGCTTGTATGAAAACCAAAAGTGCTGAGCAGCCTTGTGTCACCAAATATAGAGCAATAGCAGAAAAGCCTGCAGCAAATAATATTCAAACGTCTCAAACTGGACTGTCGATTTTACCCTCTTGCATACAATTTATACAACCACAAGTTATTACCGTAACATTTCCAAGTTCCACTACACAGACTCTAAATAATACTGCCAGCCAACAGCAACATCATCAGACAATACCAACGAAAAAATCTGCAACAAAAACCAAACCCTTTTTATTGCCCAAATTATCAACTACTAATACTACACCAACCAAAGACACGACAGCTACACCTACTTCTGGTTGTTTTTCTGCCACAAGCACTCATTTAACTCCACATCCTGATCAGCCCAGTAGTGCCAGCTTAACACCAACCTCACAATTGCCTATTAAGGAACGTTTAAAAGCCATTTTAAATCAATCTAGTAGAGCTCGACCTGCTGATTGGTCGGATAAATCATTTAGTACACGAAACTTTAAGTCACGAAACAACAAGTCCTCAAAAGACGATATTGTAGAACGTAAAAGGGCAGCTTCAACACGTTATCGCCACAAAATACGCAATGAATATAAGGAATTACGAAAACGTAATACAGAGTTACATGTAGAAAATGGTAAATTAAAAGAGAGAATCAAACAATTGGAAATTGAAAATTCGAAATTAAAATCGGCTTCATTACAACCTGTACTAGGTAATAAAGATTTTTTATATATTAATAATAAATTGTTATTAAATTTTTGTTATTTTTTTTGTATTTTTTAGCCTCTTCTACATTACCTACCCATGGCGTACCATCTCACATTCAAATACCTGCCTCTGCCATACATCTAGTAATGAATATTCCCAAACTAGTGATACCTTGCGGTATAAATGATCTAAATACTCCAACATCGCTGAAAAGTCCTTTAACTTATAGAATAGATAAAAATTAATTTTTTTACATTTAATACATGTTTCCAGGCACATTTATCAGGTAGCCTCACTACGGAGGGGAAATATTAAGGCCAAAATGTTAAATTTTTTGTATGGAGTTTGGCAGTTAAACTACCATTTAAGGGAAAAATTGTAAGTTTAACTGTCAAAATACACATAAAAAAATTTCAATTTTCGCTATAATATTTCCCCACCGTAGTGAGACTACATGATTAATGTGGGTGGGTACATGTATTAAGAGTAAAAAATTATTTTCAACAATTTATTTTGAAAATAATTGTAATTTGTTAAACTTTTAATTTTTATATATGATAAGAGATTGAAAATCTTATTCTGTAAACAGTATCCGAGTGAGAAATTAATTATATATATATTTTTTTCTATAATTCGAAATCATGTCATTTTACCGATTTATCTATTCACTTCATTTCTCCTACATGCAGAAGTTTTGATCGTTAAAAATATGTAACTAGAACTTAATTACGAATGTATTATATTAAGCGACTAGCTGTGCCCGCCATTTCGTCAGCGACCTTGCAATTTATTGCTTTGGAAGCAAACCACACCAAAGACCCTTACGTTTTTAGTGCCTCCCTTAGCTATGCTGCATATCAGTTTATGTATTTAGTTTATAAAAAATAAAGTATGCATATCCGGTTAGTTCAATTATAGTTTATGCATTTACTTTACTATATCAATAACTGTGTACTTTCACTGCTTTTTCTTCACTTTCTCTTGGAAATAAATATTTTTAAAAAAGTATCCTATATTGGAATCAGGATGCTAAGGTACCTTCTTACAAAATTTTGTTAAAATCCATCCAGTAGTTTTTACGTGATGCGAACGCAAAAGAAAAGCAGACAGACGGAAATGTGTTATTATTTTATTATATGTATAGATTTACAAAACACCAGCTTTTGTTTTCGTCAATCACTCGATTTACAGAACAGGGGTTATTATTTTCCCTTTTTATATCAATATATAAGTCTTTTATTGTTAAAAACTGTGCCTTATAAATTTTAATGTTGTTAAGTGTTCAAATTTGTATAGAACTCGTAGTTTGTTATTTATTTTAAATATAAATTGTAAATGATGAAAACAAATATTTTATAGCTGTTTTGAAAAAAAAAATATTAATTTTTAAAATTAAATGAAGTATTTTTCAATACCCAACCCTGGCTAAAAAAAAAATAAAAATTAAATAGGCCGATTCTTAGCATGCGGTGTTATTGTAACAGAACTGCGAATTGTTTGTTTCATACAAGGTATATTTATCTTACTAGGTAGTGTCGTCCGCCCAGCTGATTTAGTAGTTCGACATGTCAAAAGTTGTATGTGTTCATAAATTTTATAGTGTAGAAGTGAGAGAGCAATAAAACACATACACGCCTTCACAATTTTCTTCTATGTTTTTTGACAAAATGCCATGTTGTTCTTGTATTGTTGTATTTGTTGTAGGGACGCCACTACCTAGTAAAATAAATATACCTTGGTTTCATATTTTGTTTTTATTCAGGAATATTTCCTATTAAATTATATCTATTTTTTATTTTGTAAATTATTAATTTTGTGATTTTTTGGACCTGTTCACATTTTGGTGAATACTCAAGCTATGGTGAAATGTCAAAACTGTTTTTTTATTTGTTTATTATTTTAGGTATTATTTAAATTTTTTGTGAATAATCAGTTTTTAGGCGAATTTTCATAATTTTTAGTGAAATTTTAGTTCTTTAGATTTTTATTGTCGAAATTTTGATTTCTGAATTAAGCCTGGTAATCTGTTTAGTTTTTCATGCGGTATGCTGTCAAACTGCATACATAAAAAATTTGTATGAAAAAGTCATGAAAAAATGTTGGAGAAGTAGTACTCTGTTTTTACTATGGAAAAACATTGAAATGTTTCTGGCAACATTTTATCAAAGCTATGAAATAAAGCAAATGGCATTATTTTATGTGAAATTTTTTGTGGAAAATTTTGTAAAACAATGTTTATTTAAAAGCAATAAAATCGTGAAATTCTTCAAAATCGCGAGATAGACACCACATTTTAAATGTCAAATGTCCTTGTGAAATAATAAATGTTGCTCAACATTTTCCACAAATTTAAACAGAGTACTAAGCTTTATATAAAAAGGTTTTCTAGAAGCAAACAAAATTAACAAAAATTTTTAGGGAGAAAGTTTTCTATTTTTGATAGAGATATTGAAGTTTCTTTGCAAATTTAAAATTAAGCAATTTTAGCGATGATCATTATGAACGTTTTAATGGTTTTGTGATTTGTTCAAATTCAGCTTCCGTATTATACAATTGGTCACAACAGGCCCTATTATTATCTTTCTAATGTCTTTTCGGCTTTCATACGGGCGTATTTCTAGAATCGTAAAATAAAAACAGCACAAAATATAATAAAGTTATACTCTAAAGGGATCCTATGAAAGTAACAAGTTGTTTTTACATATTTCTTATGAATCCTAAAAGTATGCTTTAAATTATATATTATATATATTAGGTGTACATACATATGTAGTAATATGGGTTACCTGATTTAACGCTATTTTTGATTAAAGAGATTTTTTTAATTCGAGCTCTTTTTCAAATTTAACGATATTCAAAGTTTTGTTGTTTTAGTTTTTTAAATAGATTTATTTCTAATTTGACTTTTACCGATTTTGGTACAAATTATTTCTCTATGGACAGACTTTTCTACATATTATTTTTTTATTTTTAAATTGATTATCAGCCCAATTATGAATAATAATTCCCCGGGAAAATTTTCCCTTCTCCCATTTCTGCTATTTCCCTTTCTAAAGAAGTATGTATTAAGAATATTAAAAAGGGGAAAATAAATGACTGTATTTGGGAGTTTTTTTCCTCATATATTTGAAAGGGAAATAGTGCGGAAATGTCAGTACTGATTTTATAAATATAAAACAATGATTTAAAATTTGATTTTAAGGCAATAAAATACAAATAGACATCAGGTGCAACATTCGCTGAACGTAATGTAGAAACATCCAGGTGTATCTAGTGGACTTTTTCAAGGGTAAGAACATTCCATACATTTTTCCATAAAATTTTTACAAAAAATTATCAATAAAATTTTTACAAAATATTTTTCTAAAACTTTTCAATAAAATTTTACAAACAATTTTCGATAAAATTTAAAAATAAATTTCAATAAAATATTATTTTAAAGTCGAAAGTTTCCGATTTTATCACTCCCTTTTTTGCTACTCCCAGGGAGATTAGAATAAGGGAGATTTTTCCCGGAAACAAAACATTGGGAAGGGAAAAATTTCCCCGGCAATATTCACAATATTATATTATTAACGAAAAAACATTCCCAATGCGACTCATACAACCTCACTCACCTTGCAATCTTCACTGTTGTTTATTAAAGACCAGGATTCTCTATACTGTTCAATCGTACGATTTAATCACACAAAAATCTGACATAATTCTGTCCTACCCAAAAAATCGTTTTAAAATGGCGTTGTAGATGCCACACTATCATACAATAAAATACTCTGAATGCATGGAAAAATCCTATTTTTATGAATTTTTTCAAACGATTATCAAATGGTACAGACCTGTCAAAAAGTCTGTCACACACTTAAATTTTTAATCCACACTATAATACCTTTTTAGCACACTTGCTATTTTTGACAGATCGTACGACTGAGTATGATAGTGAATCATGGCCTTAAAGGCTAGAATTCGCTATTCTATTCAACCGTACGAGTAAATCGCAAAAATATCTGACCGAATTCTATCCTGCTCAGGTGCCACACTATTATACAAAAAAAAAAATGATTTTGCAACTCTGATGCACGAAATAAAATACATATTTTTTGAATTTTTTTTTAAAGATTATCAAATTGTACAGTTCTGTTATACACATACATACAATTTTAATCCGTTCTATCATACTTTTTGAGCATACAGGTCAGATCTAACGACGAATGAAAAATAATTAAATAATACTATGTTTTATATTTCGGTACTATGGTACATATTTATATTATTTGGCATATTTATTAATCAGGTACATAATTGCGGTAGAACTGCATCTTGGTTTGTGTGCAGTTTTTTCTTTCAAATGCCAATTACCATATCAAAAAAAGCTTTCAATATTGCAATAACCTAGTAATAAAAATACCTTAACTTAGTGTCTATAACCTGATAAAAATTTGTCTTGATAAAACTCAAACTTCATATTAAAAAAATAACATTATTTTCAATACTGGGTTTTTTTTATATGAATTTTGACTTTTATCAAGACAAATTTGTATAAGGTATAGATGGTAGTTAAACTAATTTGTGAAAAATGTTGAGCAAAATTTATTATTTCACAAGGAAAAATAAATATTTAAATATTTTTTAAATATTTTAAAAAATTTTACGAAAATTCGACATGTTGCCACAAATATTTCAATGTTTTTCCACAGTAGAAACAGAGTACTACATCTGCAACATTTTTTCATGACTTTTTCATACAAATAATGTATGTAATTTGACAGCATTTCGCATGAAAAACTGACGAGAATACCAGGCTTAACTAAATACCAAAATAAACTTTCTAGTTTTCAGCCTGAAAATCAGGTTTGGAAATTTTTCCGAAAAAAAAAAAATTACAAGGAGCTTAATATTGTCATAAGTAGAGGCTTTTTTCCGTCGACTTAAACAAAATTTAATGTTTTATTTATTTATTAATGTGTTATTTATTTGTTTGACCAAGAATTTTTTAACATTTTATTTATTTTTTATTATTAATTTAATTTTTACTTTAATTTTTAATTTAATTTTTATTTATTTTTATCTTGATGTAATACACATAAATTAATTATATGCAAACAATTTTCTCTTTATTTAAATTCTATGTTCTCACTGTTAACACTTTTACTCACCTTACCATCTCTGTTGTTTACTAAATACGAAAATAAACAATCTTATTTTCAGTCTTGATTCTCAACATTTTTTCAGTGTATTTTACGCATGTCAATTTTTGTATGTGTCATATTTATTTCTTTCGTCGCACAGCACACATACCTCTGCTAAGTTTCAATTCCAAAGGGTTTCCTATTATTGATTTTCTTTACATTGTGCAAAAAAATTCCTTAACAGAGCAACGAAAAATTTTCATCTTTCTTATTTGCCACAAGCAAATAGAAAAAAACAGCAAATTAAATTGATTTCATTGATAAGTTATTGTTGTAGAACAATTAATAACAGATAATATGGGTGATAATGAACAAAAAGCTTTACAATTAATGGCAGATGCCGAAAAAAAATTATCCCAACAGAAGGGTCTATTCAGTTCTCTATTCGGCAATTCAAATAAAGTTGAGGAGGCCATAGAATGTTATCAGCGTGCAGGTAATATGTTTAAAATGTCTAAAAATTGGACCAAGGCTGGTGAATGTTTTTGTGAGTCGGCAAGCCTGCACCAGCGGGCTGGCAGTCGTCACGATGCTGGCACTAATTTTGTCGATGCCTCGAATTGTTATAAAAAAGTCGATATAGATACAGCAGCATCATGTTTGTTAAAATCAATAGATATCTACACTGACATGGGTCGCTTCACTACAGCGGCCAAACATCATCAGAGTATTGCCGAAATGTATGAGGGCGATCCCAATACCTTGGAAAAAGCCATACAGCATTACGAACAGGCGGCTGATTATTTCAAGGGCGAGGAGTCAGTGTCCTCAGCCAATAAGTGTATGTTGAAAGTGGCTCAGTATGCAGCCCAGTTGGAAGACTATGAAAAAGCCGTTAATATCTATGAACAAGTGGCCAGCTCTTCGTTAGAATCATCTTTGCTTAAACACTGTGCTAAGGAATATTTCTTTAGGGCTTCGTTGTGTCACCTTAGTGTAGATATATTGAATTGTGAACAGGCTTTAGAAAAGTATGTCAACCAATATCCAGCATTCCAAGATTCCAGAGAATATAAATTGGTAAAGACCTTATGTGAGTGTTTGGAAGATCAAAACATTGAAGGCTTTACCGAAGCTGTTAAAAACTATGATAGTATTTCGCGTTTGGATCAGTGGTATACCACAATACTATTGAGAATTAAAAAAGCCAATGATGAGGATCCCGATTTACGTTAAATCCTTATAGTTAATTAAGAAAGTAATATGTATAAGGTTCTCGAGAGCTTGACAAAAACAACAACAACAGCAACAAGAATATATCCTTTTAAGCATTCCCTCTATATATCTCTAATAACAACACACATTAACTAACCAACAAAATAAAAATTCTTAGCAAGTAACACATAATTGAAAAGTTGTTTTTTCTCTTTTAAATCAATTACAAAAAAAAAAACAAAAAACAAGAAATATTATTCCATATTAATTAATTATATATAAAATATAAGTTATAAATTAATAAATATAATAAAATAAAAATATAAGTTAAATTAAATTAAATGAAAGTGAAGTGAAAGAAAAGAAAAAAAAATACTTAATTTAAATTATATAAATGTATTTATATCTAATTCTTCGTATGTTTATCATTAAAAACTATCTGCTACTTACCTAAGAGTGAACGAATTATTCCAAATAAACCATAAACAAATTTAAGTAAAATAATAATGGTGACATTTAAATAAAGAATGCTTGAGACGCTAGTAATTGTTTTATGGGCGTTTTCCTTTATTATTATTATTTGTTGTAGTTTTTATTATGTACATTTTATTTAGTTGTTGTTTTTAGCATTTGAAATTCTTTTTGAATTTTATCCAAAGTACGTTCTATATCCTCTAGCTGGTGGTCAGACACTTTTGTTTTTGAGCCTGAAGCTTTTGGAACATCAAGAGATGTTATCTGCAAGAATTAAAACAGCTAAATTAATAAAGTTTTAAATGAAATCATATTCAATAGTTTGAAAACGTTTTTACTTTACTTTGGCTGGGAGGCCGATTGTGGTAGGTTTTAGTGGAGTACACTTTATGCACATATCATGAGAATATAATAATAACATTAATTTGTTATAATACACAGTGCAACACGAAAAAAAAATAACCATATACGGACACCACTACGTGATAAAAGACCAAAAAAAAAAAGACCCTTGTCTCCCAGTTTTGCCCAAAGTACTCCAGGTTTTATTTTATGGGCCCTCAAAGATGTGGCGCCTCGATGTCATTTTTGCAAAAAAATGATCATTTACTCAAGCTCATATTTTGCAAACCGTTTAGAATTTTGATATACTCTCTGAGGCAAAGTTGTAGCTCTTGTCATAAAGAACAAAAATTGTCAACATATAAAATCAAAAAAAAATATAAAATCATCTTCAAGGTCAAAATCGCAAAAAAAAACTTTAAAAAATTCAATTTTTTACCTTTTTTTCCCTGTTCAGGTCCATAGGTAGCAAACCGTTCAAAATTCAAGGAAACAATCAACTACAAAAATGAACCTAAGATCTCAATAAACAACTTTCTAGAACATATGAACTTCCTAGTATCTCAATGTTGAAGTAAAGAAAAAACAAATGGAATTAAAAAATTTTCTGGAAATTTTTCACTGCGGCTGCCTAAGCGCTACCTAAACGGTGTTGCATTGTGTTAGAAATTGATGTTCTCTGGAATGCGTAAACCGATTTTGTTTCTGCAAAGTTTATATGAAAGGTGTGTACAAACGGTCTCTGTATGTGTATTGGTCCATGAGTTATAGCCGGAATAGTTGGCGTGGTACCGCCCATACAAAGCAAAAAATTATTATCGTGTTCCTGGCGAACTGCAATAGATAGCGCCTTGAAACTTTGCAAGAGTAGTCTTTGCGCTAAGGCGCATAGTCTGCCAAAATACAGAATGAATTGGGACAGTAGGCGTGGTTCCTCCCATACAAAGTGAAAAATTATTATTATGTATATAGAGAACTATAATAGTTATGGTCTTCAAAGTGGGTATAAGTAAACCCAATACTAATGCGGATACTCTAGAAAAACATATGCTGAATTGGGACAGTGAGCGTGGTACCCCCCGTACAAAGTAAAAAATTATTATCCTGGATCTAGAGAACTGCAATCGGTAGCGCCTTGAAATTTCGCATCAGTAACCCCCATATTAAGATACATTGTGTAGAGAAATTTGAATGGAGGGCATGGTACCTCCTACACAAAGTGAAAATTTATTATCGCGTCCCTAGAGAACTACATTAGGTATAGTCTTGAAACTTTGCACAAGTAACCCTCATACTAATGTGCATAGTCTAGCAAAATACAGACTGGATAAGAATACTGGGAGTGGCACATCCCAATAAAAGTAAAAAATTGTTATCGTGTTAATACGTATAGTCTAGCTAAAAACTGGTTGGATGGGAACGTTTTTGACTTGAGAATAGCGTGCGTTTTCGCGTTAAAATTTGGTCATTGTGTTTATTGTGTTTTTTGTGGATGGGTGTAGCGAAGCGCACCGGGATAGCTAGTAAATAATAAATTTAAGAAACTATTGTTTTTTACCCTTAATATCAAGTAGAAATAGTATATATTGTCATTCCGTTGGCAATTTCTACAATATTTGCGAACCCATATCCTTAAAATAGATAAGGAAATCAATGCTACTATTTCCGTCTTCCCGTGCTGACGCCGAAATAGATTTCCCGAGGATCCCACATAACATGTAGAAACTTTTAGTTTACCTATTAGTCAGACATTTCTGAAATAGAGTGTTCTGATAGTGTTGTGGTTTTCGCTTTTAACCGAAAGTGGCAGACAATTGAAATTTACTCACAGTAACTAAAATAAATTATGTTCACTATATTAATGAGGTCAAAAATTAAAGGATGTCCCGATAGTAATGTGACCTTTGTTTTAAACTGCAATGGGTAGACTCTTGAATTTTTGCCAGAAGGTGTATTACGATGGTTGCTATAAGAAAAATTATTAAAAATCAAAGGGTGTTCCAATAGTGACTTAATAGTCACGCCTTATTTTTTAACTGTATCAAGCAGAGACTTTAAATTTGTACAGCTTCACTAACAATTTACATAAGGCATTTATTACTCTAAAGAGAGATAATTCAAAATTAAATTAAAGTAAAGACAAAAAACTTTTTTTTAATATACTTTGATAACAAGAAGAGTGATAACACTGTATTTTTTGGCGAAAGAGTAGGAAAATGATGTAAAAATCTTACAGTGCGTAGATATGACCACTGTACATCGATTTCTCGTAAAATGTGAAAATTTAAAAATTTTGAGTTGGCTCTCTTTGGAGGAACAAATGCGAAACTACACCAAAAATCACATTTCACCGAAATATTAAAGAAAGAAGAAAAAACATTTTTGTAAAAATAAAATGGCAATTTCAACCAAAAGTATAAATTTCAGTAAAGCAAAAAATATAAAAACTTAAAATATGTACCAACAAATTTAAAGTTTAGTAAAATTCATCAACAAATTACATTTTCACCTAAAATAACAGCAATTTTAACAAAAAAAAAAAAAAAAAAAAACAAAGCGTCTGTCTTTCTTTATCCCTTCATTACAAAACAGCAGGGTGGGTAGGCTGCTGAATAACTGCTGCGTTATAAGGCTTAAATCTTAGCATTCGAAGATCTCCGAATCTTTACCGATTTTTACCAAGCCTACAATAATGTTGCTATCGAATTTCGAAATATTATCCAGACTGGTTTACGATTAGCTCACGTCTCTAAAGTGATAACAAGAGTTTGTAAACAGAAACTCTTCTTAGTACTTTGTCGGGAAAGATACTTGAAGTAAAAATTACTAGATCAATATGATCAAGATATAGATCAGCTGCTATAGGTTACTCCTAAATGTAGTATACAAATTTTTAGCAGTAAATGTTTTGTATCGTGCACGCCAGATGGTTTATTTTGGGTACGTGTTTCATTTTTAATCTTCTATGATTGCAGGATGTGATATGGACTCCTACAGGACATCATTGGCGCATATGATAGACGATTAAAACCTACCTAAATGTCAGGCTAAGCACGGAAAGTGTGAAACTATGTAGAACCTCCCCGGTGGAGGGCAAGGAATTTAGTTATCTTTGATAAGGTAAGCAAAACAAGCAGTTTTGTAAGAAATGTTTACTGTCCCTGCCTGCACAGAAAACATTTTTTGCACCAATTAAAGGTTGTAATTAGTTTTAGAAACAGTTTTAATTGAGTTTTTAATTGATTCAATTATATTTTTAATTTCTATTAAATAAATAATTCAGTCAATAAAAAATATAATTAAATTTTAATTCAATTTAATTAAAACCTTTAATTGGAGCAACAATTTTTTTCTATGTAGCCTTTTATGTAAACGAGACAGATTTTCTTGCAGATCTAACGGGCTGTGATAGCAGAAGCATAAATATATATTAGATCTGGTGGATTCCAATGATTTAATGCAACATGTTTTCAAGTAAAGGTTGATCGATTTCGATGTACTTTTTTTAATAGCCTTTTTTAAGAGATCACATGTGAGTCGTGTCATGATGTCATGTTATTTTTGTTTTGCATTTTATAATGGAAACACTTACGCCTGAATCGCTTCGCTCTATGGGCCCTTGAAAAGTTCCAAGAAGACCCGACGTTTTCGAGGCAAATTTTGTTTAGCGATGAGGCCCATTTCTGGCTCAATGGGTATGCAAACAAACAAAATTGCCGCATTTGGGACGAAGAGCAACCTGAAGAGCTGCCACTTCATCCAGAAAAAACAACGGTTTGGTGTGGTTTGTGGGCCGGTGGAATCATCGGTCCATATTTCTTTAAAAATGATACCGGTGCGAAAGAAACCGTCAATGGCGACCGTTACGTGCCATGATAACCGACTATTTGATGCCTGAAATTGAAGCTCGTGATCTCGGCGACATTTGGTTTCAGCAAGACGGTGCCACTTCCCACATATCGCATCAATCAATGGATTTATTGAGAGAACATTTCGGTGAGCACATAATTTCACCTTTTGGGCCGGTCGATTGGCCACCAAGATCGTGTGATATCACACCGTGGGGATATGCAAAGTCTAAAGTTTATGCGGACAACCCCGCTTCGATTCAGGCCTTGGAGAAAACATCACGCGTGTCATTCGCCAGTTACCAGTCGAAATGCTCGAACGAGTCTTCAAAAATTGGACCCATCTGGGACGTAGCAACGGCCAAGATTTGATAGACATAATCTTCAAAAAATAAATGACAAAGAATGTTCTTTCAAATGCTAATAAACATTCTCCATTAAATTTGAATTTTCTGTTTTTTTTTTTTAAGTAGTGAACCTCGAAATGGATCACAACATATTACCAAGGCTATCTATGCAACATAACCTAAGAGCCTAATTTATAATTTTCCCCTTTTAAAGACAATACAAATTGTAAAATTTTATCAATCAAAAAATACAAAATTATTCATTCAATACTAGGGATGTGAACACGAGCATAAAAACAATTCATTTGAATTTTTATTTTTTTATTTCAAGTTTAAACGGAATATTGATTAAAATTGATATCAAAAGATATCGCCAGCATACATTTTGTTTTTTAAAAAAAGCAAACCAAAAATTAATTTTGGTGAAAGGGTAAATGGGATAATTCAAGATGGAACTACAAAATTTTGATTAAAAAACTAATATATAGTTTTTGCAATACTTGTCTATTTGGCTGAACTTCGCAAAAAATATAGAAATATTTCACTAATGTAACAAAGACTGCCTGTGAGCACGATTCAAAAACTTACCAAATTAAGATCACTATTTAATAAATCCTGTTCCTGACATAATTGTTTAATATCTTCATAATATTTTCTATGCAGCGGTTGTGTTCCAGATTTCTCTAGAAATTTATTTGACAAAAGTTCCAAGTCACGATTTCGTAGTTCCTCTTCGGCCCACATTAAATTCAAATCGTTGCAGCGGCGCTGTAGATTAAAATAAAAAATTATAAAAAAAATTTCAACAAATTCAAGAAAAAAATCCCACCTCATTTTCTATGCGATTTTGCAAACAGTGTAGTTCTCGCTCTTTCTGTAACATCTCCTTACGTTTGGCAGATTCCTCGAGAGCTGTCAATACTTCACCCTTACGCTGTCGTATTTCTTTTTGATAAAGCAGCAACATTTTGCGTTGACAACTTATGCGTTCCTCTTCACGTTTTAGCGTGTTTTGATAAAACTCTTCAATTTCTTTCATTCTTTTTGTATGTTCTTCTTGACGCAAACCATTCTCGAGGCGCTGCATTAATTGTAAATCTTCTAGTTCCAACTCACGCATACGAGCATCTAAGGCCGAATGTAAACCTTTTAAATCTTCGACTTTTTCTTCGTATTTCTTCAAAAATTTTTGGGGATATTTTGTAAATTTTGGATAAACCTTGGGCGGTATGCTTTGAAATGGCGAAAAGTATTTTTGAGGATGTAAGGCCGCAGGACATTTGTTTAACAATTGATAAGCCTTGAAAATCAATTTACTAACATCTATGGGATTTTGTTCTTTGAAAAACATTTCTATAACAGTTTTATCTGGCAGTCTTATGATGACTTCTTTGAGTAAAATATTATAGGCCACTACTACAGAGCAGAGAAAATAAGGTGGAGCCGATATCACATTATCCCATAGACACAACCACTGGTCTTCATCTAAAACCTCGGAAAATGAATTCTTCAACAAAGACCAGGCAAATATTGTAGATGTTATTTCCTTGGCTTTAAAAAATTCATATAGATTTTCATCAAAGTGCTGCAGCATATTTGTACAAATGCCCAAATAATTATTAGGTTCCAAGGGATGATATTCGAAAAATAGCTGAAACTGATTTTGTATTAAAGTGCAGCATATTTCGAAAGCTGTTAGAGGTTTTTGTTGAAACATTTTGACAAACGGAAATATAAGCCCAGGTAATATTTCACTGTGCGCTAGAACTTTGCACCACTGAGCCAGACAAGACCAACATTTAATTAGAGCTCGTTGTAAAGTATCATTTTTCAAGTGTATACTCTTGGCTTGCAATGAAACTGCTGAGGGCACTCCCATTTGCAAAAGTTCTTGGTATTGGAGACGATTATTGGGCAGCTGCAGTAAAGAACACCATATCATAACGCGATATTTGGAAGGATAGCAATGGTATTCCTGCAGTATCTGCTGTAAACGCTGAGGTGTAAGTATTTTCTTCAATTCCTTTTGAAATTGGCTTTCATTTTCTAAACTAGGCATTTTAATGGGCTTCTTTTGTTTAAATGCTGTCCTTAGCGCTGTCATACATCTCCTCTGTGATACTATTACTGCCAAAAGATGGGCTAAAGACCATACGCTTAATTCTCCCGACATTTGTGCAACAGCTAGATATTTATTATCCAAAGATATCGTTAAATATCGACATGGTCCCAGATCTATATTTAATTTATATTCTACATTTTCACAATCCAATAAAACTATTGTTTTACGATTTGTTAAACCCACTATAAAAGTTTCATTAGGTTTTGTCAAAGCAGCCAATTGTAAAAGAACAAAGTCCTTTAAACGATACATTTGCGTCAAGTCGAAAGTGTAATTACTTAAAATTAATAAAAAATTATCCCAAGTTGATAAAATTAATGCACAGCTATCATTTTTATACGCATACGTTATTATCAAACCATCCGTAAGATCTTTATTGAAAAACTTTGGCAAACATTCGGTTTGTGTGATTGCTTCCTCTGTAGCCGCCGCATTTAAGGAAAACTCTTGTATTTCTGTGACTCCTCCTTCTTCTTGAAAATGTAATTTTTTATCTCTCAGCTTAAGCGGATAGACAATGCGCACAACTTCTAAACTAACACCGGACCATATGTGTAAAGTATCATTGGTAAAGGCTGTCATTATATGTTCAGAATTGGGTAGAAAAGAAGCAAATTTTAAGGACAACATAACTTTATCGAAATCTAAACGATACGAGCATTTAAATGTATCCAAGTCAACAAGAAGCGCTGAATAGCCGGCAAATACGAGAACCAAATTTTTCGGCTCCAAAGGTAGGCCAGGAAATGATATTTCATTGACAACTTCTTCAGAAATTTTACTTTGTCTAAGAAGGTTGGGTATTTCTGCAAATAAAAAAGAACAATTAGTAACGAATACGTTTTAAAGGGTGTAGCAAGAGAAGTAATTAAATACATTTTGAACTATTGAAATTACAATTTGATTAGAAGGTAGTAGTTATGATCAAAAGAAAACCTGTTCACATGATTGGATTTTTTATGGGTCTAGGAAAAGTTTAATTATACACGCGCACAATGTAGTGTATTTTCTGGAAGTTTAGGTTTTTTGGAACCAAATCTTTCATACTGTTATTTCAGAACATGTAAAATTTTAGAATTCCCTAATAATTATCCAACAGCAAAAGCCGCTGGAGTCCAGCTTGGTAGTCAATGCTTTATATTCTTTACATACAATAAAAATGTAACACATTTTCGTCTGTCTGTCTGATTTTCTTTTGTGTTCGCATCACGTTAAAACTACTGGATGGATTTTAACAACATTTTGTTAGGAGGTACCTTAGCATCCTGATTTCAATATTCCAATATAGGATACTTTTTTTCGCAAAAATATCTTATTTCCAAGAGAAAGTGGAGAAAAAGCAGGGAAAGTACGCAATTTCAGATTTTAAGGTACTGAAATTTTCGGTTTAAAACTGGGATATTTTAAACACGATTGCGCACCTTTTATTTTTGAAACTGTGATACTTTAAACAAAATTGGGAGACAGATGGCGCCAATTGATTAAAATTTGTGTTTGATTTGTATTTTTACTTTGTGGAATTACATTGTTATTAAAATATTTTTACAATAATTTTTAGAATTTTATAATTTTTTATAAATTTTAGAATTTTATCCAGGGGTGGGTACCTTTATATAAAGTAAATACATAAACCAGTAATGAAGCACTATAAAAGTAAGAGTCTTACAATTGGTGTGGAATACTTATAAAAGAAAATCGAGCAAAATATTGTCATGATGCCCACTAAGTGGCGGGCACAGCTTGTTTAATATAAATCTGATACTTATATAGTTTTAATATTATGTAAATAAATTAATAAATAAAAACTAATACTAAAAATTCAAAAAGAATAACCGAAATATTGCAAGTTCACCAACAAATCGAAATTTCACATTAATCGAAAATTCACAAAAAATCGAAATTTCGAATATTAAAAAAACAAAAACTATAGTATTTTTAATGTTAGATTTTAGAGAATAATTTATTATAATAAAATCCAAAATTGACAAGAAAATAGAAATAAGCAAAAATCAAGGATTCAGTAAAAACACTCTCAAATCGACATTGCATCTAAAAATCGAAACTTAACCTCAACTGAAATACCAAGATTTTGCGAAAGAAAAAATTAAAAAATACATAAATTTTAAATTTCACCGACTCAGTTACTTTAGGTTTGTGTTTATTATCGTTTGAAGGCAATGATTGATTTATGTCTCACTCTAGCATTGGCTGATTGATATGCTGCGAATAGTGGTTGCGTTAAGCAGCCAGGTGCAATCGTTTTATTTTATTTATAACCTTAACTATTTAATATACAGATGACATTTTAAATCAAGCTTACGAACTTTAGCTTGATTTAAAATTTCATCTGAATGTAAAACAAATAGTTTGACTAATAAAAATTTCAAATATTCAATATTAAACTATTTAAGATGAAAAAGACTTATTATACCTAAGTTTAGGATTAGTCTAAAGATCCGTAAGCCGATAAGCATTCATCTTTAAGTGTGATAACCTGACAATTTTTATTTCTAAAGCTGAAAAAATGTTTTCAACAAATATTCAAGTTCTAATATCGGATTTAACCACAAATTCGATAATAAGATTTCACTAAAAAAATAAAAATTTCACAAAAAATCTAATCTAACGAAAACATAAATTTATTACCACATTAAATTACACAGTCGAAATTTCCAAAAAAAAAAAATTTATCAAAAATCGAAAATTTATTTACAATTTGAAAATTAATTTTTAACTATTATAATTTTATTTTTTAACTTTATTGAGTAATTTATAATTGTATTATGGTGAAGGATATACATATGTACATATGACCATCGTCATGGCCATTTATTAGGATAAACATTTATTCATTGTGGATTTTCAATTATGTAGTGTCAGTGACAACCAATAGCTATTTACCTAAACAACTACATATATCAAAACAGTATGATTATTTTTCTCATAATCCAGTAGCCGTTGGCAGGGTTTTAGTCAAATTTTCTAGTGTAATGGTTTTTGGTGACAGTTAGTAGTAGTTGGGTATCCTTCTCAAAAATATGAACAGACTTGTAACAAAAATAAATACTCTCATCTAGTATCTACGTACATATGTATATAAGTAATATTTTTATTACTTACCCGCATCCAACAGCACTAGAATACCATCTTTAGTGCCTATCACATATTGGTTATGCTCCTTTCTAGAAGCAACAGCTACATTAGGTTTTTGAACTTTTTCTTTGTGGCGCCAATAGCGTTTCGTTGTAAAATTAAATATGAAAATATTACCCCTTTTAATTAAATAACAAAAACGTGACATTCAAACACCTGTACATAAATGCGTAACAAAAATTTGCATGCATACATACATACCTCCTATCAATTGCCACCATATGCGTTCCACGCAAATCGAAACAACAAACACTTAAAACTATACGTAACATTTTATTATTTTCCTTAATTGTATGATGCACAGTTAAAATATTGCTTTAAGAAAAAATTAAATTAATATATGTATGTACATGCATATTTAAAATAGAAACAAACAAATATTTCATATATCCTACCCACTATTTTGCTCCTTCAAAGTAAAAGGAGACTTTTTCATTTTTACACCTATTTTATTAGGATTTTTCATTTCTAATTTGGTTTTTTCTTCCTTCGCTAAATTACCATTCTGCCGTCTATCCATTATTTTCGCTTTATAAAGATTATTTTAATAAATTAAATTTTACTATTTACAAAAAATTCCGCTTTATTCAACACATACGCACGCACACACATCAAATGTAAACAATTTGAAAAGTGATATATATGAAAGCTAACTGCTATGAAGTGTATTTAGACATTAAGTAAACTTGGTAACATTTTTGTAGGTAATCAATAATTAACGGTAAATAAAAGGCACTTTTAAATAAAAAGTTATATAAAAAATAATCATGTTTTATTTATAAAGAAAAAATAATATTAACCAATTAATAAAATACAAGGAAATAATTTAATTAAGTATTGTTTTAAAATTATATTCTTCTGACACCCGAAACTCAGTTATTCAGGAATGTGATGGAAAACGATTTTGAAAACGAATCGATTTTAAAACGATTTTGTCGTTTTATATAAAAACTAGTTTTAAATAATTTTTCATTTTTTTTAATATTTTTGTCTAAATTCCTCATTACTGTTTGATTTTTATTCTCTGGCATACTTTTCAAACCCAAATGTTAAGAGATGGGCTCAAAATCAATCGTAATTCATCACACCCTTTGAAAACGATCGTTTTAAAATCGATCGTTTTCCATCACATACCTGATTATTCAAAACTAAACATTAATTTTTAATGCATTGCATTTATTTTACTTAGCGCTTTCACATACACAGTAAAAACCCTATTTTTATTAAAGTTTTTTGTTTTCAATTCAAAAATCATTTTTTATGTTTTATTCTAGGACCGTTAGTTATCGAAACAAATGATACATACAAATATTGTATTTTTTGAAGATTTTCTTTTCCTTTAGTTTTTCGATTAAAATACAGATTTTTGGTGAATTGTACAACGGCGTACAGATTTTAGTCTTTTTTTTCGTTTTGGGAAATTAATTTATTTTTAGTTTTTTTTTACAGTATTTTTGTTAAAAAAATATTTAGATATTATTTAAATATTAGAATGCCTAGTTTGGGGTAAAACCGAAAAGTGTTAGAAAATGAACAAAAGATCGCCTGTGAATACCATGTTTAACCCATTAAATATTTATTTCTCGTTAAATTCAACATTTACTAGAATTGATGACGCCAAAAAATAGGAATAAATAATCATTTATGTTGTGGAATTTTGTTTAACGCAATTTAAATTTTTCGAATCGTAATTTCAAAGGAATTTAAATGGGAATTTACATTGATTTCGAATAACTTGTTTAGAATCTAGATTTTTATTAAAAAATGTTTAAAATTAATTTATTATTTAAATTATTTAACGTGTCAAACTGAATTTTGTTAGCCATCAGTCAGTATATGTACATACATAAATATGTATATTAAAATTAAAGCTTTACATGTTCTCGGTTTTTCTTTAAACTCGTTTTATTACTTATATTCATTTTGTTACACCTATGAGATTACGAAATTTTATATGTTTTCAAACTAAGTTTAGTTGCCTATTTCATATAAAATCTCCGCAATTCGTATTTAACTTATTAAATGTTACCAAATTAATATCAATGTTAGTTTTTTCTACTTGATGTATTATAAATATGATTTTGTATAAATTGCCACTGAATTATACGGCTCAAATTTCCAGCAATATGATCTAATTACAATAAAATGCTCGCACCAATTACTACTTGCTTCATTTAAAACATGCCACCATACGGAGCATCAAATTCATTTTCTTTCATAGCATAACCCAATATAGTTAAATAATTAATAATATTACTGATCAAAGTCAATGTGCAAGCCATCCAAGTTATCTGAAATGTAAAAAATGCAAAATGCATACAAATGACGTAATACAAAAATGTGGAAGAATGATTAACAACTTTTCTAAAGGGAAGGGCTTAAAACATCATGTACTTAGAATACTTACTACTCCACTGTGAGCCAATACAACAGGCAAAGCAAACGCACTTAGCACCATGCCGGCGGTAATGAACAAAGCAAACTCTGTTTTGGGATTTGTCTCAGAGCCTTGAGTTAGCTTCTTAGCTATCAGTATCGGTAAAACGGATAAAATATAGAAAAGAAGCACAAAGAATGGATAGAAAATTTTTGGTTGAGGAACGGCACAAGCCAAAATCAGAAAGGTCATGCCAAGGCATGTCGTAAATGCACAAATTAATAAACTGCAAAAGTAAACAATCAAAAACTTGATATTCTAAAAACTTCATAAATACATATATTTTGTACACAAACTTACGCTAGACATTGCAATCAGCCAAGATGTTGTAGAAAATTATGAAAAGAAAATAAATTTTTTAATTTTATAATTTTAACGTTAATTTTGTTTTCTTTACCCCTTAGTGCAGCCATTTTTTGTATATCTTTTCGTAAAAAAAAAGTTATAATTCCTTTGTAAATTTTCTTTGTATTATTCACCAGTCAGTACAATTTTTATTTTCTGCAATAAACAATAACAAAGTTAATGAAAACCTGGTGGAAAGGTAATTAATAAACCACAGAGTGTTCATTTTTACATTTTTATTAAACACCTTGTGTTTATTACTTTACAGTCTAAATTAGACATTAACTTGTCAGTATTTTTAATGGTGGAATTTTTATATGAAGTTTGACTTTTGTTACGAATGTTAATGACTAATGTAGACGGGGGTTTACGCCCAATTTACACCAATTTACGCCCAATTAACACCAATGATGATAACATCATGTTAGTGTTAATGCTATAATGTTTATGTCTAATGGGACGTTGTTGTTGAATTTTAGGTTGACAGTATTTTTTGCAAAAGACGCCATCTGTTGATTAATCGTACTGCTACCATCTGCAGTGCAATAATCTTTCAAATAACAATGTTGGAAAACAGAAAATTATGTGTAATCAAACAGAAAATGACATAAACACGCCTTCGTCACCTATAACAACATGCACAAATTAATTCCGTTGCTCTGACGCCGCCATGTTTATGTTTTGTTTAAATTGATGGCTAGTGAATACAGACTGTTATACAAGCTGTTTTATAACATGACAATGACATTATAGTTTTACTTTTTTATTCTAAACTAGTTGTGCCCGCCACGTCATGGGTGTTCTGACAATATTTTGCTCGATTTTGCTTTGAAAGTATTCCACATCAATTGTAAAAGAAAAAAACTAACAATAGCAGAATTTTACAGCCACACTCAAGTCGTAGAATTCTTAAAAATATTTAAAAATTAACGTTGAATGACAAAAATAATGTAATCTCATAATTACCTAAGTATGTATTTCACAAAATAACCAAATTATACAATACGTACGCGACTTGAAAATATTGTTACTTTTTATTTGTTCAACAATGGGATCTTTAAAAATTAAACACCCAAATAATTATCTTAATTTAAACACACTTTATTCAGCTTTGTATAAATAACTATTATTGACACTGTTTAACACTTCCTAACTTATCTACAAATCACCGTTCACATACAGGTTCAAATAAATACTTAACCGCAACCTGTGTACATATCTACTTTCCACAAAGTAAAAATACAAATCAAATACAAATTTTAAGCAGCATGGCCACACATCAAACTGCTGCTTCAAACTCGCTCTTTTGTGATTGTGTTAGTAAAAAAATACTCACACATATAGGTGAGAGTGAGTTTGAAGAAAATCTAAATACTTTTGATTTCCACTACCGTCACCATAGAAATTTGAAGCCAGTTTGATGTGTGTGCGCGTAATTACTTCAAATTTCATTTTTACTTTATTTTCAAAGCGACAACATCTACTACTTTTTTCGACGCGGTATAATCAAAATGGAGGAGAAAAATTTTATTTCAGTGTTAATTGAAGTTTATATCGATTTTCCTGCTAAGTGAAGAATACAGTAATAGAACTGAAAAATAATCTATTTTGCTCATTTTTAACCAAAAAAAAAATTTCAAAAGATTTTGCGTTTAAAAATTATACGTGTTTCCCTTTGCAAATCAACTCTAAAATGAAGTTTGATGGAATGAGTTTGATATGTAGCTATGCTAAGCAAAATTAAATATTACCAATACATACACAAATTTGAAGCAGCAGTTTGATGTGTGGCCATGTGCTTTATTCAATTGGCTATTTGGCAGTAGTAATACATATTTTGTCGGCGCCATTTGTGTTTAAAATATCAAAAATTAAAGGTGCCGTGCCGTACTAAATGGTTAAAACGATCTGTGTTTTAAAATATACAACTTTCAAAAATTAAAGGTGCCGTACTAAGCAGTACTTTTATACCGGAAAGCTTACTTTCACTGCTTTGTTTTTCACTTTCTCTTTGAAATAAGATATTTTTGCGGAAAAAATTATCCTACTTTGGAATCGGAATACCCAGGTACCTCCTCACAAAATTTTGTTAAGATCCATCCAGTAGTTTTTACGTGATGCGAACACAAATAAAAAGCAGACATACAGACAGACAGACGGAAATGAGTTACTGTTTTATTATATGTATAGATATGTATAGATCACCGCCACCGGTTGCCCAGTCATATTAATATTCTTTGCTTTGCTTTCAAACAACATTGATGAAAAGCAGATAATTATGGTCAATCAGTCATAAACATAAACACGTATTGGCCACCTATAGCAACGTGTACAAATTAACTCTGTTGCTCTACCGGCGTTATGTTTATGTCTTGTTCAAATCGATGGCTAGTAAAGACTGGGTGTAAAGATTCTAATAAGCCATTAGACAGATGAGCTTACCTTTAACTTTTAAGGCCTATTATTATAATTTGCCAATAGCCACTTCGTCAGCGTCCTTGCAATATTTTGTTCGATTTTGCTTTGAAAGCAATTCACACCAAAGACCCTTACTATGCTTTATATAATCTCATCCTTACTAAAATAACTGCGTACTTTCACTGCTTTTTCTCTACTTTCTCTTTATATTGGAATAAGGATACTAAATTTTGTTAAACGAACACAGACAGAAAGACAGACAGACAGACAGACAGACAGACAGACAGGAAATGAGTTACTATTAGGGTTCCGTACCCAAAGGCTAAAAACGAAACTCTATTATTTTCGCTACAATGCATTGTCTGTCCGTCTGCCAGAGATAAAAGGCGTAATAGGTAGATTCTTGAAATTTTCACAGATGATGTATAGCTGTTGCCGCTATAGCAACAAATACTAAATCTTATAGGGTGTTCCGATAGAGAGGTGTTATTCACAAATATGTCTTTATTTCTTACACTTTAGGAGGCATAAACTAAAGATTTAAAAACAGTAATTAAAACTTAGTTCGCTATACAAAAAAGGATAAAAAAATAAACCTAAAAATTAAAGGGTGTTCCAAATGTGGTGTTATTTGCATTATAAGGCCTAAATTTTGAACCATATAAGGTAGACGCTTCAAATTTTCACAGAAGGTGTATAACTGTGGCCGCTATAGTAGCAAATACTAAAACTTATAGGGTGTTCCGATAGAGAGGTGTTATTCACGAATACGGGTTTATTTTTTGAACTGTAGGAGGAATACACTAAAAATATGCAAACAGTAATTAAAACTTAGTTCGCTTAATAAGCAAGTCTAAAAAAACCGAAAAATTAAAGGGTGTTCCGATAGTGGTGTTATTTGCATGTATAAGGCCTATTTTTTAACCACAATAGATAGACTCTTGAAAATTTCACAAATTGTGTATTACTATAGCCCCTATAAAAACAGTAAAAATTAAAGGGTTTTCCGACAGTGACGTGATTTGCATGTATAACGCCTTATTTTTTGAACCGTAATAGGTAGACTCTCGTAATTTGCACAGAAGAGGCGATATATTGCCACGGCCTCTATGACGATTACTAATAAAGGGTGTTCCGACAGTGACATGTTTTTCATATATAATGACTTATTTTTTTAATCGTAAAAGATAGACTCTTGATATATTCATAGAAAGAGAAATCCTATGGTCGATATAAAAAATAACAAAATTAAAGGGTGTTCTGACAGAGACATGACTTGAAATGTTTACAGCAGATGTCGTTCTTCGACCGCTACAACATTTACTAATGACTAAAGGGTGGTCCATCAGTGCCTGATATTCTTATAAAAAGTATATTACCATGGCCGCTATGAAAACAATTATTAAAATTTAAAGGGTGTTCCAATAGTGATGCAATTTTCGTGAATATGACTTTAATTTTAAAATTAAAGGTTGCAGGAGAGTTTCGAAAACTACCTTAACTGAATTGATTTAGCTTGGATGGAGGAGGCCTATTTTTAAATTTTTAAACAACGAAGAAAACATGTAAATATGTTGTGCATATTCACAAGGTATTAAAACAAATAAGATTTGACCTTTGATTGAAGATGGTTTCTGTTGTTTTATTTTTTTTTTTTTAATACAAAACCCAAAAATTTCATTGAATTTTTCCCGGGTATAATATAAAGCGCATATGCGTATCAGCACAAACATATAAGAAAATTCATTGATGAAAAAGTGTCCTATCCCAATACCTTCAAAGTATTCTGGCTAAAAATAATATCAGTGCAAACGACAGGCATACACAAAGAGAGATTGTGGTTAATAGAGAAAATAGTTCGGAATGAAAATTTTGTTTTTGTATTTATACTTTCTTTTTTTACTGTTTTTTTTTTTTTTTGGCAAATTGTTGCGCCAGTGATGTTGATAATAACTCCACCATCATAACCACCACCCTAAACCGAATTTGTGTTGTGTTCTTTGACAAAACTTTAGAGCTTAAATGCGCCTGCGCCAGGAAACGAAGCTACACGGATTACATACACTGCGGAAAGGAACATCGTTGAGGTTATAGTATAAACGAACAAACCTTCTACATCATGGCAGAATGCGGAGGTGTTGTAACATTTTGCGTCACAAATACGAACTGTGGTTTAAAAATTTTTGCAAATGCGACAGCAGTACAACGGGAACATTGAACGACAGCGTATCGAAAACGAATCTAAAATACATAACGCTCGAATAACCAACATATAACACAAAAATCCATGAAATAGAAAAGCTCATTTAATATTACAGTTTATTAAGAAAAAAGAAACCAACCAACCAAACCACCATTAAAAAATTTGCCAACCAAGCACAGGATATACAAAAATTTCGACGACTCCATTTCGAAAATTTCAATTTTTCTCTGACATATTGTTGTACTTTAAACGAAAAAATAAAGACTAATATTAAATAAAACAACAAATAAAAAGAAAGACAAAACAAGTTGTGCTAAATTTGTGTAAAAAAATCAATATTTTAAAATCAAGCATACGAATTTGGACTGTAAAGGTTAAAGGCTTCGAAGCTGCATTACAATAACCGGCCATATGGTACATTGGAATATGAAGAAAATCTAATAAAATTAAAATGATAATTTAATCGAAAAAAGACTTGATTAGTATTTGTGCATATTAAGAAAATATAATATTTAAAATTTCCTTAAATACTTTAGTTAAAGTTTAATTTATATGAAACTAAATAAATTTAACGTAAAAGTTACAACAAATTAACAATAATATGTTTGCAACAACAGTAGTGGGCGATTTCCAATTGAAAACACTTGTGGCCATTATTATTTTGCTTAATATTATGGGTCAATGCGAAATGTCAATTTATCCAGGTAGGTAAAGTTTTTTGTAGGTTAAAAAATATAGTGAAAATATATTCTTAAAAGAAACATCTTCAGTACTGTTATTCACCCCTTTAAATTTAATCCGTTTAAACTATAGCATACGGGGATGGATAATTGAGGAAATAAATAAGGATTTCATAAGATTTTTTAGTTGGTTTTTGTGAATATATATTGTTTTAAAGAAATTATTTTGTATTTATAAGATTAAAATACTTTTAACCACTTGATTAATTTATAACATGCCGAAAAAAATGTTTTTTTTTTTTTTCGAAAAATAAATTTTTTTTCGAAAAATAATATTTTTGTTTTGAAAAATAAAATTTAATTTAAAACAGGACTAACTAATTTTATATACTGATGCGTTTTGAAAATTAAAACTAATTAGGTATTATTATTATTATTTTTTTGTTAACAGCACTAGTTGTTTAGTATTTGCCCTAAGAAATAAAATACCATATAAACTGGGTGGACCGGAAAAGCTAGTAGGTAGTGTTGTAGCCTATCAGTCCGGGGATTGTTTTTCCCATAAAAGCCTAAGCGTGTTTTACTACTTCGTGTGACTATACTCGATAGAATATTTTAACAGATTTATTTCAAAGCTTCGAATAATTTAAAACACTTTTAAGCATTTTACAGTAAGTTTACATTAGATAATGCTGTCATGACAATAGCTATACATACACCCTTTTTCTCAAATACATGCATACTTTCTCAATTATCTTAACTACTGTCATGAACTTTGAAAACAGTAAATAGGACAATAGTTTGACGTATGCTGACAATAATTCAGTTTTTGTGTACAGAAAAATCAAAAACTTAAACAGTGATTTGACGAATCCCGACAATAAGTCAAATTTTTGTGTATACAAAAAAAAATACAAAAAAAATCCAAAAAAATTAAATGAATTTTCTTAACTATTATCTAGACGTCTATACTACGGAGACAATTGTCAGCATTTTTAATAACTAATACGTATTATTTATTGTCATAACAGTACTGTCAAATGTAAACGCTAGGTTTGTCGGTGAAAAATTACTATTAGTTGTTGCACCTAAATACCTAGTATATTTATAAAGCGGATTTAAACTTCAGTGATATACAAGAAATTATTTCACTTTCTCATTTAAGGATATATGGAGGGTATAAGAATATTTGATATAATATCAGACTCAATTTGTGACTGTGTACCAAACTTCCTAAGTCCGCTAATTTAGTCCACTCCTTATATGGGAACAGTTGTTTAGTCTAAAAGTTGTTTGGCGTTATAAAAATATGTTGTAAAGGGTGTCCCAAAATTCACAGCCACCAATAATGCAGAAAGATTTTGGTAATCATAAAAACCAATTTAGTAACTGGATTATTTACAATGTTACACGAAAAAAACGCGCTTTGCGATGTGCTATTTTATGCACAACCCTATTCTGTGTACATTTTTACGATTCCTACAATCTTTTTTAATAGTTAAATAAATGACTTGCACTTTTTTATTAACAAGTGAATCCTGATAAATTCTTTATTGTCATTAATCCTTATTTAAAAAATTTATAGACGATTCTACTCCCATTTTTTTACACATTTATTACAAATATGCAAAAAAATGTACCGAGTTGTTTACACAGAATCTATTAGAATTTTTACACATTAATTTTATTAATCTAAAAATAAGCATAAAATATACCGAGTTGTTTACACAGAATCTCTTAGCAGTATTATTCTTAGTGCTGAATTGTCCATCCCTGATAAGTACTGTCGTCAGCGCAAAAAAAAATAAATTTAATTTAGTATATTGTCATGTCCATACATATGTAGTTATTCTCGTATTCCATATCTCATACTTACACAAGAACAATTCTTTATGCAACAAACCATTTAATTTTTCCATTCATATTATGGTTTCTTCCACCTTTTAACCATTCAATGACTGTTAAAACAATTACAAAACGCGTACACATAAAAGTGTATGAATGTAAGAGTTATTTAGAAAAACATCAAAATAAACTAAAAAAAAACAAAAAAAGGTAATTTGTTTTAAAGATTTGTAAAGATGTGTGTGTGTGTGTTTAATATCCCCTTTTTAACTACCCAGGCAAGAGCTAGCGATTCATCATTTGAAAACGAAGTTACAATATTTAAAATACTAACAACAATAAAGCAGCAGCAACACTAACAATATAAAAACGACTTGTTGTCGACATTTAGACGACTTCCGCTTATAACTGTTTCCAATTTCAAAGTTTGTGCATACACTTGCTTCTACACTTATGTATGTACGTACTTACTTGATGTGGGGATGGGTGAGTGAATTTAGTTAAGTTGGAAGCATTTTTACAGTTATCAGCAAAATGTGTTTAAGGTTAGAGAATTAAGTAGGATGCCAGATTTGTTATTACTTTTGATATATTTAAATAAAATCTCTATTAGGTGGGTTTTAAAACTTATTAAATATTAGCAGTTAATGCTACATTATCAACGTCCTTACAATAATTGCTCGAGTTTGCATTTTGTTACGCAAGTAAGATTCTTCTAATTTTTAGTACCAAAAAATCGGTAAAATTATGAACTTCCACTTTTTATTTCTCAAATTTTCTCTTGGAAATGAGAAGAATGTTTTTATGGCATAAAAAGTATCCCATATTTAAAGCGAGATAATAATACAATATTTTATTAAAATTCATCCAGATAACATACCGACATTTTGTCGATATTTACCATGCTTCCATGCAGGGTTGTTGGAATAGACCACTGCCTTCAAGTTGTCCTATCAAATAAATAGTGTTAAATCAAACTATTTAAGGGGCATGTTTTGTCAACCATGCGGGTTATCTTAACAGCAAATGCGACAATTTTGATGTATAATAGTGCCATTAAGATTAAAATTTGCTGCCTAGATTAAGATGATTTTGCTCAAAACAACTTTCATTATTTTGCTATAGTTCAACAATCTATATTTATACATAAAGGGTGTTTCAATAAGATCGCAAGATTTGAATTGCGCGATAGATTTGACTGTCACAGGTTTATGCCAATAAGCCTGCTACCAACATAGCATCGAAAGCCGAAATTAGACGCTGTTTCAATGAAATATCACCATATGTATTCAATAACGTAATTGAAAATTTCGGCAAAATGGTACGCATATGTCAGCAAAGCTATGGCGGCCATTACCAAGATATTTCGAAATCTTGCGCTCTTATTGAAACACCCTTTATAATACCACTGTGCCTGCATATGAAATATCTTTTAAAATTTTGCTGCTGGTGCAGATAGTAATCAATCTGTGTGTTTGTGTCCGCATCTCATAAAAGATAGTGCATGTATTTTAATAATATTTTGTAGGGAAGTACCTTTCTATCTCGGTTCAATTAAGGGATACCTGTTTCCCGTAAAAATATCTAATTATCAAGAGTAAATCGCGATAAAAACGCGAATGTAAATAATTTTACCAATTTAAGGGCAGTAAGCAGCTCGCCTGAATTTCAGTTTCCCATAAGAAGTAAGTGTAAAAAAAAAGCCTGAAATTCAGGTTTGAAAATTTTCAGGCGACATTCAGTTTGGTAGTACGCAGCTAAAATGAAAACTAAACGGAATTTTTGACTATTACAGGGATGTTAAAACACAAAGTGTAGACTTTTTTCCTTGAACTGAAACAAAAATTAATGTTCATGCAATTGTTTGGTAACGGAATTTATGACATTTCATGTTTTTTACACTTTTAAGCCCAGTACGCAGCTCTACGAAATTTCAGTTTTGATTTTTTTGCCTTTATTTCTACAAAAGTAAAATTCATCATGTGGTCGTTTGTAGAAATAAAAATCATGTAGTCGTGTTTTTTAAATTTTATTGTTTATTGTACACAACAACATTATATCAACACAGAAATGAACAAAAATTATTTTAAATGCATAAAAAACATGAAATGTCATAAATTCCGTTACCAAACAATTGCCTGAACATTAATTTTTGTTTCAGCTGAAGAAAAAAAGTCTACACTTTTTGTTAGAACATCCCTGTAATAATCGAAAATTCCGTTTAGTTTTCTTTTTAGCTGCGTACTGCTAAACGGAAAGTTGACGGAAAATTTTCAAACCTGAAATTCAGGCTGTTTTTTTTACACATACTTCTTATGGGAAACTGAAATTCAGGCGAGCTGCGTACTGGCCTTTAAAATATTATTTTTTCATTTCTGTGTTAATATAATGTTATTGTGTACAATCTATATATATAAAAAACACGACTACATGATCTTTATTTTCTACAAACGACAAACATGATGAATTTTAGTTTTGTAGAAATAAAGACAAACAAATCAAACCTGAAATTCCGTAGAGCTGCGTACTGGACTTTATATGGTAAACAGAGGTTATTTTATTCCCTCTAACAACTCCATAGGGTTGAAACGATATTTTTTACAATTAGTTGATTAATTTTAAAGAAAATTGGGAAAAATGAACAAAAGTTACTTTAATTGCCAACCAAATATAAGTTGGTTGGTAAAAAACGGAAGCTCTAGTTAGTGGTAGAAAACGTTCTAACGAACTGATGATAGACGTTTGGAATAAAATTTCGTGTATTCTATTATCTGAGTTTGATTGGTTAAATATATGATGTTTACAACTAAACAGTTAAAATATTGAGGGAAAGATTTTTATTGTTTTTTTTTATGTGGGGTTTGACATTTAAAAGATATTTTCTTTTCTCTTAAAATGTCCATATAAAAAAATTTTAATTTTTTCCCCAATATTTCAGTTCCTTCTAGTGAATTTACCTGGTATAGATGTGCCTTGGACAGAATAACCCACATTTATTAGGTGGCATCACTACAAAGGAGAAATATTAAAGCGAAAATATTTAATTTTTTTATATAAAGTTTGACAGCTAAACTTCCATTTAAGATTTAAGGGCACAAAATTTTAACTTACAAAATTAAAAAAAAATTTTTTTTTTTTAAATTAAAATTTTTTTTTAAATTAAAAAAAAAAATTTTTAATTTTCGCTTTAATATTTCCTTTTTTAGTGAGGCTACCTGAATAATGTACCTTGGAATAAACAAACTTAGGGTTGACTTAACAATTCAAAATTACGTTAATAAATAATTCGACGAATAATTTTAAAAGTAAAAAAAAAAAATTTTTTATTATTGTTTTTGTCTGGCAACATTTGTTTTTTTTTTTGTAATATATAAAAGTTTTTGAAAATAACTGCATTCAGTACTAGAACGCTACTTAACAAACAAGTGTCCCCACCCTTTTTTGTATCCTTCTAATAATGCGGAGTAAGAGATCATATGGTGGTTGTTTCATGAAATGCAATGGAAGGTGACTACGTGCTTTTTTTTTCTTTCATTCCTTTTACGTCACAATAACATGTTTTGTACACGAAAATGTTTTTCTCTTTGGTTGTATATAATATATAATATGTATATAAATACATACATATGTATGTATGTATTCCTGCTACTTTTATTTTTATAAAGAAAATGTCCGAAATATAAAAAATGATTTCAAATACAAATGTATTTTTATTCAAAAATTCGTTGTTTTACTGGTATTTTTACGGTAAAAAAAATAAAATACTATACAATTATGTATATACCATACAAATGTATTTATATGATAAAACCAATATTTAAATACCTTTCCAATTGTATCAGTCTTATTTTTTACCAGCATTTTGTGTTTTTATATCTACACAAGTATTTAGTTGATTTTACTTTGGTTCTTAAAATAGACATTACAAAAATGGTAGTTATGTATATCCTTTTTTTATTGCAAGAAAAAGCGTTTTCTGGTTATGGACTTGACTTAATTATCGTTTAACACGTAAAGTGTAATAAAAGTGAATTTGTTATTGTTTTTTACTTTTGTAATTTTAACATACTTAAACTGTAAGTTTTTTTTTCTTGTTTAGGGGCGTTACACATTTCGTAAATAAACTCTAAAAATAGTTTTAATTTGAATAAGTATGGTAAAGTTATTTTTGTGGCAATGGTGTTTAAATATTCCTAAATACATTAAAATTATTCGATATTATTGAAACTAATAAGTACATACTTTGATATAATTGGAAAATTAAGATTAATTATTAAAGTGTTTTCATTGATTACGTAGTTGAAATGCGTCAACAAAACAACAAATTCGACAACTTGTTTTGACAAGACATTTTTTTTTTGTATTCTTAACGAAAAATAGGTAATGACAGAGGTACAAAACCAAACCACCAGGGTATGATATCCTTAATTTCCTCCAAAATCTGCAGCAAGACCTATACCTTCGTATATGAAGTGACAGGGCTCCCAGATATTTTTCGGATTCCATCCCCAATTAAAAATTCATCCCCAAAATCTCCCAATAAAAATTTAAATTGTTTCCATTAACACATTAAGCTGTATATTTTTATTCTCATAAAATTATACAAGTTTATTGAGTTCACAACAGAGGGTTACAACAAATTTCTATCAGTTTGCGGGTTGCGGTATCGATTCCCAACAAAGATTCTGGGTGTTTTCTGAAGACAAGCGAAAAGCTTCGCAGGTAGTGTTGTCTTAAACAAAAAAAAAATGTTTGCAACAAAGATTCGAGCAAATAGGTTTGCAATTTTTTTAGTATTTTATTATTTGCCGAAATAAGACAAGCTTGGTAGGTGGTATGCAAAGTGAGGCCTAAAAACAAGGTCGTTTCTTCGGAAACTTGAAATGTACAAACTTTTGGCCAAAATATCCCTAATAAATATCCATTTTTAATGACAATTTTTTATTGTGATGTATGTATGTATATATGTATGTTTCCTAAAACATTGTTTTTTACTGCTGGTTGTAGTATTTTTATTATTGAACTAATTTATGTTATCGATTGTAACACACAAATTTTGGATAATATAAAAAGCATTTTTTGAATAAATGACAATGGAACATCTGCAGATTTCAGTTCTTTCTTGAAATCGTATGCAAGATCCATTCATCCAGGGTAAATTCAATGAATTATCTTTTGTTGCTTAAATAATTTTCCTTACGATTTTTTGATCTTCATTTATCAGTCATACTTTAAATATTATGTAAAGAAAAATTTAAATAATAAAATTACAATAATCCAAAAAGTATATAAAATCAAAATAAGATTCCACAATAAATCCCGAAAATATTAAAATTATCCTCAACGAATTCCCCAATCCCCAAACTAAATTCTTAATCCCCATTAACAAATTAAAATCCCCGATTTTGGGATAAATCCCCTTATCTGACAACACTGTGAAGTGAGACTCCAAAGTCAGCTAGGTAAAATTAAAATCAGTTTAATGGTGCTCTTTCAGTGAAAAAAAATTAGTTAAAAACGGTGCTCCACCAAAACACGACTTTTTGAATAAAAATTACTAGTTTATACACGATAACCAAAACGATTAACCGTCGCTGAATAAACGACCAACAACAGTAACGCAGTACAGCTATTCCGGGAAGTCAATCAGATAGTGTAAGAGTGAGACGCAAACCATTCGAAGGCCAAGCAACAAGGGCGGCCTGATTGACTTTAAGCGATAACGACAATGATGCGCGACACTTATTCCTCAACCCAGAGCTACATACTTGACGAATGTGACAAGACATTAGAATATCATAAAATAATCAGCTATTCTATCGCTCTCACCTGGTGTAATCCTTTCGCCTTGATAAAAATATTGCATAATACTATAGTATTAACTATTTTTTATTGTAGCTGAGAATATCAGATTCAAAATATAGCAACTCTCGGAAAAAAAATTAAAGTAGTACCGGCATTTGGTGCTTGGAGCGTTCAAAATTGCTACTGCTTATTTTTATTTTATAACTTTATTTTCATTTTGAAATTTTTTTTTTTCACAAAAAAAAAACAATTGATCCAACATAGTTAACATCCAATATAGTCAAAAATCTTTAGCCCAAATATTTGTGACGGCGTTATTTTTGAGCCCGACAGTCGCAGGGATGACGTTGAACAGGTTCCTGTTCCTCTTCATTCATACAGCTTATGATTCCTACTAAATGTTCGGATAGTACTACTTACACCATATATTTGAATAAACGCAAGCTCAAAATCCGTTTTGGGCTTGTCGTTTAAATGCAATTTTTGACACAGTCGTTATCGTGTTCGAGGACAGCATTGCTTTAGTCTTTTGAAAGAACTGTTTAGCAGCTTTTCAGAGCGTTTGAAAGAAATAAAGTCGTTAGCAATGCTGTATATGTTTCTTGTTTATTGCATACTGCATACTCTAAATTATATATATGTACATATATATTAAATTCAATATATTTTTTTCTTTCCAGGCCTACGCCGCAGACCTCTTCAACAGCCGCCGTCTTCCTATGAAGTCAGTTCGGACTTTTTAACTCAGCTTATGGAAGAAAATGCTCGCAGACGGTTACAGCAGCAATTTGAACAACATTTGGAACTAATTAACATGCAATTGAGGCGACAACGTCAGCGAGAAGAAAGATTAAGAGAGCGTTATAGGCAAAATCAATTAGCTGCTATGGCAGCTGAAAATGATGATTATGAGTATATGCAAAAATTTAAAGAACAAAACGAAAATGATATTGACAACAATGGACAACAATATGACCAATACGATAATACAAATTCTGACTTTACATTCAAATATCCCACGATTGATAATTTAGAAAATCAGCGAGGCAAAATAAAGTTTGCCGTGCCACCAACAGATCTGCGTTACTATGAAGAGGATATTGACAGAAGTGCAGATGTAGAGGAGACAGAAAACAACGAAGACAATGTAATTAAAAAAGAAGATTATGCAGAGGAAGATGTGGAGGGAGTAGAGGTAGATAAAGAAGAAGATTTAGATTCTCAGGTTTTGGAAGAATATGAAGAGTATAAACCAAACAAGGAGGAAGACCAAAAATATGTTAAAAATATTGGAGATAAAAACTCAAAAGCATCTACTTTGATATTGTCGCCAGCTCAATCGGGAGTTGCAAGTTCTAGTAGTGGTAATACCAATTTCTATAGAATTAAACCCCAAACAGCGGCGGCTGCAGCAGCAGCTGGTGTAAATAATATAAATGTACAACAGCCACCGAATATAGTAGCACCTGCACGACAAGATATTACCACCTTAATAGATAAACTAAGTCCAAAAGCAGACCAAACACAACATCCAGATGTAAACGATGGTCACATGGTGTTAAGGGAACATTTAGGCATGAAAGGTGAAATGGGCATGTATGTAGTGGCTCTAATAGCTGGTGTCAGTGCTGCAGCTACAGTTGGCTTATTCGTTTTGGGAATAGCCTGGTACACGTAAGTTTTTCAGAATGGTTTTGAGAAAATGTAAACAAAAATAAATATATTTCTTTTATAATAATTTACAGATTCCATAATAAAAGCAAAGCAGCGGCCGATGTAGAATACCCCGCATACGGTGTAACTGGCCCTAATAAAGACATATCTCCTTCGGGTGATCGTAAATTGGCTCAAAGTGCTCAAATGTATCATTATCAGCATCAAAAACAACAAATTATTGCTATGGAAAATCGTCAAAACAATGAAGAACACTGTGAAATGGGATATGTGGAGAGTGATGATGATAATGAGGAAGGCGATTATACTGTATACGAGTGTCCTGGTTTAGCACCGGTATGGTGTAATTAAATTTAGTTTAGTTTCTTCTTTTAATTTTTCTATTATTTTTTTATAAATTAGACTGGCGAAATGGAGGTAAAGAATCCCTTGTTCTTGGATGATACACCCGTAACACCAGCCTTAGGTAATCACCCCATAACACAGGTTTCAGCTCAACAACCTACAGTTAAAAAAATATTTGAGAAGACACACAGTACCACTAACACAACGTTACCAGCTAACACAATAGTAGCAGCAGCAGCTGCCGCCGCCGCTTTAGCAGGGTCTTCCGTGGAGAAAAAACAAAGGAAGAGTAAGAAGTAAATTTAGATTTTGTTTGTAAAAAGGACACTTTTTTCAAAAACTCTTGTAAAAAAATTATACTTTACATTTGATAAAAACAAAACACTTTTAAGGTGTTTCATGCCAAATTGACAAATTCATTCTTAATCTCACTCCTAACATGGACTAAATAGAAACAATTTGGTATATAAAATATTTGAGTTAAACTCTTATAAAACCGGGGAATTTAATTCCTTTAATTTGACAGGTAAATTTAATGTGCAACAAGAAACACTTCAATTAAATCAATTTTTTACTATAAATACTTTTTTAGATTTAAGTTTATTTATCTTTAACAATTTCTTCCTTAAATATAAGTGAATCCATAAAAGAAAGACATAAATGATAATAAAACAATACACTAAAAACACTTAACTCAAAATTTAATATACATATTTATCGAAACGGATAACATTACTCGTGCGAGCATTGCTATTAAACAATCTAACCAAGCCTTCTGTTCTGTTGTTTTGTTTTTTAGATTTATTTCGCTTAATACATAATAGCTCGAGCAGCTTAATATAAACAGCAGTACACGAAAAAGTACTTAAATTAATAAAATTGTGGTTGGTTTTCGGTTTTAAATTTTTAAGGCTCACAACAGTAGAAACTCCTGAATACCACTTTTAGGGTTGAATACTCTCTACCAAACTTAAAATTCAAAAATTTGGAGTAAAAAAAATAATGTAGTCCATCGAAAAACTACGTTAAAAAGTAACGCTACAGTAACAAAAACAGAAAGGGCATTATATATGTATTTCATTGGTACTTGACGAGAAGTCTCATGCATATGAATATCTTTTAACGTAAGCTAAAAGAATATTAACAAATAAAAAAAAAAAAAATTTTAAAAAGTATAAAAACAAGCTACAATAGAAAATTGGTGTTGAGAAATCCGTGAGCCGTACAGTTTACTAAAATTAGACGGCGGCGATTTTTACGTTGTCGGCTATGATAATATTACAGCGTCGTTTTTGTTTCTTTTATTTTAAATTAAAAAATTTTCTTGATAACGGTAAAATTGTAAAGGATTAAAAACTAGGCATAGCCAAATTTAGTATTTTTTTATTTAAATTACAAAATTAACTTTACAATTAATTATTATTTATATTCAGATATGTATATACATATGTATGTATACATATGAGCCGCAATATATTGCTCATTTCATATATAAAAAATGGGAGAAGAAAACATATTACTTACAGGCAACCCTCCTAAAACGCGCTAGATATGTACGTTTCAGGAAATTTTTATGATTTTTGTAATTTCTCTTGCGAAAATGTATTTTTTTTTAGAAGAGTAAGAGTAAGATCGTTTCAATCGTTTATTTTCTTTTTCGATTTGGCAGCCCTGTACATAAAATACTAGGTTCTCACTCATTGGGTTAAGTTTACTAACCTCCTTTTTGTGCGTATTGTCAATTATGAATTTTCCAACGCTTTCTTTTCCTTATTGAAGTTTTTATTATTTTGATCGATATGCCTTAAAAATTAATAAAAAATATAAAAAAATAATAATTAAATCAAGCCAAAAAACTTTGACGGCAAAACGGCCAGCTGTTTTATTCTTATAAATTTATGGCAGTTGCTTTCTTCGGCGTTTTGTGTTGCCTTTTAATTACAGCGTCGACAATTTTAGTTCAATATATCTATTTTGCTGTTGCATCGATATAAATATAAGCACTTTAACTTTACTTTAGTACTTTAAGCGCGAAACCCCCTAATATAAACAAAGTTCTCATTTTCACGTTGTGTAAGCACCTTGTTAAGGAAGGGTTGCCGCAGTTTCAATTAGTTTTAAGGTATATTATGTACCTGAAATCAGTTGGTAGGAGAGTTTGCTCTAGATATGAGTATATATGATTTAAGCCAAAATAAACTACTCTTCTTCTTAAGCACTAATTTAATGCAAAAAAATATTTTAATCTTACAAATATTAACAAAACAATGACTAAACAACAACTAAATTTGTAAATTTTTTTAAGAAAAATTATAAACTTAAAACAAAACATTTTTTATAAATTTTTTTCTATTTCAAAGCAAAAAAATTAAGCAAACTTAAATGTGTATAAAAATATAAAAAAGTATCCAATTTATATAAACTTTAAACTAAACTAATATTCCTCCTTTGTAAAACGTGAGCATTTCATTTTAAATGTATTTTAGATTTAAACTTAAAAAAGATAACTTTATTATCAATACTTGAAACCCAAAAGAAAAAAACAAACTCAATTATTTTTTTTATAAAATAAAGTTATAAGTAATTTAAAATAAATTTATTAAAAACACTAAGAAAACATCTGTGTCAATTTTCAACATGATTCAATTTGTTTAAACATAAAATTTTACTAAAAAAGTTTATAAACAATTATTTTAAACTGTTTTTTATTGAAAACTTTAATACCAAACATGTATAAAACAAAAACAAAACCTTTTTTATTTATTTTTAGTTTTTATGTATTGACTGTTATAAAGTTATAATAAATAATTATGTAAGAAAAATGAGAACTGTTAAAAAAGTAATCACTTTATTAGAAAAAGTAATTGAACTGATTAAACCGATAAAGAACTTGTTGATAAAACTACAACTTTCTGCTAAAAACTGTTACAAAAAAAATAATAATAATAAACAATTATTGTGAATTAGAAAAAAGCCTACAATGTAAGAATTTTTGTCAAAATTTGAAAAATTTTTCAAAAAACGAAAATATGTATAAAAACGCTCAAAGACAATATCAACAGGTTTTTTTTAAACTGAAAAACCTAAAAAGAAGCTTAAATAGTAGAATTTCTTAAATATAAAAAAGCCGCTAAAAGAAAAAAACCGAACAGTTTAAGAAAATGAACAAATCTCAGACTAGACAAAAAAGGTAAAACATTTATAAAAATAATTGTAAATATTATAATTTTTTTTATTATTTTTTCTTAAATTTTACAAAAATTCTTAACAAAAAAAAAAATTACTTTACAATATTAAAAATAATTGGTCGAAATTATAAAAAAACAATTGTTAACAGGTATATTATAAATAAATCGATTAATACAATTATTTTTCTGGCAAAAAAAAATATTAAAAAATTTTGTTTAACAAAATATGACATGCATACAATATAACATATACATACATACTATATTATATATATACATATATCTTTGTGCATAAAATACTAATAAAAAATATATTTATAAATATGTAATAGTAAAAAATATATATCTTATTATACATAGATATGATCATAAAGGTATACATACATAAACACACATTATTAAAAAATAATTGTGGAAAAAGCGAAAACTAAAACAAAATTATTAACTATACAAAAGAAAAGTTAAAATCTACAAAATCAGCAAAGAATTATATAACAAAAAATTTTATTTATGTATATACACTCATAATAAATCCCAAAAATAAATATAAAATAACTAACCTTAAAATATTAACTTGTTTTTTTCTATATTTATCTATAAAAAAAATATAAAAATTACCGTTATTTATTAATGGTTGTAAATTTGGCACTTGCGAGTAGTTGCCAGATAAAATTGGTGAAAATAGGCAATTTTGCGGAAAACAGGCAAAATGTTTTTTTAAAGGTCAGTTTGTAATAAGCTTTTCAGAGTTTCGTACTAAAAATTCTCTCTATTAATGTCGATCTAATATCTCTCCGCACTCGGCTCTACCTCTTAAACCGTTTCTGTAATTTACACAGAAGGTATATTGCAAAAGACCACTACAGCATCAAAGAAAATATATAAATAAGTTATATAATTTCCAAAATCAATCAAACGAAAAATGATTTTAAATTAAAATCATTAATTTTAACATTTTCTCGACGAATTTTAATAATGGCTGATGACAATTAAAGTTTTATAAAATTAAAATCAAGATAAAAATACTAATAATGATCATGACGCTTATACCTAACCATATGTGCTAAACTCTCGTAGAGCCCTTGTACTCATAATTTTGTGGTCTACAGTTTGTAGCTTCTAGCAAAACCTTTTCATCATTATATCTAAACCCCTTTTGCAAAAGACAGATTTTTCTTTAATATTTTTCTTTAATATTAAATCAACACTAATGGTCATTTCATTAATTTTTTTCCTTTTAAAATGACAAACCTCATATATTAAAATTTAGGTTACTATTATAAGTGGAGTTTAAATATTTGTGGATTGGCGAGTTTTAAAAAGCAGGGCGCGACTGTAATCTTTCTTAAAATTTAATATTTCCGCTCTTGATTTAGAGACAGTGTCCCATAACTGAATTCCATAATATTGAAAAAATTCAATCATTTAAATTTTATAACTTGTTACGGTTAGCTAGACCCGACGTCACTCTCAACTAGCTCATTTTATCTCAGGAAGGTTCCAACCCTTCAATCGGGTAAGAAAAGGTAACACAAAACAGATGAATATAACTCTTTCACATACAAACGGAACCGGAACTAAACAACTATAACAAACCACAGACAAAAGTACATAGAGACAGATGTTGGTCTCTTCACGCCCACCCAACCATGTCGCAGAGAGTTTTCCGTCACTTTATTTTTGTTCCACGACCCAGAATCCGCCTGACCGAACTTCACCACTTACCGGTTCATCATCACCATTAACCTTTAAAAAATTAAGCCATCATTAAGCATAAAATGTTAATTCACATAAAGTTGTTCATTTTTTTTTTATTAACACAATTGAAATAAATTAAAACTAATACAACAGAACACAATATTATATTTAATAAAAATTCTAAGCTTATATCTAATTTAACTTTAATCTGCTTTATTTCGATTATTTTATTTTAACTATATCTAATTTTCTTTAGCCGTTACTTTTTTTTTTTATTTTTTTTTTTTTTTAACTATTATTTTATTATACGAATCTCCTAATCTACTAATTATTGGTTCTTTATTAGAACGTTATTTTTTTTGTTAGGGCTCAAACTAATACTTTATTTTCTCAATTTCAGAGTTTTTAACGCTACTAAATTTTTCCCTACACTTTAAGGAGCTCCCTGAAGCAGGTTAATCGCCTTGATTCTTTTTTCCAGACGCTATTCTGTACTCGATTTCGCGCCTAATTTGAGCACTAATTTTATTCGATGTTCTTTAACTCTCAGGAGATAGGTATAAGTATTTTTATATAAATTTTCTTTTCTACACTTAAAATTAACAAAAACTATGACACTCACACAAATCACACAATTTTCTTTTCACACTTACACAATACTACTTTAAAACTAACTTATATTTATCATATTTTAATTATATAAATTAGATTTTTTTTTATATGTTTTTAGTTTTTTTCTTTTTCTGTATATTTAACTATATTATTTTTGTTTTTAAAATTGAAATTAATTTTAAATAAAGTGCATTTAAAATACCTCAATAGGCAACTTTAAGTGTTTTATTTGTGCTTTTTAGATATCTTTTTGTGTTGATAATACCACAGATTTTATTTTTCATTCCGTTGAGCGAACAAAAATTCTAATGATACAATTGTTACCTGGCTATATCTCCTGACTCGGTCTTCCAAAGACGTATAAATAGACCCACACTTCGGGCTTACTGATTTTAATGAGCCTATAGCCAGCTATTATAAAAGAAAAACCAAATTAAACACTACATTTTTTTTACACTCGTTCACTATTATTCAAACTTACGTTCGCTTTTTCTTGTAATATCATTAATTTTAACCTTCCGAGTCGCACAGTAAATTTATGATTTTTATAAAACTTCGCTTAGACTTTGAGTTTAAATTTAACTTTTATATTAAGTCCTATTTTTTTGCTTAGTTTTTATTTTAAACTTGAACTTATTTTAATTCTCTAATTGTCGCACTTTAAAAGAACACTTTCACTTCGGCTTTCTTTATGATTTTGTCTATGCTGTTTCGCTCACTTAAATACCTCTTTGAACTACATACATACTTCCAATATTTTCCCACATACATATTAAGATTTGGCGCTTTCTCTTTACATACTTTTGCCGCCAATCTGTCTACAAAAAATATATAATCCTGGCCAACAAAAAAAAACAAGTACGGATTAAGGATCTTCCCGCCAAGGTCGATACATAATTACATATATGAGATACAAAAAAAAACAACAAGAAAAAAAATTACATATGAAAAAAAAACAACAAGTATCTAACCTATTTTCCCACCAATATGATATTTGTTTAAATCTAATAAAAAATCCAAATTGGCGGATAACAAAAAAAACTATTTAAATAACTTTATTAAAAATATATAAAAATCATAACAAAATAAGCGCGGGCGGCTTTTTGCCTATCATTTTTACCTTAACCACTCTTATTCTACTAGGCTTTCAGCAATTTCAATAGACATCTGTTTCCTTCATAGTATTTAACAGATCATCATTTTAAAATTTTACTATCTGTTACAAATGAATGAAATACAACCCTATCAATATTTTACTTCTTTGTAGGCATTGCCATTTCTCAAAAAAAATATTAAATTAGTGACACACATATGCATGCATGTAGAAACGCCTATATCATTATCAGATGTCCATTTTATCTTGACGGCAGCACATGTAAGTATTTCTAAATTGTTACTAATAAATTCTTCTTCTTTTATTTTCAGAAATATGAAGTTCAAATACTGGTAATGTAAAAATATCGTTCCTATATTTCTTTTTAAATAATATTAATATAATTTCTCTCTTTTCTTTCAGGTCTACATTGTATGTACATATGTATTTATCAAAAAGCCACAACAAACACAAAAAAAAACTCATATATGTACGTACAATGCTATTAGAACTTTAAAAAAAAACGCAAACGCAAATTACACAGATAAAAACATAATAAGAAATATGAAATTAGGGAATTGTTATAACGATATATGAGGGACTCGAGCTTTTAGGATTTATGGTGCTCCTCCCGACTTTGTTTATCGCGGAGCTTCCACGTCAAAAATTTTTCCGGAGTCAGTGACGTGCGAAGGTTTTATAGAGGCCATATTAAGGGGGCCTTTTTAGATAAGCACCCGCAACAAAACTCCGTGGCCGCTATCGTCAGCTAGAGGGAACGGTGTGCGGGTTTATTACTTATATTCCCTATTATTAGTGACACATCCAACGTGGGGAACTCCCACACCCTGAAGAGTCTCGCACATTTAGCCGGGCAATTTTAAATATCTCGTTTTGGTATTAAGCTGCTTGTTTTATACTACATATTATCTACATATGTTACACCGTACTCTTAATAAGCAGTTCCTCAGCTAACTAGGCATTCGGAATTCTGACCGGAAAGCAGACGGGATTTCTTTTAGACTAGACTGGCAATTTATTATTTTATTCTATGACGGGAAGTATTATATACTGTTTATTTCATAATTATTTTACTTTGTGTCTTTTTAACTTTCTTACTAGATACTTCTACACAAATATATTTGGACAACAACTGTGATTCCCCTATTAACAAAAAGGATTGGACTTACACGATATTTATCACAGGTAGATTATTGCACATCATTATATATAAGGCTTATTGTTTATAAAAATTGTTATTTAAATCAGGTAGCTAGTGAATCATTAGGTTAATCTAAGTAATATCACAGAAATATACTATTTGTTTTTCGTTTCGAATATTGCACGTTTCATCAGTTTTGTAACTGATTATATTTCCTATAATCGAAGTTATGTAACATTTTAAACATGACAAAACACAAACGAAAATATAAAGTCAGAAGTTTTTTCTTAACCTAATATTGCACTGCTGTTTCTTTTGAATTTGCCTTTACTTTGGTGTTTATTAAACTTTAATATCTTTCAAATGATATACACCAACTGGTCTACCCTGTAAGTCTTCGAGGTCATACATGTTGTTACCTATTGGTCTGATAATACGACATTTTATAAATTTTCTGCAAAATTTAGAATTAATATTTTTACCGAAATCACTTAGTATAGTGTTTCTACGGTAGACTTCTTGACCTGGTACTAGTTTTACTTTTCTTGCCCCTCTATTATATCTGGCTGCACTTTTTTCATATGCCTCATGCATATTTTTTTTTATTTTCTCCCTAATAAGTTGTAGTTTTTCATAATTGTTTACACTGTCTATTTCGTGGTCTGTTAAGGACATAAGTTTTCTGGCTAGTCTGTAATCAGCTCCATTTGAAAACATATGGAAGCCAAATAAAGCAAAAAATGGTGTAAAACCAGTAGCAGAATGGACAGAATTTCGGAGAGCGCATTCGATTTCAGATAGATATAGGTCCCAGTCCCGGTGGTCTTCATTTAAATAGGTCCTAATAGCTGCTAAAACCGACTGGTTTACTCTTTCAGAAGCATTTGACTGGGGAGAATATACAGCCGTTTTCATGTGCTTAATTCCAAATGTTTGCAACAAATCTCCGAAACTTTTAGAAGCAAATTGTGACCCATTGTCACTATGGATTACTTCTGGTACACCAAATTTATAAAAGATTTCCTGGGTTAAGAACTTAATGACGTTAGCCGTGGTCGCTTCTTTCATGGCTTTTAGAAAGATAAATTTCGTAAAATGGTCCATTACAATAAACACGTAACTGTTTCCGCTCTTGGATCTAGGGTATTTTCCTAAGAAATCGATATATAATTTCTGGAAAGGTCTTTCTGTAACCACTTCTTGACCAATTTCAGGCATTAGGTTTCTATTTACAGGTTTAGTTTCCTTGCAAATTTGGCAGTTCTTAACAAATTCTCGGATCTGATATGTCATCTTCGGCCAATAGAAAAATCTTTTTACTTTTTCAATAGTTTTTGTCATTCCACCATGAGCACAGGTATTTGAAGAATGTAATTTCTCTATTACCGCATGCGTTAGACTAGGTGGAATCCACAACTTCCACTGGAATTGTCCTTCATCATCCTGTTCATAACTAAGACGTTTGTATATTTTTCCATCTAGAATCTTTAGGTCTGGTAATTTGTCACGGTTTTCTTCAATTTGTTTTATTAAGGCCAAATATTCTTCTGATTCGAATTCTGTTGTTTGGAAATCTAGCAAATCTTCTGTATGAATTTCATCTACATATTGCTGTTGGACAGATCGTGATAGCATATCAGCTACTACGTTTTCAGAACCTTTACGATGTTCAATCTGAAAATCGAACGCTTGTAGCTGCAATGACCATCTTGCGAGCCTCCCACTTAAATCTTTAAGGGTCATTAGCCACTTCAAACTGGCGTGATCGGTGATAATGGAAAAAGGCATCATTTCTACGTAAGGTCGAAACTTTCGTACTGCCATAACCGCTGCCAGACACTCTTTTTCCGTCACTGAATAGTTTCTTTGACAAGGATTCAGTTTTTGGGAATAAAATGCAATTGGATGTTCTTCGTTTTTGTCATTTAGTTGGTATAAGACAGCTCCAATTCCATAATCAGAGGCATCACACTGAATATAAAAACGTTTTGTAAAATCCGCATGTCTCAAAACAGGAGCCGACGTTAAGGCCTTTTTTAAATTTTCAAATGCCTCTATGGCTTCAGGTGTCATATGAAATTTTTTACTCTTTTTAAGGGTATCGGTCAAAGGCGCTGATATTGTGGCGAAATTTTTTATAAACCGCCTATACCACCCTGCAGTTCCAAGAAAACTTCTTACTTCTCTTACAGATCTCGGAATTTTTATATTTCTAATTGCTAATACCTTATCAGGGTCAGTCTTTAGAGTACCTCCTCCTATGATGAAACCTAAATACTTGAGTTCCTGAAAGCAGAACTGCGATTTACTAAGGCCAATAGTTAGATTTGCCTCTCTTAAGCATTGTGCAACTTCACTTAAGAGTTTTAGATGTTCTTCGAAAGTACTAGATATAACTAGCAAATCATCTAAGTAAATAAAAACGTTATCCCTTAAGTGGTTCGGTATGACCTTGTCCATCAGGCGGCAGAGTCTCTGCGCGGCGTTGCATAACCCGAATGGCATTACCTTAAACTGGTACAAAGGTCTCCCTGCTACTGTAAAAGCCGTATACGCTTTGCTTTCATCCTCCAACTCAATCTGCCAAAAGGCATACTTCAAGTCAACACTACTGATGAAATGTGTTTCATCAATGCGGCTTAAGATTCCATCAATATTCTGGAGCGGATAAGCATCCTTTACAGTTAATTTATTTAGCTTTCGAGCATCTAAGCAAAAACGATTTTTGCCAGGTTTTCTCACAATAGTGGTCCTATTCGACCATGGACTATTGCTTAATTCTATTACATTAAGAGCTAACATCGTGTCTAATTCCTTATAAGTTATTTCTTGAATTGCAGGTGATATAGGGTAATAACGGTCCTTAATAGGTTCCGCACCATCTATAAGCTTTATACTGTGCTTTTCCAGATGCGTTTTTCCTAACCCCTTCTCTTCAAAAGTATCGAATTCTTTAATAACTTTTTCTAACCTGATCTTTTTTTCATTGTCTAAATCATGTGGTTTTAGCTTATACTCATTTTCCCCTAATTCCCAATCATTTTTGATTTTCTCAATATTTATTTCTTCTGCACCAATAATATCTGGAGCCAGTTTAAATACTTTCCAAAAATCTATCCCTAGATAAAGGGATTGTTCCAAATCAGGACAAAGATACAGCAGCATTATATTCTCCTGATCTTTGTACCTTATGGATACTTTTACTTTTCCCAATACTCTATGATATTGACCACTGGCTGTTTTCACATTAGTCAATAGTTGGTGAATATCAAGACCTAATTCTTCTACAAGTTCTCGGCATCCTTTCCCTAAGATACTCACTGACGCACCTGTATCAAGTAATCCTTTCATTACAGTACCATTTATTATTACATCAGCAAAACATCTACTATCATAGTTTTTTTGATTTGCCCTATTTACTGATTCAACCACTAACCTTCGTGTTTTCCGGCGTTCCCTAAACTTTTCTCGAACTTTACGTATTCTATTAGAGATTCTATTGTTTATTTTCAAATTTCCAAAAATACTTGCTCTCACTGCGTCGTAATTTTCCTGTCTCACTTCCCTAGGTATATAATGTCTAATTTGAGCCATATTTTTTTGTAGGATCTCAATATTTCTTTCTTTATTTTCTAATTTTTGGCAGGGGATAGACTTTCCAATGAGCGTTGGTCCCCCTTCGTCCCCAAGCTCTTGGTTTGGTTTCCCGATTTGCAATTGGGACATTTAGGCGTTATAACATTCGGTCTGCCGCATTTATAACAGAAGAGCGTTCTTTTATGTTCTGGGCATTCCATAAAAACGTGACCGGGTTGCCTACAATTCCAGCAAATGAGAGGCTGTTTTCTCTGCTGAGTATTTATATTTAACGCAGCTACTTGCCCGTATTCATTGGAACATTTCTCTAATTCGATGTCCTTTGGTTCATTCTCCCAATAGACTTCATTTACTTGTCTTGATGAACGTAACACGGGTTGGATATTACGTGTTTCACGCCTTGGGAAATTCCTCTCAGCCTCGTTGCATTCTACCCTCAATTGTTCAACCGATGAAACAGCAATTGGGTATACTATTCTTCCAATGCTTTCTTTTATGTTTCTTTTTATTATTTTAATCAGATCGTATTCGGGTATCGGTTGCATCAGTTTGGATCTAATTTGGCACATCGCCTGAAAGTAGCTATCAACAGACTCACCCATTTGTTGTTTTCGTTCAACAAGATCTGTCATAATTTCAAAATTTGAACGTGCTATTTGGTATTGACTCATTAAGGCATGGCGCAATCCGGGCCAGTCTACAATGCCATGTGTTCGGACATACAGCCAGTACCAATCCCTTGCTGTACCTGAAACAAGCAAGTGGAAATCTCTCAGGACTTCGGACCATGGTATTTGGTAGTGTCTTTGCAGATGTTCTAAACGAAAAATGAAATCATCTATACTTGTATGTGATGGATTTCCATCAAATACCACACCAAGTTTATCTATTCGAATACGAATTTGCTCCCCATTCTGCATATTTAAACCCGAATCATAAGGCCTTGGATATGGTAATGCTAAATTTCCCGTATTGGATGCAGTATTGCTATCCGATCCACTATCTAGCGGTATTCTTGGGTTTAACCTTCCATCTAACTGTGACGTGCTTTCATTTGTGGAGGAATTTGGCAAATTGGGATTCACTACTTCTGCGTTTTGATTTTGTGTAGTAGTTCTTGATTGATTTACTACCCACGTTGTAAGTTCTGCTATGCTCTTCTTTATGTCAGACATCTCTTGTTGTACCATTAATTTTACCTTGTCTTCTAGAGCTTTCTGAACTACTAACGCTTCATCAGCCACCATTTCACTTACTTCAGAAGGAATTTCTTCCCCCGGGATATTTTGCGAAACATTGGTTTCTCTCGTGTTCATATTAGGAGCTTGATTTACAGTGTTAATGGTATTAGACAGGTCTATAAATTGATCTCTATTTGTATCTATTGGTCTTGACATGGTTGTGTTCTTTGAATCTAATTTCCTTACTTTTGGCACAGTGTGTGAAACAGATCTATTTAAATCAAAATTTTGATGTAGGGGTCTTTTCCTATTCTCTTTTTTTGAACGAGTTTCTATGTTCATGCTCTTTTCTAAAAAAAAACTTTTTCTATCTAATCTATTCAAAAAATTTACGGGTTATTTCTCCCACTTAGACAAGATTTTTGGCACAAATTTTAGTAAAACAAATATTGAAAATTGAAAAAAATGAAATCATAAAATTATAAAAATACTCAAAATCATAAAAATAATTAAAATCATATATATGTAATTAAAATCATAAAAATACTTAAATTCATAAAAATACTTAAAATCGTAAAAATACTTAAAATCATAAATATAATTAAAATCAGTAAAATACTTAAGATCATAAAAATACTTAAAGTTTGATACAATAACACTATAATAAAATAAGATAAATAAAAATAAATTTCTAATAATAATAAATTTCTAATAAAACAAAAACAATAAAAACGCAATACGTATAGCTACAAATTATAAATAAAAATAATTTACTATCACTAAATAACTACTAAACACTATTCAATTTTTTAAAAACGTAAAGGAACTAATAAATAAAAATAATTAAAAAAGAAAATTTTATATATTTCAGGTTTTGGCTTTGATGAACGGAGGTGACAGTCGTTGCGGTACTTGAAATTTTTCTTACACTCCGTCGTGTGGCTTATTTAGACAGAAAAAAAACTAACTATTTTTCAACGCTTGTGTTTCATCGTACATCATTCCAAATAATCTGCAGAATGAGATTACGACGATATGAAATAACGCAAATACATCATTCCTTTCGACTATTGTCGTAAGTGGCTACTTGACGTTATTACTATCACAAATACGTTCATAATTAAAAACACATTTTACATTACGTATACAAAAACGAAACGGATACAGTACATTTAAAAAGCATTATAATATTATGCCAAGCTACTGTAGGTCCCTCTCGAAGGCATTCGTTTTGAAATTCGTGTACACTACCGTGTCTTTTTCCTTATGCTACTCTAAATTTATTTCTATATCTCTTTTTAAGAGGCCATAAAAACTTTACACTGGTGTAACGAAATTTCTTTTAGACTATTGTTCTAATTAGCAGGCTATTGTTACATGCCTCGGTGGTACACATGCATTGTATTACACAACTTAAGAACCCCTTTAAAGTTTTAAAAAAGTCTCTTAAGATGTCTCATTTGTTTGGGCGCCATTTATGTTACGGTTAGCTAGACCCGACGTCACTCTCAACTAGCTCATTTTATCTCAGGAAGGTTCCAACCCTTCAATCGGGTAAGAAAAGGTAACACAAAACAGATGAATATAACTCTTTCACATACAAACGGAACCGGAACTAAACAACTATAACAAACCACAGACAAAAGTACATAGAGACAGATGTTGGTCTCTTCACGCCCACCCAACCATGTCGCAGAGAGTTTTCCGTCACTTTATTTTTGTTCCACGACCCAGAATCCGCCTGACCGAACTTCACCACTTACCGGTTCATCATCACCATTAACCTTTAAAAAATTAAGCCATCATTAAGCATAAAATGTTAATTCACATAAAGTTGTTCATTTTTTTTTTATTAACACAATTGAAATAAATTAAAACTAATACAACAGAACACAATATTATATTTAATAAAAATTCTAAGCTTATATCTAATTTAACTTTAATCTGCTTTATTTCGATTATTTTATTTTAACTATATCTAATTTTCTTTAGCCGTTACTTTTTTTTTTTATTTTTTTTTTTTTAAACTATTATTTTATTATACGAATCTCCTAATCTACTAATTATTGGTTCTTTATTAGAACGTTATTTTTTTTGTTAGGGCTCAAACTAATACTTTATTTTCTCAATTTCAGAGTTTTTAACGCTACTAAATTTTTCCCTACACTTTAAGGAGCTCCCTGAAGCAGGTTAATCGCCTTGATTCTTTTTTCCAGACGCTATTCTGTACTCGATTTCGCGCCTAATTTGAGCACTAATTTTATTCGATGTTCTTTAACTCTCAGGAGATAGGTATAAGTATTTTTATATAAATTTTCTTTTCTACACTTAAAATTAACAAAAACTATGACACTCACACAAATCACACAATTTTCTTTTCACACTTACACAATACTACTTTAAAACTAACTTATATTTATCATATTTTAATTATATAAATTAGATTTTTTTTTATATGTTTTTAGTTTTTTTCTTTTTCTGTATATTTAACTATATTATTTTTGTTTTTAAAATTGAAATTAATTTTAAATAAAGTGCATTTAAAATACCTCAATAGGCAACTTTAAGTGTTTTATTTGTGCTTTTTAGATATCTTTTTGTGTTGATAATACCACAGATTTTATTTTTCATTCCGTTGAGCGAACAAAAATTCTAATGATACAATTGTTACCTGGCTATATCTCCTGACTCGGTCTTCCAAAGACGTATAAATAGACCCACACTTCGGGCTTACTGATTTTAATGAGCCTATAGCCAGCTATTATAAAAGAAAAACCAAATTAAACACTACATTTTTTTTACACTCGTTCACTATTATTCAAACTTACGTTCGCTTTTTCTTGTAATATCATTAATTTTAACCTTCCGAGTCGCACAGTAAATTTATGATTTTTATAAAACTTCGCTTAGACTTTGAGTTTAAATTTAACTTTTATATTAAGTCCTATTTTTTTGCTTAGTTTTTATTTTAAACTTGAACTTATTTTAATTCTCTAATTGTCGCACTTTAAAAGAACACTTTCACTTCGGCTTTCTTTATGATTTTGTCTATGCTGTTTCGCTCACTTAAATACCTCTTTGAACTACATACATACTTCCAATATTTTCCCACATACATATTAAGATTTGGCGCTTTCTCTTTACATACTTTTGCCGCCAATCTGTCTACAAAAAATATATAATCCTGGCCAACAAAAAAAAACAAGTACGGATTAAGGATCTTCCCGCCAAGGTCGATACATAATTACATATATGAGATACAAAAAAAAACAACAAGAAAAAAAATTACATATGAAAAAAAAACAACAAGTATCTAACCTATTTTCCCACCAATATGATATTTGTTTAAATCTAATAAAAAATCCAAATTGGCGGATAACAAAAAAAACTATTTAAATAACTTTATTAAAAATATATAAAAATCATAACAAAATAAGCGCGGGCGGCTTTTTGCCTATCATTTTTACCTTAACCACTCTTATTCTACTAGGCTTTCAGCAATTTCAATAGACATCTGTTTCCTTCATAGTATTTAACAGATCATCATTTTAAAATTTTACTATCTGTTACAAATGAATGAAATACAACCCTATCAATATTTTACTTCTTTGTAGGCATTGCCATTTCTCAAAAAAAATATTAAATTAGTGACACACATATGCATGCATGTAGAAACGCCTATATCATTATCAGATGTCCATTTTATCTTGACGGCAGCACATGTAAGTATTTCTAAATTGTTACTAATAAATTCTTCTTCTTTTATTTTCAGAAATATGAAGTTCAAATACTGGTAATGTAAAAATATCGTTCCTATATTTCTTTTTAAATAATATTAATATAATTTCTCTCTTTTCTTTCAGGTCTACATTGTATGTACATATGTATTTATCAAAAAGCCACAACAAACACAAAAAAAAACTCATATATGTACGTACAATGCTATTAGAACTTTAAAAAAAAACGCAAACGCAAATTACACAGATAAAAACATAATAAGAAATATGAAATTAGGGAATTGTTATAACGATATATGAGGGACTCGAGCTTTTAGGATTTATGGTGCTCCTCCCGACTTTGTTTATCGCGGAGCTTCCACGTCAAAAATTTTTCCGGAGTCAGTGACGTGCGAAGGTTTTATAGAGGCCATATTAAGGGGGCCTTTTTAGATAAGCACCCGCAACAAACTGTTATTATTTTTATTTCCTGAAGATGCTACCCAATGGTGTAGCGAAATATTGAAAATAAAAATTGTTAATACATTTTTATAAAAAAGACCTTGTGCTTGTTAAAAAATAGAATTCAAAGTAAAAAGTTTAAGCTAAGATGAGTTTTATTTATTTTTAAGGTACCATATATTTAACTTATAACGGTCCGATTACATTACTTAACAATCTCACAGCTCATTTCAGTACTCTATTAATGCAACCCTGCCAAATTCTAATTCTGTAAATAAAAAAAAAATAAAACAAATTTCAGTCTGGCAATGCTTGTTTAGAAAGAAAGGCAATCGGTGATTTTTCTTTTCGCTTTTGCTTGTTCCAAACAAATATTGCGTGCGTTTGCCGAAAGAAATTGGGAAAATATTAACTAGAATTAATTAGTGTATAAATCTAACAATAAATAGTCTTAAATAAAATGAAAGTGCAAGTAATAAAAAAGTTAATAGTGAAAAAATAAAACAAATCAATATAACAAAAAATATACACATTTTCAGCCTTCAAAGAAAACAACAATTTATTAGGGGTAAGTTCGAAACATTGTTGTTGGCGTTGGAAAGTTTATTTTTATCCTCCAAAAGGTGAAATGCTAAATAAAACATTTAAATTTTACAAATTATTTAGTTTTCGTGCTTAAAACATTTAATATGCTATATATTTTGAAAGGTATTTATATTAAAAAATATCACTTTCTGTGCTGAATTTTAAAAGAATCTTGCATTTTTCCTGAATTGCAAAAATAAATGTCAGAGGATGTTCTACAAATCTACATTATTGAAATAATAATAGAGGAAAGTGTGATTCATATGTTTCCTTCCTTTATTTCACTTGTGCAGAAAATTCTATTTTAAATGCTGTTGTGATGTTTGAGAGTGAAAAATAAAACAAAACATTTCACTGCAACAAGTGCAATTAAGTGTGTTAAGTATCAACACAATGATTTTATAATCCTGTGCTACTTTTATTTTTTATTTAAATTGTCTAAATTCATGGCCATCAATAAATTAAGATTCTGATAGAGACAACGAACTACTCGTACATTCTTATGTATATGTACAAACATGCATACATTCATTTTATACTATAAGTTGCAAGATGTTGGGGTAATGTCAGGTTAAATTAAAAATAATCTTGTTATTTTTCTTTGCTTTTATAAATATTGGTTTCAACTAGAAAAATTTCAATGTTGGCACTTGTAACAATAAAATAAAGTGTTATTAAGATAGAAATCATTTAAAAATTTTCCTTTCTTATAAATTTATAAAAAACGCTACTTCGTATCCTATAAAGTCAGATAGATTCAAGGCTCTGACTTGTTCCATTCGATATGATTCATATTTTTGCATCTACATTTGTTTAAGTAACAATACTGATGCTGTTGGAAGTTGAATAGTCTTTTTAGAAAGGACGATCTTGTAATTGTTATTTTGTTCAGTTTGTAATAAATCTGTTTTGTTGCTGTATGGCTTTCTGGCTCTGTCAGGTGATACACTCTTCCAGTTATATGTCTGGTGACCAAAGGTAATTAAAAGAATGAGAAGATCCGTGCATTTGAAGAAAACATTTTTATAATGTCTTCATTTTTATTACCAATAAAACACCCATACATATATACATGTAACAAAACCAACTCAAATATAAGTCATTTTTTTAAATCATTGCTTCTTCTGATTTATTTTGACTAGAACATTATTTTCACTTGTACATAGTGACGGAACTGAAGTATCCTTTCGTGTTGATATTCATCTTGAGTTGAATAAGTAATATCAATATTTTTTTTTATTTTCCTTAGTCCAGTCATACAGTTGGCGAGGAATCATATTATGCTCAGTGTATACCATATGGAGACTTGTTGCACAGCTTAACATGTAACCGTAGCGTTTAAAAGAATGTCTTAATAGTTAAGCCAAACAGTCCAATGCTCAGTGATCAGATTATGAATACTCGCCAGCTATTATAACTGGTATCAAATTAAAGCTTATTAAATCCTCTTTAAAATTAGCTTTTACCCAAATCCCTAGGCCTTATAGAATTGGAATTCACTTATTTTTTTAATCGTAATAGGTAAACTATTGATATATTCATAGAAGAAGAATTTCCTTGGCCGTTATAACAAATAACAAAATTAAAGGGTGTTCCGACAGAGACATGATTTTTACTTAAATAGCTTTATTTTTTGAACCTTAATAGGTAGACTCTTGAATTGTTAACAGCAGATGTTGTACTTCGGCCGCTGTAACAATTCCTAATTACTAAAGGGTGATCCGTCAGTGACATGCTTTTCACGTATATTACCTTATTTTTTGAACCGCCATAGGTAGGCCTGATATTTTTATAGAAAGTGTATTACCATGGCCGTTATAACAATTCCTAAAATTAAAAGGGTGTTCCAATAGCGATGCAATTTTCGCGAATATGACTTTGATTTTATAAATAAAGGGTGGACTATAAGACATGAAAAAATTAACAACTTGAGTTTTTAAAGGCGTACTAAACATAGTACGGAACCCTACGTGTGTGAGACTAACTCGCACTTGACTGATTTATTTAATACATTTTTGCTTCTTGAAAAAATTAAAAAACAAAAATTCTCTAAAAGTATCGACTATTTATTAAGCCTTTTATTTATATTATAATTGTGCAAATGAAGCTGGGGGGTTACTGCTTAATTAGATTCGAAATAAAAATCATTCGAATTGCAAGTCTTTTAAATTGTTTCGGACAATTTTTCTTTCGAATCGATATACGCAGTAACCCCCCTTTAAACCATAAGAGTAAGAACCGAAAATAGCAAAAAATCTCGCGTTGCCGTTTTGGGTAAATTTTTTTAACCTGCAGCCTGACGTGACCTGGTCGTGTACTCTTTCGTTTTTATCATTGTTTCAGACATAACACCATTGAATTTTTTATTATGGGTCATTTGAAGATAAGGGTTTATGCCAACATGTTCGGAATGGAGTTTTAAGAATAATATATTTTTCAAGAAATATCTGTGTTGATCGATAAAACTAAAAACGTTCAACTTTGTTCTAAGAAAAGGTTTCTTTCTAAGCTCCATTTAATTGGTTTATTTAGATAGATTAATTTACATAAAACTATTCAATTTTTACGACCCTTAGAGATAGAATTTAAAAATAAAATAAAATCAAATTCAAAAATAAATAAATAAAATACAGTAAAAATAAAAACAATAAAACATTATAGACAATATTTTTTTTGCAGTAATATCAGATTTTTATATGATTTATTTATCGAATAGTTATTATTTCAATATTTCCTATGAATTTCTTTAATATTAGTTCAATGGAAAATTTGCAATCTTACTCTTCTTTCTTTCATCACACATGTGAGATAGATGATGTTACGAATAAAAATATTAAATTCATAAATTTTATTTTTATTAATTTCATTTCATTCTAAATCATTTTGAATAGTGTTTAGGTCATCGTATAACTTAAGTAATGAGAAAAAAATGCAATTAAATTATCAAAACAAAGACGGAATTATTTTTCAGCTGAAAATTTATTGAAAACTAAATAATAACAATTGATTCATATCGAACAATGAATAGACTTTCTGCAGTCCATTTAACTTACTTTATATACATATGAATATTTGTTTTGTTTTAAAGATTAAACTAATGCATTTTTCAAATAAAACAACAACAATTGCAATACAAAATAAACTAAAGCAAATTAAAATTAAAATTTCATTTTAAATCTAATGCATCTTAAGAAAGAATGAATGCACGTATACCAAAATTGAAATAAATAGATGTTTACTTCAGCAACTGTTTTGTGCCCAGGCAAGCAAGAAAATATTTTGTAAATTTTATATTTATTTAGAAAAACATACGCGGACTAAAGCGGTACATGATTTTCATAAGTAAAAATGTAAAGAAAAATAATTAATTTAAATAAAAACAAACAAAAACCCACTAACAACTGTGCAAACAAATGTATGTACAGTAGTGGGCAAAACAATTGGTTGGAATTGAGATATACATACATATATGATCTTCATAGATTTATTTATTTAGTAGCTGTGCCCTGACAATATTTTGTTTGTTTTTGCTTTGAAAGTAATCCACACTAAATTTTAAGACTCTTACGTATTTACCTTATACATATAAAGGTACCCATCCCTAGATTAAAATTTAAACTTTATATAAAATTCTTTAAATTATTGTAAAGCTCTGTAAGAGGTGCTTAAAATATTTTAATAACAAAGTAATTCCACAAAGTAAAAATACAAATCAATTTGAAAGTAATTAATTTTTTTGTGATTATTTTAAAACAGCGCCTTATGTTGCGCAATCGTGTTTAAAATAACCCGCTTTCAATTCATTTTGTCATTATTTTAAAACAGCGCCGCTTTATACCGCTTTTAAAAATAAAAGATGCCTTAAAGTATGCAGTACCTTTCACTGCTTTTTCTCCACTTTCTCTTGGAAATAAGATATTTTTGCGGAAAAAAAGTATGCTATATTGGAATCAGGATATTAAGGTACCTCCTCACACATCTTTGTTAAAATCCATCCCGTAGTTTTTACGTGATGCGAACACAAAAAAAAAAGACAGACAGACAGACAGACGGACAGGAAATGAGTTACTATTTTATTTATATTGATATTGATAACTTGTTATTTCAGCATCTTCACATAAGTTTTATGTATTTTATTTAAACTCTAGATTTCAAAAAGCCGTAAAGGAAAAAGTCTCGTGACATCATCAAAACTTAAGATCACTCGGCCTGGAAATTGGTAAAATATATTTTTCATGGCCATTTTTTCACTTAAGAACTTGGATCGTCAAAATTTAATTTCAATTGGAAATGTATGGCCACCACTGTTTATTATGGTGTGAACTACTCATACTACTACTGTACTACTCATACTAAACAACGCTAGCACTTTAATTTAGTGATTAAGAATTGTAGAAGGATGAAACGTGTTGAAACGATTTTCCAATATAAATTTAAGTTTTATAATCATTAATTTACTCACTCATTCATTCATTCATTCATTCAGTTATGTACATATTTAAACAAACAACAGAATAGCAAATACATTTAAACAAATACCAGAGCAAGTTCCGTACGTTTCATATCGGCATCGGCATCATCATTATTATCAACATCAATTTTACAATCATATGATTGTGGTTTTAAATTTTTAGTAGTGTTTATACAAATACATATTTTGTATTTTCTTAACGCCTACAGTTTTGAAATAATAACAGCGTAAACAAACAATTTTATTCTATCCTTCCCAGCCAGCCAGCCAACGCACATTGGGTTGAACAATGGTTAAAATAGGGATTAATTCATGGAAGCTTTTTTCTTTAAATAATATATTGTTTTTTTTAGAAAAATTATAAGCAGATAAAATTACAATATTTCGAATGAAATATTATGTGGACATTTTTTTTAAATTTTTTTTTAATTTTTAAATTTTTTTTAAATTTTTTAAAATTTTTTTTTTAAATTTTTAAATTTTTTTTTAATGAAAAAATTAGCTTTATTATCATTTTCCTTATTGTCTTAGAATTAGTACGTTAAAATCATGAATTCAATTGTACTGCGAATTTAAAAAACTTAAAATAAATAAAACAAAACAACTTTGTTGTTTTTGTTTAAGCAACAAGAATTTATTATCATAAAATTTATCAAGAATATAGCAACTGTTTTGTTAATAAAACAATAGAAAAGAAGACAAAAAGTGTTTAATATTGTGTGTATGAAAAAGAAATGTTTAACTATAGAGATAAAAAGCTGAAATATTTTGTATTATTTTTACCAAATTAATAAATATTTTTACAAAAAAATTAAAATAATCCGCAAAAAAAAATATATAATTTTTACTAACGACATAAATGGTTATTGCGACATAAAATGCATTCGAAATTCGGTATAGCCGAATGTAAATCGCCAACTTATACAACAGACAGACATTTGCATGTACATTTGTATGTTCAAAAGAAACGGACAAATTGTGAATTTTCGCGGGAGAATTTTGTTTTTGTTATGTTGGTACATACATATGTATAGTATATGTGTAAGTCATATGTTGGTATTACCAGCCAACTGACAAGTCAAAAGGTTAGACACGTTTGTGTGTGTTCTTCGATTTTTGACACTTTTGAAAAAATGGATAAAAAAATATGTATTAAATTTTGCGTTAAATAATTCTTGCAAAAAAAACCGACTTCAAAAAAGATAAAAGGGCACCAATTCTAAACTAAAAATATAAAAAGTAATATGTAAGAATTAGATTTAAACCAAAAAAAGATGCGCCAAAATTAGGGGGTAAAAAAGGAAAGACTATGTGTATGTCAAGCCTCACTCTGTTACTGTTCAAAAGTTAGGCTATTTTCACTAGCATTAGTCTTTTATGGAGACACCATTCAAGCTTCTGTCTATAACGGTTTCAAAGATAGGGTCACATAGATCAAATAACATCACCTATTGGGACACCCTTTAATTTACAATTTTAAATTAAAGACCTGTTGTTATAGAGAACTTGACCACAAAGATTATTTGTAAATTTCAACTTTCTGTCTATAATGGTTCAAAAGTTTGGCCATATATATCAAATTACATGAACTATTGGGACACTCTTTACACTATAATTCCAAATATTTATACTTGTTATTATACCAGAGAATGTAGTAGACATTCTACCTAATTTTCAAGTGTTTGTGTTTAACGGTTCAAAATATATAGATCAAATTACATAATTTATGGGAACACCCTTTAGTTTCTAAATTCAAATTGTATACTTGCTAAAGTGGACTTTGCAATACAGGTTCCTTGTAAATTTCAGCTGTCTTTCTATAAAAGTTCAAAAGTTTGGCCACAAACATAGAATTACATTAACTATTGGTACACCCTTTTATTTCCAAATACAAATTTTATACTTTTTGTTATAGCGGACTTAACAATACAGGTTCTTTGTAAATTTCAGCGGTCTGTGTACAACTGTTCAAAAGTATGGCCATATATATAAAATTAAATGAACTATTGGAGCACCCTTTAATTTAAAATTTTGAATATTTATACATTTTGTGATAACGGTCATAGTAATCGACATTCTGTCAAATTTTCAAGGTTTTGTCTATAACGGTTTAAAAGATAGGCCCATATAAATCAAATTACGTCACCTATGGGGACACCTTTAAATTTTAAATTTATTTTTTTATTAATTTCTGCTGTTGGGAGCTATAGCGACACGCAATTTTTTAAAATTTTAATTTGGTGCGCTTTGCGGTTCTTAATACACGTAAAGAAACATGTATTTTTTGTGGGGACACCCTTTAGTTTTTAATATAATGAACTGTTTTTAAAACGGGACCAAACTGAAAGCAGAACCTTCCAAATAAAGAAAAAAAATTAAAATCGGGTGAAAAATGGCTGAGTTCTGCGTTTACATACAAAAAAAAAGCAACATTCAGATGAATTGATAACCTCCTTGTTTTTTGAAGTCGGTTAAAAAGGTACTAAAGTGCTCCAAGGCACTTGAAATATTGACTGTGCCATTTGGCGAGTGTTTATAAGTGGTACAAGCGCTTTACAGAAGGCCAAGAAGATGTTGATGACGATGAGCGTTCTGGAGTTGCAACCACGTCAACAAGTGAAGAAAATATTTAAACAGTGAAAAAAATTGTTTTGGAAAAGCGTCGAATCACTATTAGGGAAGTTGTAGTTGCTCATGCCATACAATTTTCTAGAACATTTGGGCCTGAAACGTGTGGCAGCGAAGTTTGTTTCAAAATTGAAAAAAATTTATCAAAAGCAACGACATTAGTATCGCTCAGAAGTTGTTGAATGACGTCACCGACGATTTAGGTTTGCTCAAAAGGGTCATAACTGGTGACGAAACGTGAGTATATGGTTATAACGTCGAAACCAAGGCCTAATCATCCCAATGGAAGCGGCCAGAATTCAAAAGTAAAAAATCGAAGAACACACACAAACGTGACTAAGGCGAATTAATACCAGGTGGAGGCGATAGCCCAGCTGATTGTTTTTTACTCTCGTTTTTTGCTAATGTCTTTCATATCTGCTAATCTAATGTCAAAGTTGTTGTTTTGTTGTAGTTGTTGCGCTACTGGTCGCACCTGGTATGAATTCGCCTTGAACGTGACTATCCTTTTTAGTTGTCAACAACAAACTACTAATCCAAATTGGCTGATAATACCAACATATTATGACTGACACATGTGTACCAACATAGCAAAAAAGTCGATAATCGAATGTTGTACAAAGCCCGTGAAAATTTAAAATTTGTTCTTTTCTTTGAACAGACTTCGTATATGGAATGTAAATGCTTCTAATCCTCAAGTTAGCGATTATGCGGAATGTGTAAAAATTAAACGAGGTCGGGATGAAAAAGGGATAATAATAGTAGTCGACTGCACAAAATATTATTATTATAATTCCTTAACCTCAAATACAGCTGCTAAAGGGTATTTCACAAGTATTAATACTTTTGAGGAAAATGAAAACCTTATAGGATGATTTGTTATTGTTTTTTTTTTCGAAAAATTTCAAACAGCGATTAGATCAGCGTTGCATTTTATTCAAAAGTATTAATAAAGGGTGTTTTTTATAGAGGTATAGAACTTTAAGTTGGCATTACTTTTCAAGATGTCGACCGATTTAACAGCTGTCAAGTGATTTATTCTCAGTTTAGGTTGGCAATTCATCGTGAATAGACTCACGCCTGAACAACGCTTGCAAATAGTGCAAATAGTGCAATTTCACGTTTTGGACCTGTGAATTGACCTTCAAGATCTTGTGATTTAACACCGTTAGACTACTTTCTGTGGGGCTATGTAAAGTCATTGGTCTATGCGGATAAGCCACAAACGCATGACCATTTGGCAGACAACATTCGCCGTGTTATTGCCGATATACTGCTACAAATGTTGGAAAAAGTCATCGAAAATTGGACGTCCAGATTGGACTACATCCGCTCCAGCCGTGGCGGTCATATGCCAGAAATCATATTTAAAATGTAATGCCACAATATTATCTTTCGGATAAATAAAATTCATTTCAATCGAATAATCCATTGTTGTTTTATTGCAACTTAAAGTTCTATACCTCTATAAAAAACGACCTTTACTTGTATTATAGTGTGAAATGCCCTTAATCACACAACATCAATCAACAATTATCTTAAAGCCGGCTAATTCAAATGATAATAAAAACATTATATAAACATTTCTTTTAAAATTTGAAATTCCAAGAACTTCTTTACAATTTTGTTTCGTTCTTTTTCTGCAACTGATTAATTTGGCATTTCCCTTTCAAGTGATAAATAAACCACACAAGAACTGAAAAGTTTTATTTTTCTTGTGTTCATTTTTCCTTAACATATTTAGTTTTTATGTATTTCCGTAAGCGGTTTTTTACGACTTGAGAATTTGTTGATTTAATTCTGTGTTGTATCGTAGTTTATTTTTAATTTTATTTTTATATTTTAGTTATTTTACTGGCGCAATTTTTAGTTTCTTTTATGTTTTGTGTTACATGATGAAGACTGTGTATTTGCTCGAGATATTTATTTGTTTATTTTTAGTGGCGATAAAAATGGGCGTCTTAACTTGACGAAATGACTGACTGACAGGCAGACTGATTGACGAAATCATACAGATATCTATAGCTTTTGTAGTTGTATAAAAACAGTAGCATAAAGAACTATTTACATTAAGGGTCGGCCAAAGACGATAAAATAAAATAATTATTTGCATGGGATATAAGAGTGACAAATATGTCTTTACTAACCATGTAAGGGTCACCAACACCGTAAAACCAGGAATGCTTCTTTTCGATATGCCTTTCGGCCGATACGAAACCGATACCGATACTGATACTCAAATTAAAAAATATTAGCGATATCAGTAAGCCTTTGAATTACAATTAAAGATTAAATAAAAAACTCATTATTTTTTTATTATTATGTCGGGTGTTTTTTTTTTATCCGCATGAAAACTTAAAATGATAAAACATGACAGATGTGTTCAAGATTAACGTGGGCTCCTGCCACGATGGCTTTATCCCACGGTGCTCTTAACACCGAGTGAAATAAAGACGTAGAATAGCGCCCCCATTGTGTAGTATAACAACACTTTACGATTGCCACCAATCGCTTTTTGTGTGTGATACAGTCACAATGAGTAGCAATTTATACAATATGGCAAGCCTTTCCAAGGCAAGCCTAGATCCATATTATAACCTCTTGCTTAGGGGTTTGGAGACTATCCAAACTCCGTCTGTTGAGAGTGCAACAGCACACTTGATCGACCTTGCACAACATCTGCTTTAATCGATCTTAAACCACAACCACCACGTGTACCCCTGAAGGGGACCTCACCAATAACCGGTCACAGAGAGGATAGGCTCTCTGTGGGGCTACCGATTCCCGTGGTACCAGTCCTTTGGGCACTGGTCAGGCCTCGAAGAGGACCCGTGTTATAAAACAGCAGACCTTTTCTTCCAGATTTAGGCTCTAGGAACCCTAGCGTCTGGTGCCCCTATTTTCCCCGAGTGGACCGCGTCAAAGCATTTTCCATACTCCTGCAGTGACAATTGGAATCCCCGGGGGTAGATAAAACATGACAAATATTTTTGCAATAAAATGTTTTTTTTTTATTATAATCTTGTAGATAATTTTATAGCATTAATTTTTATATATGATGTCCGCCGCGGCTACGAGTTATATGGTCCATTCGATCAGTCCAATTTTTCGCCTCCGCGGTCATTTTTATGTCTTGTTGATGGTTTTGAATCGAGAAGAAGATTAAAGTTATTGCGAAAACGATCAACAACTGTACGAATTGATTGCCCACTATACCGATTATGTTGACCGTAAAATTATGCTCTATGAACTTCGCGAACAGATTTATTTTTTTTAAGTAAATGGCGTAAAACAATTCATGAGAAATGTCATCACAGTTTGACGTTCTCAGTTGTCAAACTATAGTTATCGATATCGATAGTTCGCATGCAGTTAAAAAACACGCAATTCAAAAGGTCTGTTCAGAAATTAAAAGTTGTTACTAATTGTTACTGAAAAGGATTCAATTACTCGAAAAACTATCAAAGAGAGAGTGGAAAAAGAGCATGAAAAATGTGAGAGAAAACAATTACTTGCAAGTTTTTGCTAGTAAAATTTTTACTAGCAAGAATTAGTCAAGCAGTCTTAATAAAGGTATTTGATAATTAAAAGAATATAAAAATATAAGGTTTGTTGCTTTATCATTTTTCTTTAATTTAGCCACAAAGGGGTGAAAACAACTAACTTTAGTTTTTCCATTTTGATTTTAGTTTGTCATTGCAGTCTTTTTGTTTTTAAATAATTAATAATAAAAAATCGATGATGATACATTTAGTGTCATTGTACTTTGTTTTCGGTACAATTGCTGATTTTACAATTAGAGAGGTTGGTTAACAGACCTAAATTTATACCTAACAGATTATTTCTCGCAGCATTAAAAAATATATGTTTTTGGTTTGAAAAACAAAGTATTCTTAAGTATTAAGGAAAAAGGCGTTGTTTTGAAAGACTGTTTGAACTAAATCTTTACGGATCAAGTTTCGATATACGACGGCTTTGCGTCAGAAAACGAGTGAAACTATGTCTCTTAACTTTTTCTTAAAAAAAAAAAAATAAAGCTTAGAATGGTCAGGGGCGGTTCATCTCCTTGTACTCTCTAATAACGCGTCAAAGCCCCCTGTTAAAAGTTAGTTTTAAAATGCAAGGCGAGATTAAAATCAAGTCTATAAGACGCTTTTGTTTATAGAAGTAGTAAACTTTTTTTGAAATATGTGCCCGCGACTTTCTCAGCGTTCTAATAATATTTAGTTCAAATTCGTCTTTTGTTTTTACCCATCTCTGGGTAATTAATAAAGAACTTTGTAACATAGACTTTATATACAATTCTTTGTTTGTAGAGTTCTTTAAATATTATTCAAAATTTGTAATTTACTAAAATAAAAGGTGTTGGGTGCTGCCAAGTTTGCAGTATTATTAAATCGGATCAAGTATTGAAGGTACATCTACACATATTTATTACTAGCGGCTACGTCCGCCACGTCGTAGTCGTCGTGACAATATTTTGTTCGATTTTGTTTTGAAATTAATTCATACTAAATTTTAAGACTCTCTTACGTTTATAGCGCTTCAGTTATTGTTTATATATTTACTTTATATAGAGGTACCCATCCAACATAGGCTTTATATAAAATTCTAAAATTTTTATAAAATTCTAAAATTATTGTAGCGATCTGTAATAGTGTTTAAAATATCCCGTTTTTAAAAATAAAAGGTGCTGTCAAGTTTGCAGTACATTTAAATCGGAAAAATTGCGTACTTTGACTACTTTTTCTCTATTATCTCATGGAAATGAAATATTTTTACGGGGAAAAGTATCCTATATTTAAACCAAGAGACTAAGGTACCTCTTCACAAAATTTTTTTAAAATTCATCCAGTAGTTTATACGTGATGAGAACACAGTCAGACAAAAATTCCTAAAATCTTTGTTTTGTATTTCATTTCGATTACTAACTGCACCAGCAACAAAATTTTCAAAAAATATTTCATGTAGAGAAATGGTCCTGTTACAGTTTTATTATACATACATATGTATAGATATGTATAGATGTAACAGGACTGTTTCTGTACATGAAATATTTTTTGAAAATTTTTTTGATGATGCAGATATTAATTGATATGGAATACAAAATAACAATTTTTATCTGACTGTCCGTCTGTCTGTCTTCGCATCACGTAAAATTTTAATAAAATTTTGTGAGAAGGTACCTTAGTACCTTGATTCAAATATAATTTTGAGTCGAGGATCATTTTATCCCCGCAGAAATATTTAATTTCCAAGAGAAATTAGAGATAAAATAGTGAAAGTACGTAATTTTACCGATTTAATGGTACTGAAAACTTGGCAGCACCTTCTATTTTTGTAAGCGAGATAATCTTGACACTATTTTTAGAAGTTTAATATATTTTTAGAATTTTACATAAAGCCTATGTTGCAACCGACATCCTGAGAAATTACCCAGGGATGGGTACCTTTATATAAAGTTAATATATATTTGTCACAACGGGACCAAAGGGACCCAAGTGAGTCGGTTTTTTCCTCTACACGGAGCCGGCGACCCGTGCAACCTAATATATAAACCATATATGCAGTACTATACAAGTAAGAGTCTTAGAGTTCGGTGTGGATTACTCTCAAAGCAAAATCGAACAAAATATTGTCAGGAAGTTTACGACGTGGGGGGCACTGCTACTAATTAAAAAAATTGTCTTTAATCAGCCGCTAATTTTTGCGATCCCCATGCATTAGAAAACATGATAAATTTGGATTTATCGTGTTAAATTCGGATTTATCATGTTGACTAACAATTTTTAAGGCCGCTTAACTAACTGAATATCGTCAGATAACTAATTTTAACTTGGTTGTACATCTGCAAATGATGAACCCAGTTCAGGACGTCCAGTTGAGACAATTACTTCGAAATTGAGGGATAAAACGCACAATATAGTTTTTATTTTATGCAGACATATTGACTTACTCTTAAAAAAGCTAACTTTTTTCATAGTTTTTAAGGTTTTTGTGCGCATCCGGATTTTAAGAGAACCCACTTTCAATAAGTTTTCAAATTGAAAGTTTTCTTAATTTGATGATCACATTATATTTTTTCTACAATAAGCACAGTGCCCTGGAATCTGCTGTTCTTCGCAACCTCCGCACTGTGTAGGAATTTGTGTTTAAATATAAAAATTGTGTCTGGTGGTTGATCTTAAATTGGTGTGTAATTAGTGAAGGTTACAGAGGCCATACTGTTGCGGAGATAAAAATCATATGACGTTGCTATCATTCGTACACAGATAGATAGAGATGTATACGATGAAAAAAACAACAACAAATTTCATAAATGTATACTAAAGCAATTAAAATATAAAAATTGTAGAATGCGATTATTGAATTGAAAACATTTAATTTTTTTTATATTTTTATATTCTTTCCAGCAAACACCAACGTTTAGTTATCAAGCTTTAATAAACAAAATTAAGAACAAGAAAATCATCATTATTATTAGACGGAGTTACGAGCAGAGAAAAGGAATTCATTTATAAAACAAACATCAATTCGAAATCATTTCTTTAGCGGCAACATACGGAAATAAATGTGAATGAATATAAAAAAATTAAATAATAAAACAAAAACAGAAATTATCAATGAGCACCATGGGTACGAGCTGGTACTTGATTAAAAACATTATTTAAATTCAGTCATAAAAGTGTGAAACACTTAAGACATAAATGGAAAAGGGACAGGAAAATATTGAAAACAAATTGAAACTGACATGATGCGTTATTCGGAAATAACGCGAGACCTGTCAAATGATAATTTACGTTATGTTGAGTTTGGCAATACAAGTGCTGGAAGTCAACAGGATGATTGTCCTTTAAATAGAACACGTGATACTTCACCTATCAGTGACATTTCCACAGGTAGTGGTCCTTTGGTAAATCAATCGCCAGCCTCATCATGTAGACGTCATCATCAACGCCAAAGATCCCAAAAACAACGTTATGATGATGATGTTGATGACGATCATTATGATAATATATCGCTGGGAAATAAAAATAATTTAAGTGGTTTTTATGCGGGTCTACGCAATTCGAAACGTTTCTCTGGCAGCAGCAGCAATAGTAGTGTAAATGGCACCGTTAATGGTGCGGCCACCATAGCTTATGTGCGTCAGCGTAAAGACAGCATACAGTCCACACAAAGTTATCAGTTTGAAGCGAACTCACCGCACAAACAAAACATTAGCAAGTCGTTGAATATAAAAGGTTCGAGACGTAAAAACTCTATCGGCTGTTTAAATGCCTTCTCCTCTTCACCAGATTCACCCAGTAACTACTATGGGTAAGTTTTTAAGTGTTTTTTTATATTTAAAATTATATTATTTTTTCTTCTGTTTTAATTAGCGTTCCACCTTCCTTAAAATCCAGTAGCTTGCCCGGTCACAGCTCTGGCAATACTTCTTTTGATTCTACTATTTTAAGTGCTTTACGTATACCCGCCGATGAATTAGCCAATCAATTGACTTTATTGGATTTTCCTATTTTTGCCGCCATCCAACCGGATGAGTTGACCAGCTGTGCTTGGACCAAAAAAGATAAACACATTATTACACCGAATATTGTTGCATTTACAAAGCGTTTTAATCATACCAGTTTTTGGATTGTCCAGGAAATACTCAGCGGCGAACAGCCAAAACAAAGGGCCGAAATAATGGCGCACTTTATTAAGGTGAGTAGTTATTTTTTTTAAAAAGGTTTTTAATGTCTTAAGATTTTTTTTGCGAAGAATTATCTGCCGATCGCGTCCTTCTTTCTAAGCTTAAAGATTCTAAAGGCTCAGTTAATTATTTACATTTAAAAACAATTTAGTTTTACCTCTCTCGAGATTTTAAGCATAAGGATAGTTGAAACTAAATGAAAGCGTTTGCTGTTCCCCTATTTATCACATTTAAAATTCAATTAAAATTTTTGGTGCTTGTTTTGATATTTTTTTTTTTTCTATTAGTCGAACTATTTATTTTACATACAGATGAAATTTTAAATCAAGCTTAAGTTCGTTTTTATTCTCTCTAAGAAAGAATAAATAAAATTACAAATTAAAATAGATGATGCTTACAACTAAACACTGCTCAAAGTAGATAGATACGAAGAGTGCTGATGAAGGACGTAGCTGTCTAGAAAATGTGCATTCCGCTCTGCTGGTGTCTGAAAATTAAATTATCCCAATTTTTCTTTAATAATATCACCTAATTTGTAATTTAATTTATTCTTTCTTAGAGAGAATAAAAACGAACTCAAGCTAGATTTAAAATGTTTTCCATTGAATATTTTAAATTTTAATTAGACGAACTATATTTGAGATGTTTATTTTGAAAGTGGCATAAGTCACTTTCGTTTTAAATCTATGCATTTAAGGATTAGAGTGTATATACATATATTTTTAGGTTTTCCAAAAGCCATTTCTAATATTCGAACTTAAACCTAACTTCGAAAATTAATTTGTATGTAAAATTTTTTACCTATAGCTTGAAAAAAGCTTATTTTTTTCTGTTACGAAAATATTTTTCATCTAAGTATTTTTGTAGAGTTTTGTTTTTTTAAGTTATAATTTAATTAAAAACTTCAATTATATATCCCAAAAAAGCTTTTTAAATTGTTTCAATAAATTTTGAAAGATAACAGCTTTTATACATTACTTGTTTGTTTGCAAAGCTTGTATACAAATACAAAGCTTTTTTCGACACACACAGCTTTTAAGTTTAAAATTTTGACATAAATTTAAATAAAATAGCTTTTATTAAAGCTTACCAGTAAAAGCTCATTAATACTACTCACCTGAATACTACTCAGGGATGTCAAAAAATCTTAATATCAATTTGGCTAATTAATCAACGCAATGATTTGTTAATATTTAAATCGATGTGAATAAAAGCAAGATTTCCAAAAAAGTGTATAAGTGCATAAGTGCAATATTAGCCTGAAATGCACAATTTGAACATTTCGATAAACAATCCCTGATGAAGGTTAGGTTAAGTTGGGTTGCACAGGTCTCTACTTTTGTAGCTTAAAACCGACTCATTTGGGTCCTTGTGGTCTCTTTGTGACGCCTGAAAGAGGAATGAGCTGGAAAATCCTTATGTTTTCTGTAGATCTTTCTCCTTGTCCTGACAACTTCATTATATTTTAGATTTAATCTCCTAGCGTCGACACCAATGACGCAGGGCCCTGTCAGCACAGCCACTAGTGTGCCTATCTATGCTCTAGGGGTTTTCAGCAGGCTTCTTGCAGTCTTCTTGCAATCATGCTGAGGCATTGAAATCATGCAAGTGACCTCTTTACAGTGTAGAACACCTCCTGAATCACTGTCCAAGACTTATAAAAAACAAGTGAATATCATGGCGTCAGTTGCTTTACGGCATATTGAGCTTTATAACGAGATCTTGTTGTTTCTGTTGTTGGTTCCACGATGACGAGTCAGTTTTGTTTAGGGACTAAAGGAACGATGCGATAATTTGTTGCGATTTGTTATTTTCCGTATCTCGCGATATTTAATGCTTTGTAAGGGGGTGTGGGTAGGTTGTAATAGGAAAAGTAAAACTCAAAAATGCGTTACAAAGTTTGTGAACAGATCCTTACATTTGAGAATTTTTAAAAATGTTTCCATTTAATATCTTAAGTTATCAGCGAAATAATTTGTTGTATTTTTTTTTTAATAATTTTCATACCCAGGTTGCTAAAAAACTACACGAACTTAATAATCTACACTCACTGTTTGCAATCATTTCGGCCATGCAAAGTGCCAGCATTTATCGCTTAAAGAAAACTTGGACGTATTTGGCGAAAAAAGATAAACAAAGTTACGAACGTCTAAGCGATATATTTAGTGATCAAAATAACTGGGAAAATCTGAGAGCCTATTTGGAAAGTTTACGTTTACCTTGTATACCCTATTTGGGTTTATTTCTCACCGATTTAATATACATCGATCTGGCATATCCGCAAAAGGATGGCATCGAACCAGAATCTCGTCGCATACGTATGAATAATATTTTAAGAGTTATAGCCAACTATCAGGAATCCAATTATAAACATATACAACGCATAGAGGCAACAGCCAAGTATTTAACTTCAATAAGATACATAGAGGAATTGCAAAATATATTTGAGGAAGAACAATACAAGTAAGTGAAATTGCAGCTGTTTTTTTTTATTTGTTATAAAATATTTACTTTTTTTGTTTTAATTTAAGGAAATCCTTAAAATTGGAACCCATTTCACCTTTGGTTCCCAGCTCTTCTTCTTGCAGCTCTAAGGAATCATTTAATGTGGATGCTGTTACACCAGCCCTGGCCTGTTTAAATTTATCGCCCGCCAAAACATCAGCTTCAGTGCGTGAGGCCCATTCATCGGCTGTTAAATTTATACCCGGCCATCGTAAATGTCGTAGTCTGGGCACCAAGTAAGTTTTTTTTCTCTCTTAAATCTTCTTGATCTAAAATCATATTGATTTCATATCAAATTTCACTATTTATAATTCTTTCTTTTGACTGTGCTATCTCATCCACTTAATAACAACATGATCACCACCACCTAATTGGATTTCAAATTGTTTGCATTTTTTTTTCCTGTGAAAATTGTGAATCTTCCAAAAAAAAAAAAAAACAAAAAAACACTTTTAAATTCATTGTCTTTTATACTTGAATCTTGTTTATTTAATATTCTTCTTGCTCCGCATATTTTATTGTGCCTGTGTGCGTCTTGCATATGTGAGCTTTTCTTTTTTTCTTGTTCATTTCATTTCATTTCGTTTTGTTTTGTTTGTTTTTTTTTTTCTTCAAATTATTATTATCTCTATCTATCTGTGTATCTATCTATCCATATGTAGGTTTCGTAGCACCAGTTTGCCGCGAAATTTTTCACAAAAGTGTCATTGCTCAATTATAATGCTAACAAAATCTGGCATTGTTGTCAATGCTACTGCAACACATAAACGTTGTCCATGCCATTGTCGGTGAGTTGTTTCCGGTCATCCGCTTTAACGTCAAAACAAATTTAATAAATCATAATAAATAATTAAAATTATCATATAAATCATGCGCTTTTTATATATAAGTCTCAATGCTGCTTAATATATAAAAATCCATATAAATATTTTTATTAAATTTTATTTATATTTCTTTTGCCTTCCTTCGATTTATGTGTATGTGTTTGATTTCTTTTTGTATCAAAATTGCTTGCTGTTTTGTTGAAAACTCATCTTCCCTGTAGGCTTTTGTAAAAGTTTAGTTTAAATTTTTAAATGAATGTTTTGTAGATCCTACCACCCCCTAAGAGTCTAAAATAAATTGAAATAGAAAATTTAGGAAATATGTTGTTCTATTTTTATTATTTGATTTTTGTTTATGTACATTTTGGTTTTAATTTTATGGGGCTAGGTGTCATCAAAACAGTCTTAACCTTTAAATACTGAGGTGGTGGTAAATTTTACCCCTTGTTTTGTTAAAGTTAGATGTTTTAATTTTATGATTTTATTTAAATAAAAAAGCAAATAATTGAAAAAAATATTTTTTGGTAAAAATTGTTGAAATAATTAAATGGGGTTACATTTACCTCTACCTCAGTAACTACGTCAAAATATTTCACCTTCGTAGTTAAACATTTTTATTTAGTTTTTAAAAGATATTTTGACCCCTACAACAACAAAAAATATTATTCAAAAGTATACACCCTGAACTATGCTATTAATCACCCTTCTGCATTTCGATTACGTTCCCGCATTCATTTACGCACGAATCGAAAAAAGTATTCCAAACAAAAATTTAATCGAAAGAAAATGAAGAAAGGAAGAGTAAAAGAGGGAAGAGTAAAAGAGTAAAATAAACAAAAAATATTAATAAACAATTCTGTTTTTCATTAAAAAAAAAAGTTAATTAAATGCGCTAAACGTTTTTACATAAAGGCAATTATGCTGAACGTGTTGGTGCCGGTGCTCCCGTATATTTAACTGCCGTTAAGGAATATTTAGCCGCTGAAATTATTGAATTGGAACACAGAATACCAAAGTTGACAAACGGAGAAAATTTCGATTAGAATCAAAACGCAGAATAGGGGTCAATAACTTCTTATAAATAACTAGCAGTGCCCGCCATATGGTTTGTGTATTTTCTTCATATAGAGGTGCCCATCCCGCGGTAATTACTTAGGAACATTGGCTTTATATAAAATTCTTAAATTATTGTAGAGTTCCGTAAATAGTTTTTAAAATTTCCCGCTGACAAAAATAAAAGGTGCTGCCAAGTTTGAAGGACCATTTATTCGGTAAAATTGTGTACTTTCCCTAATTTATCTCTATTTTCTTTTGGAAATGTGATATTTTTGAAGGAAAAAATCCTATATTTGAACCAAGATTCCTCGCAAAATTTTATAAAAATCCATCCAGTAGTTTTTACGTGACGCGAACACAGGCAGACAGACAAAAATTCTAAAGTTGGTATTTTGTATTCCATTTCGATTAATGCACCTTAATTTAAAAAAAATATTTCATATACAGAGTTGGTACTGGTACAGTTTTATTATATCTACAGACAAAAATTGACAAATTCTGCAAGAAAAAATTCATCAAAATCATAAAAAAAATTTCCAAATCGTCACAATTGCTTTTAATGTTAGTGTCATTATTGTAAGTCCGACTAGTTTAGTCATATTCATTTAGTTATGCTGTAAGGGTTCCTATATAGCCTTTTTGTAGATATAACCTCTTTTTTCTACTAAAATCTCTTACGGCAGAAGGTTATATTAGGTTAAGCGGGCCGTGAGTTCACTCGGAGGCCATTAAGATCAATTTTGATGCACACAGTTCCCTATAGAACTGCAATATCTCCAGGTCGTAAGAGCCACCTGGAGCTTCTCGCAAAAGCTGTCAGAATAACTCAGTGATTTTCATACAAATTTTCTAGACGATTTGTTCATTTGGTTTACATAAACAGCACATTAGTGTAGCATCGCTAAGACAGTTAAAGTCCTGAAATAATCTTTGGCCGCAATATTTTAGTTCACGTTCTTGCAGAACCGTTCAGTCGCTGAGAAGGTGTTGAACTGATTCCTCCCCCTTCTGCATCCAGACAGCTTCTGCAAATTTCACCACGAGAGATTCTCAAACGCTACACCATACGTCAATATGTGATTATTGACGAAATCGTATTTTTCCCTAAGGTTTGTAGTGCCTTCGTCCTATTCTTGTCGATTGAGGACTAAAGAGTTTTGGACAATTTCCTTGTGGTTATTGTAGACTACCTGAGAGTCGTTGCCTTTAGCTACCATACCTGTGTCATGTTTGAAAATTCCCCTGTGCATTTACCACGTTCAGGCTCAAATCGTTCGCTACACATTACCTTCTCGTTTCCACGATTGGTCTCAAGCCCTATAACCCAAACTATCATTACAAGGTGTTTGCCCAAGTAGAGCCAGAGTTTGAATGCGCGTCAACACACATATCGCTATCACTAGTTTTAAATCAAGGGCCTTAATAGCAGCAAGACTGTCACAAAAAATATCAACAGTCGCCGATCCACTTTATTAGATTTGAAAACAGCAAAAACATCCTAAAAGTTTAGTCTGGAAAATCAAAAATTCAAATCCTACTTTTTGCCTTCGCAAGCAAAAGCTCAAGTATGATTCGAATCATTATCTTAGTGAAAGATAATGTTTTTGTGAACTGGGGGGAGTATGATTTTAAATTTTTCTTTTATTACGTTCATCATTAATGCTAAATATTCACCCATATTCTATATGGCGTCGTCAACATTTATATGGCATAGAAAGCACTCGCAAACCGTACCAAACAAACAGCTAGTAACGACGAAAGGTATGAAAGCAAGGGTCTAATCACCGCATTCGATATAGAGTAAAATCACTTGTAATTTTTATTTTGGTATCATTCGATATCGAATATAAAGTATTGTAATTTCATTCGAAAGGAAATGTTTTTAATTCGTGTTTTCTTGTTGACTTGTTGACTAATTATTATTCTATTACAATTCGATATAAATTGAGATTCGATACATGTTGAATGGCATAATTAGCTTACTCGGCTAGTATCGAATTTGTTATTCGATACGATAGCTTACTCGATATCGAATGCGGTGATTAGGTCGCAGTATTTCATTTACTGGCGGAACGAATCTAAACAATTTAATACCATAATCTTAAATATTAAAAAAATTCGAAAGGAAATTTGAACAAGAAAATTATAAAAGAAATGAAAATTCAATTATGATCAAACAAGTTTATAAGCCAAATCAAATGATATTTACTAATAAGAATAAAAATATGAAACTATATTACACAAAGACTTGGTGGCATTTTGTCCTTGTGGTTTTGCCGAGTAATTCTTCCGTTCCCTTGATTGTCGGCTAGCTACGGAGTAAAATTAAGAAAAAAGAGTTTGGTATGTTGGAAACTCTTATTTCTAAATCTAATAACGAATTAAAAAGAAGTAATTAAAAACCTTCAAATTCCAAAGGACACCGAAAAAGATTTCAATTTTTAAAACAGAGCCTTGATTCCAACATGACGACCCTAGGTACTGTGGCATTTTTATTTTTTTTTTTAGAGATTTCTCCAATATTGTGTATTTTCTTTTTATTTTAACCATTCATTTTGTAAATACGTGCGTTTCCCTTTAAAACAAAATACTTAAACTAATATTATTAAAGCTTTATTTTGCTGCTTTGTAATTAAACAAATTATTTATTATTTATTTAAAAATACTTTTTTAATTCTTAACCCACCTAACCTCTCTTTACAGCATTTTCGGTAAGACAAATTTTTCCAACGATGCTATAGCTGGCCAGAATGGTGCTTGCTTCGATGCTCATCATCATGATCATAGTGCATTAAGTCAACAACTGCAACAGCGACATCTGCTAGATGATTCTGTATTGGAACAACCGCCGTGTGCTGGCACACCAAATGGTAGCATTCACATTAAACTAAGCGATAGTAACGACGTTATATCATGCCATTTGATGGAAGTTAATGCACTCAGTATACCGTTGAATGAAACGAACGCCTTGCAGGGTTGCGTTAGACGTAAAACTGTACAAAAAGAGGGTCGTAAACCGGCAGTGGCGTCGTGGCAACGTTATTGGTTGCAAATATGGGCAAACTCATTAGTCTACTTTCCACCCAAATCCTTTAAAGGCAGTGAACGGAATGACTTTAAACGTGAACCCTGCAAGGTGTGTCCTTTGGAGGGTTGGTTTGCTCAAGTCATTGACAATCCGAAACATAAAAACTCATTTGAGCTGTATCATCGCACCTTGGGTACCATCTACAAGTTTCGTACCGACAGTCCACAGACCACACAATTGTGGTGTAGTACTATTTGTAAGTTTGCACTACAACAAAATCATCGTACACCGAAAAGCTTGCCCATTAATTTAATGTCCTTCGAATAAAACAACAAAATAGGGAACCATAAAAAATACTAAAAGTTAAAATCAAGCCGGCCAAGATATATTTTTTTTTAATTTAAATTTAATTAAATATAACTCTTAATAAGGCTTTTTGTAGGCTTCTTGTAGCAATAATTTTTGTGTCTTAATTTTGATTAATTTTTATAGAATTTTTTCAAATCGAAAAGCTCATGCCAAAAATTAAATAGCGGAGTTCAGTGCTTGATGCAAATGATCTTGCAAAAGGGCAAGTGCTTAATTTCATAGCTTTTTTGTGAAATCCACAACAAAATGCCTACTTTGAAAAAAAAATATTTAATTTACGTTTTTGCATCAAATACTGAATACCGCTAGTATCTTAATATCTTTAAAAAAAGCACTCATTAGAAACTATTAAATCAAAAGCAACGTATAGAAAATACTCCTTAAGATAAAAAAAAACAACAGTTAATTTACTTTACAAAAACAACAAGCAACCAACAATAAGAACAACAACAACTATTTAATTTCTAAGACTGACAATAAATAAACGAATTCTTTAATATTAAATTAAATTTATACAGACAAAAGAAAACAAGTCCTTTAAAGATGATATAATGATAATACTAATTTTGTGTAACTTATAATAGAATGTTCTAGCTCATGAGGCCGCATAATTTGTGTAACGAGATTTATTTATTCAGCAGTTCTACAAAAGTTAAAAAATACAACTTCTAAACTATTATAAAACTGTCATAACCTGTCATGTTTGAATCTCTTAAATAATAATAATGTAGCTTCTGAGCTATACAACTTTAATCCGTACTATTTATTGCCTAATATATGTATGCAAAATAAAGTCCTAAATAAAGGCTTTAATTTAAACCTTACGAAGGTTAATCAACGAATTTTGTTTGTATTTTCTTATGTATTTTATTTTATAAAAAGAACAAACCAAGAAAAAAACTCAATTCAATTTTAGGCATTTTGTTTTAAATAAAAAAAAAAACATTTAATTAATTATTAACCAAGGTGAATTAACACTAGGTGATTGCACGGGCGAATTCAGCATTTTCGCCTCCTTTGAATTTTTCAAAATCCATATACATATGTAATTGTTTTTATATGGAGTTTGACATTGGGATTTCAAACATGTAATTTTTTCGCCACTGCAATCAACTGTTATTAATTCGCCTTGTTTTAAACTTTCGGACTTTTGACAAACAACTTAAGGACTAAATTTGCAACAGAACTTTATGTAAATAAAATCGTCGTACACCAGGCGAATTAAACTTGGTTATTGCAAGGGTGAATTCAGTCATTTTCGCCACCTTCTCATGTGACAAACTTATAAAAAAAAAAAAAAAAATTATAATTTTCAAAGTATATTTGTATCAACTCTACAACAAGTACAACATTAGAACAACAACAGTCCTTTTGTTTGCGTTAAAATCATTACTTGTGTAAAAAGAAGCTGAATACATTTTGGGGATGGCAAAGTGGGTAATAAAAACTCTTAGTATAAATTTTGCTAAATGATGAAAAAAACATAACACAGTGATTTATTTATATTTAAATCAATGTGAATAAAAATAAAAAATTCATTAAAATTTTGTTTAGAGCACAGAGCCAGAAGAGCATAATTTTAAAATTTCCTTTGCCATCCCTGATGAAACAAAGAAAAGTGAAAAAAAAATATATTTGATATTTTATTTTCAATTTTCTTTTTCAACAGTGGCGCGTTAAAAAATGTAAATAAATTTTGACACAATAAATGATAAAAATACAAAGCGAAAAACTATCAGCTGAGCCAAAGCGAATGCATAACAGGTTGGAAATACGAAAGTCAAAATCCTTATAAAAAATTATCAACAATATAATATAAACAATTTTTATATATATACAGTTTTAAACTAGCAGCAAGGGAAGCGAAAATGGTTGAATTCGCCCTGCAATTACCTAGTATTAATTCGCCTTGAGCTGAGCTTCTGCATGTACTTGATATGTATGCAAGGCGAAATAAATCTAGGTGATTGCAAAGGCGAATTCAGGCATGTTTCACCGCCTTTGCATGTGACAAAATTGTTTATAATTATTTTTTATATGAACTTTGACATTTGTAATTTAAACGTATGTTAGGTTTTTTTTTACTGCAATTACATGTCACGGATTCGCCTTGAACAAATCAAAGTAGGGCCAAGGCGAATATAATTTTGACACCCCAAAACAACCAGTTGATATCGAAACCGCTAATGAGTTTAACTGTTATGAATTTGATTTGGTTTGGCATTTGGATTTAAAGCGACGATGAGTCATTTGCGCTCTTACAATTACATTTTGTGAATTTGACGCCTTGGTCGTGCGTAAAATTTAATTTTATAACAAATTGAATTTAAAATAATCTTATTTTGAACTATTATATTTCATAAACTAATCCAGAAAATTTTTATGAAACCACTCAATTTTTTGGGTTATTTTTATACAAATTTTACAGACGTATCGCTCGTTTGTAATAGAGAAGCAGCACATAAATTTCGGAAATGTATTGCTGCGCTGCGTTAAATGCGCAGTATGAAAATGCATTGGTTATCAACACTGGAAAGTAAGATGTTCGAAAATGTTTCAGTACCATCTAATAAGTAAGCAATCTTTACATAGATGTTAATTATTCAAGAGCAAAAAAAAAACGCGCCCTTAAAAGTTGCCTTAATGCAATTGAATAATTCAACCAGATTTTCTTCAAACGACTCAAGGCGAATAATACAATGTAATTGCACGGGCAAATTCAGGATACACGTGAAAAAACGGCTTATTATTTTTTTATATGGAATTTTGCATTTGGATTTTAAAATTATGAGCTTCTTTTCCACCAACGCAACAACCTGTTATGATTTCGCCTTGAACCTACTCAAAAAGTTGTTCTGTCAAAAGTTTACAGATTTTTTACACTATACCTTTTTTATTTCTTTCTCATCTAAGCATTAAAATCAAATTTAATTCAATTTAAGATTTATACATAAAAATAATTATTTTTAATTTAAGAAAATATATATTTTTTTTTTTCAAAAATATTAAGTTTAAGCTAAATTATTTGTTAAGAGAACTCACTCACACTCTCACTCAAGTCTCAATCACCTAGTTACTTCTTAGAGATTATCTTCACTCACATTTAACAATTATACACTAACAATAACGAAAAGATCAAAATTATATTTTATTGTTTAATATTAAGTTTACACGTTAAGTTACAAGTTTAGAAAAAATATAAATAAAAATTTAAAAAATATGTAGTAAAAACACAAAAAGTAATTTTTTTTAATAGCAGTGCCCGCGACATCGTCAGCTTACACAGATTTGTTTTAAAACTGTAATGGCTATATTTAAAAAAATATATATCTTCGGTTTATAAAAGATTTATTAAACAAATTTTATATGGGAATCATGAAACTTTTGTAAATCAAAAATATTTATTATCAATTTGGTTTTAAGACTTTGATAGTGCTGTAGATATGACATATATACTTTGTATAGATGTACGTACCTCAACCCTTATTATGAGTTGCATTCGATTTGAAATCTTCGAATATCGAATGTCAAATTCGTATTATGAGTTTTTAGCACTGTCGAAAATTTCGAAAATGCCAGCAGTAAATTATTTTATTTCAATTTCATTAGGTCTAAGGTTGTAAGTACTAAACAACAATTGGAAAAGCTCGTTTTTCTAATGAAACAAAACCCTCAGCTGGAAAAAGGAATATGGAGAAAAGTTTAAGCCGCAAAAATGGGAAGAAGCCACGCAGGAGCTAAATTGTATGGGGCCATCCATTAGAACAACAGCAAAGTGGTCATATTCACTAATAATTAAATAAATTTTTTCCTTTATAATTCAGTAATACAATATATATTTATAGTGCCAGCTGATAAATATGTACTATTGTGAATAATCCAATTGAGTCAAACTCACAATAGCGCTATTTTTATCTTTCGACTACAGTTGAAGATCGAAAGTTGCTCATAATAGGCACCAAAATTTCCAAAAATCGGCAATTACGATTTGACATCGTATGATAAGTGTGCTGGAATTCGCAATCTCAAGACATTTTGTGATATTAAATCGCATGCCTCCAGCAGTAGGTCCGGTTAGTGACTTTTCTAAACCAACAACGAGAGAGAGTAAAGCAGAAAGTTGCAAAATTATCCTGCAAATATGATAAAGTAAACGAACGTTTTAATAGCAAACTTTAGCAATTTAAATGGTGTAAGTGCGAATAAATTCGAATTTAATAAGCAGAGACAAAAACCACATTTTTTTAAGAGAGATAATTTTGCAGTCAACAGAGAACACTGTTATTCGTAAACCTTTAACTGTTAATATCACTTCACTTGTTCTGGAGGCTACAACCTGAAGTAGAGAGCAGCTCCACCTAAAAAATAAATTTAAATGTTATTATTAATGTAGGAGAATATCGAAGCAGACCATTTCCTTAATGGGTCCTTTTTCGACTCTTTTCCGCCCTTAATGATTTTAGGCAACCGATTTATAATTGAAGGCAACCATACTTTCATTAAGTCACGTGCTACCACCAGCTTTACACTTGAATTTATTGATTTCAGACTGTCCACTGGTAACTTTCGGTCTTCTTTCTCATCATGGAGTCTCTAGTAATTGCTAGCATTTGTCCAAGGCTCTAAGCCACCATGATCCACCATGGCATCCACTTTTAACAAGTTTCTGGGCGTGGTCCTAAGTCTTATGTTAGTGTTGGGCATTCACACATAATGACTTGTCACTAATGCAGTTATCCAGCTTAAGTTAGGTCTACTATATATTTTAGTACCTTACTGGCTTTTCTGCCAAGGGGCTCTTTGAGTACCACTCTAGCCTGTCTACATGTAGTAGCCTCCTTTCAACTTTTTAGGTTTAGTGAGTTTACCCATTGTATGACTTTTACTCGCATTAGGCCTCTTCAGAGTGATACTCTGGGTTCTGGTCCACAGTAAATTAAGCCAGCTGGTCCATTTGTGAATTCTGCTCTGAGGAATTTTTTAAAATTGAAATATCGGAAATGCCGGAAACCTTTCAATAAGATCCAATTTTAAAATTTTAGCCCGATTTGAAATGGGATTTTTGAAATAATTTTAGAACTTGGAAAAGAACTAAACTTTAACACCGAAATAAAATTTTATTTAAAAAATTTCCTTTTTTGACCCACAAAATTTTACTCTTAATTAAAAAGAAAAAAATATATATGTGTCAAATCCAGTTAAAAGGGACCTATTGATAAAAAATTAGTTTTGGAAAAAAGCGATTTTTAAGTTAACAAGTCAATTTTGAAACTCCTGAACGTTTTAATAGCTCGAAACCCGTCATAAGGGGGTTTTGGGGCTCGCTGATTACGAATCTGGTATTGCATTTTGAAAATTCAATATGGCGGGTCCAATATGGGGGAATAATATAAGTAATGCAATTAGACAACTGGGGTTTGCTGCATTAGAAACAACGTATTGTCTATGTTAAGAATCACCAAAAAAGTGAAAATCGATTTTTTTTTCATCAATAGGTCCCTTTTAATTGTATTCGACACATACAAGGCATATTTAACCAGGTGACAGCACAAGGCGGAGCTAATATTAAAGAGAAATTTTTTCAATTTTTTTTATATGGAGTTTGACATTAATCATTTATTTTAAGAGAGAATGAAATAGATTTTACTGTCAAAATCCATATAAAAAAAATTCAAAAAATTTTTTGCTCAAATTTCCTCTCCCTTACGCTATCACCTTCTTTAATATGCCTTGGACACATATTTAAAATTCGAATACAGAACAACCAAACAAAATTCGAATTAATTTTCTTAAAAAAAAAATATTTTCGGATCGGATTAAAGACCACCATATATATGTTTTTTTAAAATTTATTTTATTTTAGCTTCATGAGGAAAAAGGAAAATTTGGATAATGTAAGCAATTTATTTTGTGGTACTTTTAAGGTTAAATATTGTACGGTGGCCATATTGTTACGAGACCTGGAGACGCCACGGCGAATTATTGTGCGGCCAGCTATGTGTTGAGTACTCTTTCTCACGGTGTGAGAACCACCCTTCGCCATGACCCAAAGTAGTTTTCCGAAACCCTACGTGTGTGAGTCCGATTTATACTTGACTCATTTCTTTATAATTCTTATTGCTCATTTTTAGTTATTTTTTTAATTTTAACAAATTAAAGTGAGTTTTAAAAAATATACTTCAAACACACTTTTTTCTTGCACCATTTACCATTATGAATTTATTTGTTATATAACACATACATAATTTATTAACTTAGTTTTATTGTAAACTTTTCACGCCCATTAACTAAATGAAATACATAATAACAAAAACAACATTCAAGAGTTTTGTCAAAATATCCTCATGTGACGGGTACTCTATAAAAACAGTTGTTACTTTCGATGTGATGTGAATGAAATTAAACAATTAAACAATATTGTGTGGTGTCTGTCTTTGTTTTTAGTTGAATATAAAATCATGATTTTTAAACAATTTTCATGTGAATTCACAGCCGTCTATTACTTACTGTGTGGTGAATTTTTAATTTTATCATAAATGAATAGGTGAATTATTTTCTTTATTTACTTGGTGGGGTGGATGTTTAAAAGTAATCAATTTGAATTTTAAGTTTTAAGCCAAAAATTGTTATTTAATTGAAATGAAAATAAAACTCGATTGAATTGTTAAAATAAAGACCTTGAAGTGTTAAGTTGCTGGGCGAAGTTAAAACGGAAGGAATTAAAAAAAAAATTGTGCAACCAAAAAAAGTTTTCAAAAGAAGGGAAATTAAGAAAAAAGAATTCTTAAAATGAAAGTGAGTTTTTTTTAATTAATTACAAAAAGCACCAAAATTAAAAAAGGATAATTACATTTTCTTACAGTGTCATTTTTGGTTTTTATGTATTTTTATTGCAACCTTGTTTTCATCTTTAACTCGGGCTTATACTACAAGCCACACGGAAATGTGAGTTTAAATAATTAATCGAGTAAAATATTCGAAAATATGCTGGAATTTTATAAAAAAATGTTTATTCACTCCTATTCTATTAGTCGTCGACGGTGACTGTTTGTATTCAAATAAATTTAAGACAATATTGTCCTTAATCTTCTAGTGTACCATTTGTCCCAATCGTTGTCGAGTGAACGCTTGATTAAAGTACTAATATTTGCCACATCTCTCAAACAAATATCGACGTGATAAAAAAAACTGAAAGCAGATTCTTATTAAGCCCGTTAAATCTTCTCAATCTATTCCATTTTTTAAACAAGATTTCTCTACAGACAATGTGTTATCGATAAGATGTCGGCGTCGTCATTAGACTATTAGGTAATACCAAATTATAATTGAATTGATGACGTCGTCGATAGTGATGTCGGCTCAAAAGTGACGACGATGTTGCCGACGCCAAATTGAATAAGGGTGATTGATAGTTTGTAGGTGGTAAAATACAGCCCTTGACTATCACACCAGTTTTTGAAATATTTGGTTTTAAATTTTATATTTTCTATACTAAACGTTTTATTTTTGCTAAATTAGAAAATTACCGTTTTCATTTAGAATAAACTTGTTAATTAAAGTTTACACAATTCAAAGAAGAGTGCTTCCAACACACACTTTTAAGAACACACCTATTGTGTAAATCACCCTATAATATTATTGAAAATTTTAAACTTCCTTAAACTAAATGAGAGTTTTAAAAAGCTTACTATGAAATAGAAAAGCTTTAACAACAAGAGTTTATGTACTGCGAGGAAGAGTGAATATTATGAATATAAAGGAAATATCGACCCCCCGTCCGCAATGATTACAGGCATCCGACTTTTAATTTAAGGCAACCTTACTTTCATTGAGTCACGTGCTACAACCAGCCTTTAATCTTGACTTTAAAGATTTCAGACTGTCGACTGGAAAGTATCGGCATTCTTTCTCATCACTTAGTCTTTAGTAATTGCTAGCATTTGTTCAAGGCTTAGTTCCCCCAAGACAAGTTAACAAGTTTCTGTGGTCCTAAGTCTTATACTAACTAGTGCTGGACATTCACACACAAGGGGCGCTACCGTCTCGGCGTCTTCCAGGCAAGAACTTAGCTTCTGCAAGTATCATTTTCTTTGATTTTCATTTTGGCTAGATAATACCTAAAGTTTGCATGACTTGTCACTAACACTGGTAGCCAGCTTAAGGTACTTCTATTATACCTAAGCATTTTAGTGGCCTTCCTGCTAAGGAGCTCTTTGAGCATTATTTTAGCAGCCTGTCTACATGTAGTAGCCTCCCTCCATCTGTTAAGGCTTAGTAAGTTCAGCAATTGTAGGACCTTCACTGGCATTAGGCCATTACCCAGTGCTACTCTCATAGATTAATTGGTACAGCTCTAGTCTATCATTCTGGGAGTTGCGGGTTCGATTCCTACCAAGGACTGTGTGTTTTCAGAATGTTGCAAAATAGGCTTTGTATGAAAATCTGAAGTTTATATAAAATTTAAAAATTATTCTAGAGTACTGTATATAGTATCTAAAATTTATCGCTTACAAAAACAAAAGGTGCTGCCAAGTTTTCAGTAGCATTAAGTTAGAATCTACATACTTTCACTGTGTTTTTTTGCTGGTATTTTTTCTTGTAAATGAGAGGTAAGGTACTTTCTCACAAAATTTTTTTAAAATTTATCCATTAGAGCATTTACCTATTTTGGTGTTTTTTAGTCCAACAAGTTTTTAATGCTAATTTTCTAGTCTAGAATGTGGCCATCTTGGATTTTCAATAAATTTGTGCACAGCTATTTTTATGATGGGATGCCTCGGTAGGCTAGTATGAAGTGTGCTAGTCTATCAGTCTGGGGGTTGTGGATTCAATACCCACCAAATACTCAAGGGGGTTTCACTACAACGTGTTCGTTGTAGTGACTTCGTTACTAAGCTCGATAAATTAAGTTTGAATAGAATTTGAAATTTTATTGCAAAATTTAACAAATAAATAAATCTATACATATAATAAAACAGTAACTTATTTCCTGTCTGTCTGTCTGTCCGTCTTTCTCTTTGTGTTCGCATCACGTAAAAACTACTGGATTGATTCTAACAAAATTTTGTGAGGAGGTACCTTAGTATCCTGATCCCAATATAGGATACTCTTTTTTCGCAAAAATAGTATTTTTCCCAGGAGAAAGTGGAGAAGAAGCAGTGAAAGGTCGCCGGTATTTCTATATAAAGTAAATACATAAACCATAACTGAAGCCCTAACCGATATGCTTGAACTATGCATATCGGTTTGTGCTTCAGTTATGGTTAATGTTTTTACTTATTTTAGTAGGGATGAGAACCTTTATATAAAGTAAATATATAAATAAATAAATGAAGCACTAAAAAAGTAAGGGTATTTGGTGTGGATTGCTTTCAAAGCAAAGTCGAACAAAATATTGCAAGAACGTCGACGAAGTGGCGGTAAATAATATTTTTATGAATTTTATTTTTATTTTCGTAAATATTTTAAAAACTTTGGATATTTCAGTCATCAATACAAAATTTTAAAGGCTAATTCTAACACAAAAAGCGGTGCAATCTAAAGTACATTTCTTTATTTATTAAAAAAAATTATATTAAAATCCTTCTTTATGACAGCGTCAAACATACTGATTCATTGGATCCGGACAAGGATGGTTTCTGGTCGGAGAAAAGATCGTGGAAATCTCGATGGGTAAAATACTGGAAACCCAAGACAATTTATGTACCCATATGGAAAAAAGTATGGTCTCCCATCATACAAAAGGAATGGGTGCCGGTGCCAAATACACCACCCGGTTGGACTAAACCGAATAGTAACACAAAAATAACTGAATACAAATAACAAATCGTGATTTAAAAATAATTTCCGGCTTAAGATATTAACAAGAAAACATGAGTAAAAAGGGTCTCCAGCGAGTACTGTAGATTAAGTAGCTGCATTTATTAGTAAACTTGCCATATTGTTCCATAAACAAATAATAAATTATTTATAAATATTTTTACAAAAGTTTGCTTTTTATTTTTAAATTTTTTCTTACATCATTTTGTATCTTAAATAAACTCGTTTTTTGCTTTGGGCTGCGAAAGTTAAATTAAACATTTAAAACATAATAAAAAAATAATAATTAAAATATTAAATTAAAAACAAAAAATAATTTAAATTTGAAATGTATGCACGGGAGTGAGGACAGCGTTTAAATATAGACAGAGTTAAAGCATTTAGAAAACTTAAGCTACAGACAGCAGGAGGCAGAAAAAGAAAATGGAAAGGATTTAGTGGTGAAACTTACACTACAACAATGAAAGATCATGGAAAAAAATGGAAAAGAAATTGTTAAAACTGCATGGCTTTTTCGTATAAATTTACAAACCTAATTATTTCTTAAGCTAAAATTTTACGCTCCCGGAAACTTCAGAGGTTCGCTGGCTCTCTGTAAGTTATCAGCAGGTTTAGTCTGTAACTCTGTAGTTTGTACCGGTTGCAGTTGGGTGGATTTTTTCGCTGTACTTTCATCACGTTTCCATACAACTTTATTATTTTTGGTATCTTTGCGATCCCAATCGTGACCATGTTCGATGTGCGCGCTGTGATGGGCTTCATGATGATCGTCTATGGGAAACCATTCGGAAATAATAACTGGCTTCCAGATTTTCTTCCAGTCGGGTACCCATATTTCCTTCCACCCAGGCACCCATATTTGTTTCCAGGCCTCTTTCCACTCAAGTTTCTTATCTTCCACCCAGATTTGTTTTTTAGCTGGCTTCCAAATCTTAACCCAGGCTTCTTTCCATTCGAGTTTTTTGTCGGGTACCCAGATTTGTTTTTTAGCGGGTTTCCAAATTTGTTTCCAGGCTTCCTTCCATTCAAGTTTTTTATCTTCCACCCAAATTTGTTTCTTCGCAGGTTTCCAAATTTGCTTCCAATCTTCTTTCCATTCCAGCTTTTTGCTTGGCACCCAAATTTGTTTCTTAGCCGGTTTCCAAATCTTTTTCCAGTGAGACTTCCACACTAATTTCTTTTTCCACAAATCATGACTAGTATATTCCCAACCCTCGTGATCCTTACCTAAATATTTCTCACCGGGTATGCCCTTTTTAATCCACTCTGGTGTCCAATATTGTTTCCATTCAGCCACTTGTATTTCTTTCCAGGCCGGCACTTTAATTTCCTTCCAAACTGGCACCCAAATCTGTTTCCATGCCGGTACTTGTATGTCTTTCCAGGCTGGTACCTTAATGGGTACCCATATTGGTTTCCAAATCTTTTTCCAATCTGGAACTTGTATTTCTTTCCAAGCTGGCACCTGTATGTCTTTCCACACCGGCTTCCAGATTTGTTTCCATGCCGGCACTTGTATATCCTTCCAGGCTGGTACTTTTATCGGCACCCATATGGGTTTCCAGATTTGTTTCCATTGTGGTATCCAGATTTGTTTTTTGGCTGGCTTCCAAATCTTCTTCCATCCCTCTTTCCAAGTCACCTTTTTCTTCCAATAACCTGGATTGTGTGCATGGTGATGATGATGATCTTCAGGAATATGCTCTTCATGTACCTGCTCTTCATGATCATGCTCTTCATGAGAGTGCTCGAGAGCCTCAAAGTCAATTCTTTGTTGTGCTACTTGCGAATTCGACGCTTGCGATTCGGAAACTTCCTGATCTAATACAACTTTTTTCGGTGAAGGCTGTAGCTGCTGCTGGTTTTGCTCTTGAGAGGGCTGTTGTAGCTGTAGTTGTGACTGCTGGGCATTTGGCAAAGCTTTGCTGTGGACCAAAGTGACCAAGAGTAGAACACTAAATGCTGCTAACTGAAATGATGAGAGAAAAGAAAAAAAAATGTTTAAATATTTAAGATGATAATAAATGTAAGTATAAAAAAATGTAAAATAATAAAAAATGTAAAGATAGTTCCAAGGCAATAACGAAAATGAAGAAAAACCCCAATAATTTCTAAGAACCAAAAAATTTATATAAAACTTTTTAGTACAAAAATTTAGAGACATTTTTTTTGTAAAAACTTTATAAAAATTTTTAAAAAACTTTTTTTTTTAAATATTCGTTTCAAAATATTTTTTGTAAAATTTTTTTAAACTTTTTTTTTGTAAATTAAATTTTTTTAAATTTTTTTTGGAAACATTTTATAGAAAATATTTTTGTAAAACTTTTATTCAAAAGTTTGTGTAAAAATTTTATTAAATTTTTTTTTAAATTTTATTGAAACTGTTTTGTAAAAATTTTATTGAAAATTTTATAAAAAATCTTTGTAAAAATTTTATTGAAAAAAGTTTTATTGAAAATTCTTTGTAAAACTTTTCTAGAAAATATTTTGAAATTTTTTGTTAATTATTATTGGAAATTATTTAAAAAATATTTTGGAAAATTTTTTGTAAGATTTTTTTTTGGAAAAATTTTTGTTAAATATCTTTTTTAAAAATTTTTTTTAAAGATTTTTTTAAAAAAAATTTTGGAACACTTTTTGTAAAAATTTTTTTAAATGTTTTTAAATTTTTGAAAATATTTGTAAATTTTTTTTTTAGTTTTTAAATTTTTTTTAAATTTTTGTAAAATTCAAAAAAGCAAAAAAATCCTTAAAAAAAATTTTCATCATATTGGCAGATCAGTGGGCTTAAATTTCCTGTATCTTTTCTGGCGCTTTGGCAAAGTTGATTTCAACCAGAACACAGACGGACAGACGGACATCGCTTAATCAACTTCTCTATGTTTAAGGATTCAGAATATACATATATATATTCTTTATAGGGTTGGAAATTAATATTGTAGAAATTACACAAGGAATGACAAACTTATATAAGGGAATAAAAATATAATTTAAATAATAAAGCTTTTTTGATTTAATCCATGTTTTGGCTATCGTTCAACCCAATGTGCGATGGTAATTTTTTTTTGTAAATTTTATTATACCTGTGTTCTTAATAGACATTTTTAAGGCTCAAGATTGTTTTAGAAACAATCGATAACAAAATATAGGTTTGGAGAATTTATCGATAACATAACTTTTTTTCGGAAATAATATTATGATAACAAAATCCTTTTTTAGAAAATGTATGCATATCACATATTTTTTAATGTAAAAATTTTCGATAACAAATTTTTCGATACTGAAATAAGCTATCGATTTTGTTTTTTTAATTTTTTAACTATAAGATTTTTTATAAAAACATTTTTCCATCAAGTTTTTTTGCACAGAATACAAATTGATAACAAAATGTTAACTTTTCGATAAAAAAAATTCATAGCTAAATCTTTTTATAGTAACTTTTTGGAGAGCGAACTTTTTTCAAAAAATATTTATCGATAACAAATCCATATTATAAACTTTTTGCAGTAACAAAAACAAAATTACGGTACGGAATTTTTAATAGAAAATATTTTCGATAAAATAAAAACTATTAATAGCAAAATTTTTAACTACAGAATTTATGAAAAAAAATCGATATCCGAAATTTTACCCTTTTTGATAGATATCATTTTTTATAAAAAAATTTCGATAACAAGGTTTTTTTTGTAGAGAATATTGCAATGAAAAAAAAATTTTAATAGGTACTTTTTCGGTAGCAACTTTTTTTTAATATAAAGCTAATTTTCGATATTAATTTTTATCGAAAAAAATCTCTTAGCAAAATTTTTTTTCAAAAACAAAAGAAAATTAGGGGAATTTTTAACATTAGAAGAGATGGAAGTATTTTTACAATTTGAAGATAGAACAGCGGCTTCATTAAAAGAAAAGGTAAGACAGATTCATAAAAAGAAGTTTAATTGTCTTAATAATATACAAAAGAAAGAACTAGGTTTTAACTAGGTTTTAACTAGGTTACACGAAAAATGGTTTGTTAACAAGACTAACAAAGATATTCCGGCAGATGTACAGTGGGTTTTTTCGCTAGGTCAAAAGCACGCACTACCCGTTAAAAAAGAAAGTTTTCCCACATTAAGAATGATAGCAGATGGTGAAGATTTTATACAGACTTTACAAACTAAAGAAGAACAAGAAATAGCAAGGACAAAGTTAACCACAGTAGTTGATAACCATTTAAACAAAATGAGACTAACTAGTAGAGATAAATATATGTTAGATAAGGTAAAAGAAGCTGAAAAATTTTTGAAAAGGAACAAAGATATACTTATATTAAAAGCAGATAAAGGTAACGCTTCTGTAGCAATAAGTAAACAGGATTATAGTATACGTATTAATAATATTTTAGAAGATAGAACAAATTATCAAATATTAAATAGAGATCCCACTAACAAATTACAAAATATAAATAACGGTTTTGTTGAAGAACTCTTCAAATTAAAAATTATTTCAACTTTAGACAAAAATAAATTGAAAACAAATGTATCTAATGCACCTAGATTGTATGGACTACCAAAAATTCATAAAGAAGGATTTCCTTTAAGACCTATTTGCTCATGTGTCAATACTCCTTCTTACGAATTATGTAAATATATTACAAACATTTTAAAAAATATAACATAAAAAACTCTCTAGAATTTAAAGATAAAATAGTAAATCAAAAAATAAAAGATGACGAAAGGTTGATATCGTTAGATGTAGTTTCATTATTTCCTAGTATACCTGTTGATTTAGCAATTAGTACTATTGAAGAAAAGTGGGATATCATAGAAAGACACACAAGTATAGAAAAAAGTTTGTTTTTAAGTATCTTAAAATTTTGTATTGAAGATAACAGATATTTTAAATACGATAATAAAATTTATAAACAAGAGAAAGGACTACCTATGGGATCTCCTGCTTCCCCAATTGTAGCAGATATTGTTATGGAGAAATTACTAGACACAAGTATTGAAAAGTTAAGTATTAAACCAATAATATTGACTAAATATGTAGATGATTTATTTTGTATAATATCCGATAGGGCAATTGACAATTTACTAACGACATTTAATAAATTTAATCCTAACATTAAATTTACAGTTGAGATAGAGTCTGATTTTAGACTTCCGTATTTAGATACATTACTCATAAGGAGAGGCAATGACATATTAATAGATTGGTATCAAAAACCAACGTCTTCCGGAAGAATTATTAACTATTATTCGAAACATTGTAAACGAATAATAGTTAACGCAGCTAAAAATTTAATAGACAGGGTTCTGACAATTAGTAATAAAGAATTCCATAAAAATAATAAGGAAAAAATAAGAAATATTTTAAATGATAATAATTTTCCAAAACAATTAACAAATAGATTAATAAATCAATATGGGAGAAGAAGTAATCAAAATACAAGGGATATTATAGAACAAAAAATTTATAAATCTTTAATATATGTACCAGAAATATCTGAACGTTTAGAAAAATCTAAAATCTTTGATAATACTAAATATAAAATGGCTTTTAAGACTCAAAATACTCTAAACAAATTATTCAGTAAAACTAAAGATAGAATCCAAAAATTAGAATTGTCAAATATAGTATATAAAATACCTTGTAACGGAAATGAAAATGAAAATTGTAATAAAGTATTTGTAGGCACAACGAAAAATAAACTTAAAACTAGAATAGCAGGACATAAATCAGACCAAAAATATAGGAATATTAATTCGCAAAAAACAGCATTATCTTCTCATTGTGCTGAATTAAATCACTATCCCAATTTTGATAATGTTTCAGTACTAAATTCAGAAAGCAATTATAAACGTCGTTACATATTAGAAATGTTACAAATTATTAATACACCAAACACACAGAGAATTAATTTTAAGGCAGACACAGATAATGTAGCTCAAATTTACAGACATTTAGTAAATAAGAAATAATTTAATTATTGTTTGTACTTGTTGAAAAACTTTTTAATAATTTTATGACAAATTTTTTTTTTTTTTTTTTTTTTTTTTTTGAAATATGTTACTTTGAAGAAAATTTTTTCAATACTTAATTGTAATTTTCATAACCTTAATTTGTTAATTTTTTCCTGATGATGCTACACAAAGGAGTAGCGAAATATCGAAAAAATAAAAATAAAATTATTTAAAGACCTAAAGCTTAAAAGAAAATAGTTAAATTAATAAAAACAAAAAAATTTTTTTTTAAACAAAATGTTTGATAATTTTCTTTCAAAGAAGTTTTTTACATAACAATATTTTTTTAATAAATTTTTAGTACAGCATTTGTTTTCCATGACAAAATATGTTGGAAATCATTTTTATAGCAAAATATATACACATATCTATATTTTTTTTAAATTTCCCGAAAAAATCCACCCTCGTATAAGAAAGTCTAATTGCATTCATGACCCACCTCATCTTTTTTTTATCCAACTAATAACTTATTCAAAACACATACCAGATATATAGTCAATATTCAGGGTAAAAAAGACTTCATTATGACAATAAAGTTTGTGTCTGTCAACAAGTCTTTTGTTTTCAAATTGTATTTTTTATTGTTGTAACTAATTTATTGAATAATCTATCGTTATATAAGCTGATCAATCTACACATATAATAAAACAGTAACGGGAGCATTTCTGTACATGAAATATTTTTTTAAAATATTTTTTTTGCTGGTGCAGATAGTAATCGAAATGGACGCAAAACAGCAATTTTTAGATTTTTTGTCTGTCTGTCTGTCTGTCTGTCTGTCTGTGTTCGCATCACGTAAATACTGGATGAATTTTAATAAAATATTGTGAGGAGGTACCTTAGTAACTCGGTTCAAACGTAGGATACTTTTTCCCCGAAAAATGATCTCATTTCCAAGAGAAAATAGAGAAAAAGTAGTGAAAGGAAGCAATTTTACCGATTCAATGGTACTGCAAATTTGGCAGCAGCTTTTTTTCGAAAGCGGGATATTTAAAGACTATTTTAAGAACTCAACCATAATTTTTGAAATTTATATAAATTTTAGAATTTTATATAAAACCAATGTTCCTGAGTAATTACCCAGGGATGCGTACCTTTATATAAAGTAAATACATAAACCATAACTGAAGCACTATAAAAGTAAGAGTCACTATTGCAGTTACCCAGCATAAGATACTTCTATTATATCTTATCACCTTACTGGCCTTACTTACTGCCATGGGTCTCTTTATGAGTTCACCCATTGTAGGACTTACGTTCGGATTAGGACTTTTCCCTGTGCTATTCTGGGTACTGGTCCACAGAAATTAACAGCAGATCCTCTTTTTGAAAATTGTTCTGCTGCTTCATTCCCAGCCTATGTGTCCATTAACCCACTTCCATGTTACCTCATTGATCGAGGGACATCTGTTAAGTTTTAAAACACGTTTCAGCACTAAATTGGAGTTCAGGTTTACTTTTCTCATGCGTTTTATAACCAACTGGTTGTCAAGTGCAATGAGAACCTTTCTTCCATGCATCCGACTTGCCAATAGGTGGTCCAACGCATGCAGCAACCCAAGCACTTGTGCCTGGTAAACGGAGACGTACTCCACCAAGCGCAGACTATAGGATGGGTTCAGCTCAGTTGAGTATAAACCAGTTCCAGTTCTACCGTCCATAAGAGAAACATCAATAAAAATGCTGATGTTGTTCTCCACACACTCATTGTGTATAACGCCTTCCTATGCCGTCTTTCGACTATTTTTCTTCTACTCATGCGTTGCAGCGGCATTACAACTTCCCTAACTAAGATCCTCATCCAGAGTAATGACTAGATAATTTACTTTCCTTGACAAACTGCTTTTCCGACACGAAAAGCATTAAGGCTCCAACCTCTATACCCTTCCTCTTTCGAGTGAAGAGCCTTAGCATCGGTCTTGCTAGTATTTATGGTTAGCCGCTGTTCATTGTACCGTGTCTCGATTGTTATGAGAGCCTTTTGCATTCATCCTAACGACGAAAAAGTAAATTATAAAGGAGAGCTGTTTAAAGTTTAAAATGTTTAACCTTTTTCTACGACTCCGAAATTACCGATTATGACCGAAAATGTCAACGTGAGTTCATGTGAGGTTCCGTGAAAAACTTCAACCTCAACCTATCCTTAGGTACCTTTCTCTGTGCGCAATCACTTATAATTTCATGTGTATTTCAAACACTTAATTTGAGTACTTTTTTACACATAATTTCTTTAACTGTTTTGTAAGACTCCAAGTTTGTGTCTTAAGTCTTTTGTTTTCTTTTTAACAAGAATGAGTGTAGATAACTCAAAAGCTTATTTACTTACATATAGTTATTATAATATTATTTTTATATAAATAAATTTATAAATAAATTGAATGACTGTGTCTTTGCAAATGTAGTTCATACCAAAAACTAACAAAAGTAGGTCAAACTCTACTCTTGAAAAAAACAAAAAAAAAACCCAAAAAAAAACAGTTTCATTTGAATTATAAACTTAAATCCATCAGCATGAGTCAACGTTAATTATGGTGATTATTACAAAATTTTGTCTTTTTTAATTTGTTTCTTTTGTTTGCGACTTTTTCTTGCAAATTCCAAAACAGGAAGAAATAAAAACAAACAATATACGGTGACGTCACTTAATGTTCATTAAATATACGAGTGTAAGTCAATAGGGTTTTGCAAAATCATTGAAAGACCTTTTAGAATTTAAAACAAAGTAGATTTATAAAAATTAAAAAGGCAAAATAGCAAGATTTTTGAAAAAACTGTCATTAAGTTTTTTTTTGCGTAACAATCGATTATTGTTTTTTTGCGTTAGAATCGATTATTATTTTTTTTTTTTATTTTGAGATAATTATTATTTTTATTGTATCATCTTAATAACAGAACACAAAATAAGAGCGACTTAAAGCTGCTTATCGGACATTGTGATCTTCGTTACCATCAATTTACAATACAAAACACTGAGATCAAAATTTGCAGGTGCTGTGAGCTGCACGATGAGATGTCGGAACACGTACTACACGTAAAGGCGTACAAAAGATCGCTTGTGTCGCGGTACTTACGACCTATTACTTGGTGATAAAATAATATGCTGTCATCATAGACTTCCACTATAAAGTTAAAACACCTTAAGAAGTCAAAGGCAAGTTAGACAAATTTGTATTGCTTTAGTTAAAGCAGTTTCTATGGAAACTATAAATAAAATTCATGATATACTTTAGAATGACTGACGAGTTAAAGTGCGTACAGTAATTGAATATAAGGCGGTCATATCATACAAATAAATTGGTACAAAAAATGTATCATCTATCAATCGCAAAATAACATAATGGTGTAACTGATTAAGTAGTTTCTTAAAGGCTTCTCCGTCACAATTTTTATGTTGATGACAAATGCATTCATCACTTTTCCTTGGAAATGAGGCAGCAACAATGGTTCTTAAAAAGTGAATTCGCCTTAAAAAAAAAAAAAAAAAACGACAGCATAATCGGTAAAGTTGTTTTTCGTCATGCTTGGGATTATTTTTTAGTATTTGGCATAAGAAAACGTCATTTGTTTCAGCATCTAATTTGGTTGGGTACCAGCTTGTTGTTGTAGTTTGAAAAAATGTGTTTTTGAACTGATTTACGAGGCGATTCAGAAGGCAACATTAGGATTCAGAAGGCAACATTGGAAAACATTATTTGCGTAGAAATTTGATAAAGTATATCCAGCAAAGAGTAGACAGTATTACAATAAAAAATGTCCTCAAAAGTTTAAATATAAATGGATAAAGTGTAAAAGCAGCTTATGTGGACAATTAAAAAATTTACCTCAATTTTTTTTTTTGATTTTCATATTTTTGTAAAGACTTTTTCGAATTCCCTCGTATATTTGAAAAGTAAATTTCACTAAACACATAAATTTGTCTTAATAGTAAATAAAAGCATAGGTAATTTTTTTATTTCAGATATTGTCTATATGTTTGTGTTAAAATGACCTTGAATATTTCTTAATCTTATAATTGTTTGTGTTGCTCGTGCAGCATTTTGTGTTTGTTGTTTTCATTTAAAATGGGCCAAATAAAGACTAAAGCGACAAAAGTTTTATTAGCATGTTTTTTTAATTTACATTTCTTTTTTCTTTAATTTTTGCTTTAAATATTTTCTTTAGTGCTTTTTAATATTTCTTAACTGACCTGGTCTGTTGGTGTTTTTCATTAAGTGAAATTAAACTTATTAAGAATTAAAGTGGATTTTTTGTTTCATTTTAAGAGTAATTTATCGTTACTAACTCAAATTTAAAATTTCGATGAAACTGTTTACAACAGTGCAATAAAATTATTTTTTGCTTTATAAACTTTAAAACTTCCTTTTTTTTGTTATCCATTTTGATATTCTTTTTTTCAAAATTTTATTGTCAAATAAGATTGAAAATCGCCACGTTTGGAGAGAAATCGCCTTATCTGACAACCCTGCTGCAGTTCAGCAAAAAGGTCTTGTACATATATAAATTACCTATTATTTGTATATAAAAGGATTATTAAAGTAAATAGTAAGAATGCTAAACATAAATCAAGAATGTTGCAATTTAGTTAGTTGTAGAGAGGGTCTGAAAGTAGCGAAATTGTAAATGTTTATTATTGTAAGAAAAATTAAAAAAAAAAATTGATAAATTTTATATGAAATTGTATCAAAAATGTATGAAGTGTACCAGTGTACCACTGATGTGTCGATTGTACGAAATTTGGTACAATTGTACCACAAAGCCCAACACTGCTGTATGTATGTTTTTATTTATTTGTCCGAAACATAAAAAACATACTTTTTAGTTATTTGAACTTAATTATGAAAATAATGAAAAAATCTAATGGGATTCTAATAGAAAACCTTAAAAACTGACATTTTCTCAAGAAAATCAGATCTTCTACCTGACGTTCGACCTCACTTCTGACATCAAAGAAAAATCAGCTACACTTGGACGTACGTTTAGAAAGCGTCACTTCCACAGGGGAAAATGACAAATGCTTACTTAGCAGGACTCCACACCGCATATCAAGGTTCGACACCACAATTTGGATGGGTTGTTTCTAGCCAACGGCAGATGACAGTCCCATCATTCTGCGAATGTTTATAGGACACTGACTAATCATCTACATATGTAGCTAGAAAAACATAAAGATTTACAAAACGGAAAAAGACGAAAAAAAGACAGGAGATCGGAGATGCATTGTGGAAGGCATATAGTACCAAGAGGAGTAAAAGAAAAAAATACATATCACAAATGGGAAACTTCTCAAAAAAAAAAAAAAAAAATCAATCAGAACGTAACCAAAAAATCGAAATTTTTTTCTAAAACTGAAATTTTTTAAAAACAAAACTCCAAATATCAATAAAAAACTAATAAATCCCCAAAAAAAATTTTAGTAAAAAATTAAAACTAGGAATAAATGTACAAATTATGTAAAAATGTATTCAGAAAGTCTTAAAAATCAGAAAGATATGAAGAATTTTCTGTATCTTAAAATATTTATGGCAGGGAATGTTTAAGAAACAAAAAAAAAAAAGACAAGCTGGGCTAAATGCAGTCACGGATTGTGCGACATCTCTAAATGAACTCGCTTCCCACAATAGGTTAACACTATGTTGGGTTCCCAGTTATGAGGATCATGTTGGCAATGAACGGCTTTCTTTGGCATACACAATGATTATGCTCAAGAAAAGAACTGATACCTGGATCGCAGCAGTTCTTTCGCCATTGGAAAACGTTCTATCAGTTAATAGGAATGACTTGAAGCTACTTATGGTTTATCGGACATTATGGTCTTCGTTGCCATCAATTTAATTCAGGAAACACTGAGATCACAAATTGCAGGTACTGTGAGCTGCACCAAGAGACTTTGGAACATGTCCTGTCTTAAGATCTCGTAGGGGATAGGAATAATAGCTCACCGTAAAGAATTATTGGTCAATCGCCAGACTAGAACTTATTCGATGAACTTATAAGCTGTACAATTCTTGTATTCTTTGGATCGCCTTAGGGACTTATGGCCTATTACTTAATAATAGTACCTTAAGTTAAATTTTCTCCAAAATTAATCTTCAAACCTTAGAGAGAATATGAGACCTTTAGCCCTACGTAAAAACAGTTGAATTTTTAATTGCTGTTACTGTAAGGTTATTTTTATTGAAACATTTTCTTAAGACACTATCAAAAGATAAACATTTTCTGAATCTTTGCATCCTTTTTGAGCAAAAACCTAAACTTCAACTGAATTTATATAAAATGTAGAAATGATTTAAAATAATTTGAATTTCAGCGCTATTTTACTACATAACAATAGTTTCATCATAGTTATTGTTAAAAACTAAAAACGTTAAAAATAAATTAACACTTCCCCTCAAATAACACACGATCAATCAAATATTTAGAGATAATATGTTTTTGAATTATTTAATGTTTGCATAGGTCGAATATATAGAGCAAATATTCACACACTTTACATAACATCGTACTTCCTGCCATAAGCCATCAAGACTTAATGGTTTTTGCTAAAAAAAATATATGTTACCTAACAAATATTGCAATCCCAACCCAAATCAAAATCAAGTAAAACAAACAAATCGACTGTATGTATGTTTATGTTTTCAAGAGGCAACTGTGGAAAATTAACACATTTTTATTTTCTTAAGTTGAGACTTAAATCAGAATTAAATTCGACATAAATTTGATAATTTTAATTTATTATCAATAAATAAAGATAATCTTAAAAATACGCCACCCCTTCGAAAAATAAATATTTATAAACACTAACATTTATAATTTTACAATACATCTTTTTGCATATACCGGGTGGCTCAAATACAAATCTTTTCTTATAAATTATATAAACATCGACATCGACCAGACGACGTGCCACGCAAATGGGTATCAGTCGACGGTCTTTACAGCGAATTTTGGTAAAAGATTTGAAGATGTTTCCGTACAAAGTCCAGACGGTGAATCAGCTGTTAGCTGCTGACCGCCAATCGCGTCTAACATACGCTCAAGCCATCCTTAATCACCATCAAGAGGAAGATGATTTTTCATCAAAAATAATCATGAGTGATGAGGCCCATTTCCATCTTAGCGGGTACGTAAATAAGCAAAATTTACGCTTCTGGGGCACTGTAAATCCGCGTGTAACCCACGAAGAGCCATTACACCCGCTCAAAGTCACTGTATGGTGTGCTGTTTTCGCTGGAGGAGTCATCGGACCTTTTTTCTTCGAAGACGTCGCGGACCAAACGGTTACTGTGAATGGTGAGCGCTACAGAGAAATGATTAACGAGTTCTTTTTGCCGCAACTTGATGAATTGGGATTGGAAAATATGTGGTTCCAACAGGACGATGCAACGGCACACACTGCACGTGCCACAACCGATATGCTGAAGGATGCATTTCTCGGGCGCCTAATCTCCTGATTTGGCGATTTGCACTGGCCAGCAAGATCGCCTGATTTGACCGCTGCAGACTTCTTTTTGTGGGGCTTTTTGAAGTCGCGGGTTTATGTCAACAAGCCTCAGACTCTTGCAGCTCTTAAAGACAATATCCGTCAAGAATGTGAGGACCTATCGCCGGAAGTTTTGGCCAAAGTGATGGAAAATGCCATAAAAAGGGCTCAAATGACAATCGACTGTGGCGGCGGCCACTTACATGACATCATATTCTCGACTTGATGTAAAAAAATTAAAAGACCAAATAAAAATAATCCACAAGAAGAATCAAAGTTTTTCATTTTTTTTTTTAATTACAGCCAAAAAACATCGGAAGGTTATTTTTGCGCCACCCTGTATATTTACGGGGAAAAAATCCCTGCTGTAAAGTCGGGTGCATGGAAAAAAGGTTCTCATTGCACTTGATAACCAGTCGATTATAAAACACATGAGGTAAGTGAACGTGTACTCTAATTTAGTGCTAGAATGTATTTTAAAACCTAACACATGTGCCTCGGTTAATGAGGTAACGTGGATGGGTTGAGAGACTCTTAGGGACAGCTGGGAATAAAGCAGCACACAAAAAAGCAAAAAAAGGGAATCTGCATGAATTTCTGAAGACCTGAAACCAGCGTAGCACTGGATAATGACCTAATACCTAAAATAGGTGACTTCACTAAACCTGGAGAGGTGGAGGGAGACTACTACATGTACACAGACTCGAATGGTGCTCAAAGAGCCCCTTGGCAGGCACCTGCCTAACCTAGTAAGGTGCTTAGATATAAGAGAAGAACCTCAAGCTGGATAACTGCGTTAGTGACAGGTCGTGAAAACTTCAAGTATCATCTATTCAAGAAGATGATAGCAGCAGACTGACCCTGGAAAAATCTGAGACGGTAGCCCACATTGTATGAACATCGAGCATTGGTTAGCATAAGACTCAGGACTACGGGGCAGAATCCATATCGATTAATATCTGCACCACCAAAATATTGTTCAAACAAATATTTCATGTACAGACTCAGGCCTGTTACAAATCTTCCCATTATTTATGGGAAACGATTTAATTCATGTGTTACGAATACCTTCGCAGTAGCTAATCAATCCTGTTAGTTTAATTTTTCAAGCCTTTTTTTAAGGGTTTCTGGTTCTCACAAATGGCTCCAATCATATTAGCCTTAAGTTTATAGATCGTTTCTGAATTCTAGGAATAGCATCAGTTCTTATCGGTAACCTTGAAGAAAGAAAAATTTTAAACGGGTTAAATTACAGCTCTGAGACACCGATGGTTAATAACTGCTGATCGCTAATAACATGCTAATAAGCGAACCTCTTACGCAAAAGACTCAAGTATTTATCTTCAATTCCATAATCGTGGATCTATTGGTCTAACCGTTGGCTTAAGTGGTGTTTTCAATTACGCAGACGTCTTGGCTTCCCGGAAATGATGAACGGGTTTGTAGATCCCCCATTGCGGAAATTAATCTTGTTGGCATAGACGAAAATTTGCCTCAGAAAAAAAAGATCTTTCGGTCAAATTCGATATTTGACAAGAGTCTAATATTCTCCAACAATTCTCTTAACCCTAAAGCGAATATATTGCTGCACGGAAATGTGGACACGTTTATTATCGGGCGTGCCGATAGTAACGAGTTTTTTATGGCCTTAGTTTTGATCCGCAAAAGAAAGATTCTTTCCGTATGACAAACAAATATAATAAAATTAAAGATTAAAGATTAAAGGGTGTTTCAATAGTGTCTCGATTTTGACGTATACATATGACCTTTTTTTAAACCTATGAAAATAGCAAGACTCTATCTACTCTTGCATCTATCTACTCTTGATATTTTCATAGAAAGTGCATTAAAATTTCTGCTATAACAATTACTAAAATATAAAGGGTGTTCCACTTGAGACGTCACTGTTATGTATATGGTGATATTTTTCGGATGGACAGACATTTTAAATTTATACAGAATGAACCGATTTTTGGGTACTTTTTTTCTTAAAAACTTTATAGGCAGAGTGTTGAAATTTGTATATTTATATAAGAAATAATTAAATGTTAAAGAGTGTCCCCATAGTAGACGTGACTATGACATTTTAAGCAGATACTTAAAATCTATACATATAATAAAATAGTAACTCATTTCCGTCTGTCTGTCTGACTGTCAGTCTGTACGCCTGCCTGCTCTTCTTTTGCGTTCGCATCACGTAAAAATTACTGGGTGGAGGTACATTAGCATCCTGATTCCAATATAGAATACTTTTTTTTTCCGCAAAGTGGAGAAAAAACAGTTAAAGTACGCAATTTCCGGTAATGAAATTTTCGGTTTAAAACTGTGATATTTTAAACACGGTTACGCACCTTTTATTTTTGAAAGAGGAACAGCGCAACAGATGGCTCCAATTGTATAAAATTTGTGATTTTACTTTGTGGAACTACATTGTTTTAAACACCTCTTACAGAGCTTTACAATAATTTTTAGAATTTGGTTGGTTAAATTAATGATGCTTACAACTAAACACTGCTCAAAGTAGATAGATACGAAGAGTGCTGATGACGGACGTAGCTGTCTAGAAAATGGGCATTCCGCTCTGCTGGTGTCTAAAAATTTAAATTCATTAAATAAATAAAAAAAAGAAACTTAATAAAATCAAATAAAAATACTTTAACCCTTATGTCAACAGCAGAAAAATTATACGTACGTCAACAGCAGCATACCCGGGTATACACGTGATTTTTATATGGCAATATTTTGTCATTAAGTATATTTTTTTTTGATTTTTTCTATGTATGATTATTTAGAATAACGAATAACGTCTGAAAATACAGGTAAATATGAATTTATTTGGTCTGTTTTGCACCTCAAACTGCGTGGTACCTTACCCTCAACATATTGAGATTTGTTCGAAACATTTAGATTAATAATTTCTGATGAAATGTGCAACATAATTATTCTATGGACGTGAGAATGCACAAACCTAAGAGAACAGCGAAAAGTAGTTTTTATGCATATTTGAGTCTTCTTTTGACAACGGAAACACACGGCAGTAACGTAAATAAACAAAGCGGCAGCAATAACGGAAATATTTTTGATGCTAAACAACAAACAAAGTAGCAATTATAAAGCAGCAGTCAACGTCACCATTGATGTACAATTGCATGCTTTTCGTATTGGTACTATTTTCACTCAATTCATACCATCTAAATCCGCCAAATACGTAACAAAAGTGTTGTGGGTATGTGGCTTTATTCGTCTTATCCGCTGAAGGGAAAAATCTGCAAGGCTATGGTTACATCCGGTAAACAGGGAAAACGTAGGTGGAAAAGTGTTGAAGGACATTTACGTCAACCTTTTCCATGGAAGTGGATGAAACATTGTGTTCGTCAATTTTTTACCAACTACAATTTGAACAGAAATTTATCGAGGTTGGGTACAGAAAAAGGAAGAACATTTAAATCACCAAAATTTGCTATTCTAAAGGTACGTGTAGTGGAATGCACCATATTCGATTTTAGCAACAAAATTAAATATACTCTACTTGACGAAAAAAGCAAATCAGTCGTAGTCCTTTCACCAAAATAAAAGCGAAGTAGAAGGTCTAAAGAAGAACCTAGTAATGATATTAGACTAGAACAAAGATAAAGGTAGCGTTGATAACATCGACAAAGGTCTTGTGGAATATTTAACCAAAGGGCGAACAAACATGGGTCCTTTGGACTTCTTTTATCATATTCTGGATTTAGGTGCGTTAGCTCTGTACATAATTTACATAAGCCAAAACTAACCGCATAACTAGAATATTTTTTACACGAAGTGCCATTGGAGGTATACACAGTGTACCTTTGAGGGTAATAGATGTTGCACTGCATTGCAATAGTTGTCAAAAAAAATTTTTGAATTCTTTTAATTTTTCAATGTTGTAAATACGCTTGTATGTACATATGTTCATACCCGTATGTATGAATGTTCTATTTTTTAATTATACTCTTATTTTTGTACTATTTTGAAAACTTGTACTTAATAATTCTTGCAAAAAAAACCGACTTCAAAACAGATAAAAGGGCACCAATTCTAAACTAAAAATGTAAGAAGTAATCTGTAAGAATTAGATTTAAACCAAATAAAAGATGCGCCAAAATTAGAGGGAAAAAATAAAGACTATTGAATGTCAAGCCTCTCCCTATTACTGTTCAAAAGTTAAGTTATTTTCACCAGCATCCGTCTTGTATGGGGACACCATTCAAGCCTCTGTCTATAACGGTTTCAAAGATAGGGGCACACAGATCAAATAACATCACCTATTCGGACACCCTTTAATTTACAATGTTAAATTAAAGACCTGTTGTTATAGAGGACTTGGTCACAAAGATTCTTTGTAAATTTTAACTATCTGTCTATAACGGTTAAAAAGTTTAACCATATATATCAAATTACATAAACTATTGGGACACCCTTTACATTATAATTCCAAATATTTATATTTGTTATCATACCAGAGAAAGTAGTAGACATTCTGCCTAATTTTCAAGTGTTTGTGTTTAACGGTTCAAAAGATAGGGTCATATAGATCAAATTAGGTAATTTATGGGGACACCCTTTAATTTCTAACTTCAAATTGTATACTTGCTATAGTGGACTTTGCAATACAGGTTCCTTGTAAATTTCAGCTGTCTGTCTCTAACAGTTCAAAAGTTTGGCCACATACATAGAATTACATTAACTATTGGGACACCCTTTACGTTCCAAATTCAAAATTTTATACTTTTTGTTATAGCTGACTTAGCACTACAGGTTCTTTGTAAATTTCAGCGGTCTGTGTACAACTATTCAAAAGTATGGCCATATACATCAAATTAAATGAACTATTGGAGCACCCTTTAATTTAAAATTTTGAGTATTTATACATTTTATTATAACGGTCATAGTAGTCGACATTCTGTCAAATTTTCAAGGTTAAGTCTATAACGGTTCAAAAGATAGACCCAAATAGGTCATATTATGTCACCTATGGGGACACCCTTTAAATTTTAAATTTATTTTTTTATTAATTTCTGCTGTTGGGAGCTATAGCGGCACGCAATTTTTTTAAATTTTAATTTGCTGCCCTTTACGGTTCTTAATACACGTAAAAAACATGAATGTTGTATGGGGACACCCTTTAATTTTTAATATAATGAACTGTTTTTAAAATGGGACCAACCTTGAAGCATAACCTTTCAAATAAAGCAAAAAAATTTAAAATCGGTTCAGAAATGGCTGAGTTCTGCGGTTACATACATAAAAAAAAGCAACATTCAGACGAATAGATAACCTCCTTCTTTTTTGAAGTCGGTTAAAAATAAAGATTGCTTTTCAATTGTATGCAATTAATATGTGTGCAAAATAATGCATTTTCATGTATTTTCCTAAACATATCCGGGTATGTAAGCCTAAATTTTATACCAAATATGTTAAGTTTAGTTTGTTTGTTGTCTTTTCGATTATTATTATGCAATTTCGTTTTTTTTCGAGATTTTTTCAAGTTCGTTAATATAGTGAAATATTGAACTTTCTGATTTTTGCTCATATTTTAATATTCAGGTGGTTGATATCTTTACAAGGAAGTCTTTTAAGATCTAATTGCTGCTTAATTGTGCTCTAATTTATCTTGTTCCATTGTACTAATATCGATTTACTTATACGACTTGATAAAGACAGCTGCATTGGATAACGATACTGATCTATTTTTATCTCAACACATGAGACTTGAGATTAAAAAATATTTAAATTTTTGTTTTCAATGTTGCTAACTACCTGTTGCTGTTTGTTCATCTAGCTGTAAATTCCCTAAGGTTTTGTTTCTATTACGATTTGAAGTGTTGCTTTCGATTTGTTAACAGATACCAAACACTTGTTTCCTTAATGGGTTTCCGCAGCTTAACCTCAATGTTAATGTTTTTTTTTTTGCATATGAAAGTAATTGTGGCATTAATGAAGGCGATTACATAATAGTTTTTTTTTTGCAACGGGAAGGTGAAAAGTTAAAGAGTTTGTGGTTTCAAAATGTGTTAATGATTTTGCAAACTTGATGTTGTGTGTTGATGACTAATGATTGAATGTTTAAAGTGGTATAGTAAAGAAATGAGTGATTGAAAATCGTAATTTGGTTTAATGTTGCATTTCTTAATTTTTTATTTTTTGGTTTATAGCTCCAGAAACTGGAGCTATTTGGCATTTTTAGTTCAATTTTTTTTTTCAATATAAGTTTTCTATTAATACTTTTCAGGTTATTGTTCATTGTTTAAAAAATAAATTATTTCTAAATATAATATCGATAATATCGTGCAGCTTACTGCAGCCTAATAACGAAGGTCCTTTCCATTGGATGGTTATGGCAAAAACAGGGTCTGGTCCTATAAATCTATGTCGGGCGCTAAGGTTGTCTAGGCAGTCCGCTCGCTCATTGCCAACAAGATCCTCGTGACTGGAAACCCTACATAGTTTTAACCTATTGTGGAAACCGAGTTCATTTAGAAATGTCCCACAATCGATGACTACCCTAGACCTTAGTTCAAATGAGTTGAAGGCACTCAACGCAACTTGGCTGTCCGGCTTAATATAATTTGTTTCATCTTTTATCTTTTTCCTTTTACATTTCCTTTTTTTTTTTTGTTTAGAGCCCCATCAGTAAACCAAACCTGGTGTGATACGTCCTATCACTACGTTGACTCAACCAAAAAAAAATTTTAATTGTCACTTATGTGATGTCATATGAAGACGGTGCACAGAGGGGTATTTTCCCAATTTAGCCGGAAATTATGTTTAAAACTAATTTTGAAAAATGTGAAAATTTACGGATGCAGACAACTAAATTTCGCATCGTATAGTGAATTTGCAAGGCTTTTGCTTGAGATTTGTCATTTTGAAACAATGTTGAAATCAGAAAAATTGAGTAAATCGGATATGTTTTTATTGACTTTATAGGATTTTGAGATGTTTACAATATATTTTTTTTTGTGGCTAAACGAATAAAGATTTTTGGATGATTTTTTTTTTTCTGTGAAAGGCTATATTAGCAGCAACTTAAAATAATTTTTAGAATTTTTTTTTTTTAATTTTTATGATAAAAATTGCTTTGGAAATTAAAAAAAAATTTTTTTTGTTAATTTTTTTGTAAAAAAAAAAATTTATATATCAATATAAAGTTTACGATCTCCACTTTTGTACTCTAAAAAAAAACGTTGCGCGTTTTTGCGCCGTTTTTTGCGATTTTTTTTTCCAAATTTCAACTTTTTTCTGTTTTTGTTCATCTTGCTGAGGTATATACGAGTAAGAAATCTTTTTGTCGGTCATAAAATGTTTTTGGTTTCTAAATTTTTTGTTTTGTTTGAAATAAATTAATTGTTGTTATTTTAAATAAAATTTATTGTTACTAATGTAAATTATTTATTATCTATACACATAATAAAACTGTGATTTTCTGCCTGTCTGTCTGTCTGTTTGTGTTCGCATCACGTAAAAACTACTGGATGAATTATAATAAAATTTGGTGGAGAGATACCTTAGTATCGTGTATCAAATATAGGATATTTTTTCCCCTGTAAAAATATCTCATTAACGAGAAAGAGGGAGAACAAGTAGTGAAAGTACGCAATTTTGCCAATTTTATGGTACTGCAAAGTTGCCAGTACCTTTTATTTTTGTCATTAATTTAAAACACTATTAACAGTACTCTACAATAACTTTATACAAATTTATACAAATTTTAGATTTTTATATAAAGCCTATGTTTCTTAGTAATTACCATTGATGCGTACCTTTATATAAAGTAATTACATAAACCATATCTGAAGCATGTTCATTGTATAGAAGAGTCTTAAAGTACATTACTTTAAAAGCAAAATAGGGATGCTGACGAGGTGACGGGCACAGCTAGTTATGAATAAATCAATTATTCTCAGATAAATTAAATACTATAAAGTAATAAATTACAAAAATGACTTGTATTAATATTCTTCTCTTCGACATAAAGGCTTAAAAATTAATATTTTTTGGAAATTAGCAAAAAAAAAAAAAAAAAAAATTAAAAAAATCAAATGGACATGGGGTGTGATTGGAGGGACTCCTCCCCCTACCCATAAAAACTTAAAATTTTTATGGTATTAAGGCGTATGTAATCTATTTCTTTTAATAATTTCATTATTTTTGCAAATAATGTTTTATGTCACCACCCAGAAAAGGGGGAGGGGCGAAAAAATGGCATGCTAGAATCTTCAGGGTCCAAGTTTACGTTTTTCAACACTCGCTGACTATAACAGTTGTATTTGCTAAACAAAAGTATGGGAAAACTTAATAAAAAAATGGATTTTTCAGAGGTAGGATTAGTTCTTCTAAGGGGGACTTTATTCTCCTTAGTCGGATTTTTTTTTATTTTATAGTTTTAACAGTCTATGTCCATAAGGCATTTTTCTGCCAAGTTTTATTAATCTAGGGACACTTAGTAAATTTTCAGAACCAATATAAGCTAAAAAAAGTAATGTCCGGCAAGATTGCCAAAATACCCCTATGTGCGGTGTTGGAAATCGTTATTTATTTTCTCTACAACATGACTTGTACTATATTAACCGCATTGTATATGGGTGATGGATAAAAAAGAAGGTCGTTTAAGCTGGTCACCTCACAGATTATGTTTACAATGCACAGAATAGTCAGGAATTATTCAAGAAATAATGATTGGAACTTCACACTCATCGGATTATATTCTATTTCTAATCTAAATATTCCCAAAAAAAGTATATACGAGACAAGAAGAATTTTTTACCCAATTTTGTGTTTTCTCTTCTAGGTATTAATTCGGGAAAAAATCGTTTTAGGATTTTTTTAGACCAATAATCCTAATTTAATTGAAGTTAAAGAAAGAATAAACATTTGTAAGCATCATCTTGTTTTGATTATAAAATAAATTGTATTTCACCAACTTCCTTTACTTCCAACAATAAAAACAAGATTTTTTTTCTTAATTACTTTTGCATGAAGTCACATTAAAAGACTAAATACTGCTGACATACACACAGCGCACACAATTCATTCAATCAAACTAATAGGCAGACAGACATTCACACTTTCAATTTCATGGCTGTTTCCTATAACGTATTGCATTTCCACACATGGTTATTAAAATATTTCATAATCTTTTTCATTGAAAATAAAAGAAAAAAATAAATAAATGAAAATCTTTTATGTTTTGTTTCTTAAGTCTTTTGATGTTGAACCATTGCTCTTGAGTTGTATAAAAGTTTCTTTCTTAAGTCTTTTGTTTTTTCACTTTCAAATCGCAAACACAGTGGAAAAAGGAAATGAATTTTATAAAGAAAATTTAAATTTATAAATAATTTATATTAAAAAAAATGGTTTATTTTATGATTTTAATTTTACACTTTTAATTTGAAAAAACAGTAGCACAATTTAGCAATTAAAAGTGTTAATAAACTTTACTTTTTTTTAAAAGATTTTTATTTAAAAACACACATTTAGGATTTGTATGTTATAAACAATAAATATTAAATTAAATGTTTAACATTTGGAAGAAAAAAAAAAAACACTTAACCAAGCATGAAATTGAAAGTAAACACTTGAAATGGAAAATTAATTGTTTTTTTAATTTTTCTTTTAATTTTATTTAATTGTTTACAACCCACAAAGTTTCAACACTTTTATTAGTTTTTTATATTAAAATTTATAGTCCATTTTTTAAAGTTAATTAATATTTTATTAAATCATACCACTAGACTCCGCTGGATACGCATGGCTCCCGGGTCATTTAATTTTTTTTTTACAATTTACTTAATTTTTGTTTTTATTATAATATCCAACTAAACAAAAAGGATTATTTAAGTTCGTTATTTTTTAGTTTTTTCAAATATTTTGCTTTTATCTTAGATAAACAAGACAACCTTAAACTATTTCAATCCCCTGTGAGGAACAAACTGTTAAATAATTGTTAAATACTCCAGTTAAATACTCAAGCTGATGTCTGATATTAAATTAAAACACTACCCCCTCCCCAAAAAAAAAAAAAAAAAAAAAAACACGAAAAAGGCATGCAGCCACATATACACACACACATACACTCTTTAACAGGCCAGCTAAAGAAAGAAATGTTTAAGAAATATAAATTCAAAACAACCATAAACTAGTAAGACATCAAACACCAAAAATAAATAAAAATAAAATAAAATAAAAAAATCTCTGCATTAGTAATAACAACAAAATACCACAAATGTTAAGAAAACAACAACGACAAAAACTTTACTGGTATTTCCTAAATATAAAAAATCCATTTGTCTACTCAGCTCAGCTCTGCTCACAATGTGTTTCAACGTGCATCGTCGAAAGCTCTTTTGTTTTCTTTCTCTGAACATTTTATTTTGTTTTGATTTTTAGTTTTAGTTTTGTAGAAAAATCCTTGAACTGTTAACGGCAAATGACAACAACAAACGTAATCGAAGAGTGTTGCCAGCTATTTTTTTTAAATTTCTTTGCTATAGATTCCGTTTTAATAACAATATTCGTTTGGTACCCCATTAAAGGCCGTTTCACACTATAATACAAGAACATACTAATACTTTTGAGGAAAATGAAACCCTGTCATGATGAGTTGTTATTGGATTATATCAGGGCTGCACTTTATTCAAAACTATTAATACTTGTAATGGGTGATTTTTTTGAGGTTAGGATTTTCATGCATTAGTATTTGACAGATCACGTGAGATTTCAGACATGGTGCCAAAGAGAAAGATGCTCAGTATGCTTTGACATTTCATCATGAATAGACTTACTAACGAGCAACGCTTGCAAATCATTGAATTTTATTACCAAAATCAGTGTTCGGTTCGAAATGTGTTTCGCGCTTTACGTCCGATTTATGGTCTACATAATCGACCAAGTGAGAAAACAATTAATGCGATTGTGACCAAGTTTCGCACTCAGTTTACTTTATTGGACATTAAACCAACCACACGAATGCGTACAGTGCGTACAGAAGAGAATATTGCGTCTGTTTCTGAGAGTGTTGCTGAAGACCGTGAAATGTCGATTCGTCGCCGTTCGCAGCAATTGGGTTTGTGTTATTCGACCACATGGAAGGTTTTACGCAAAGATCTTGGTGTAAAACCGTATAAAATACAGCTCGTGCAAGAACTGAAGCCGAACGATCTGCCACAACGTCGAATTTTCAGTGAATGGGCCCTAGGAAAGTTGGCAGAAAATCCGCTTTTTTATCGACAAATTTTGTTCAGCGATGAGGCTCATTTCTGGTTGAATGGCTACGTAAATAAGCAAAATTGCCTCATTTGGAGTGAAAAGCAACCAGAAGCCGTTCAAGAACTGCCCATGCATCCCGAAAAATGCACTGTTTGGTGTGGTTTGTACGCTGGTGGAATCATTGGACCGTATTTTTTCAAAGATGCTGTTGGACGCAACGTTACGGTGAATGGCGATCGCTATCGTTCGATGCTAACAAACTTTTTGTTGCCAAAAATGGAACAACTGAACTTGGTTGACATGTGGTTTCAACAAGATGGCGCTACATGGCACACAGCTCGCGATTCTATGGCCATTTTGAGGGAAAACTTCGGAGAACATTTCATCTCAAGAAATGGACCGGTAAGTTGGCCACCAAGATCATGCGATTTGACGCCTTTAGACTATTTTTTGTGGGGCTACGTCAAGTCTAAAGTCTACAGAAATAAGCCAGCAACTATTCCAGCTTTGGAAGACAACATTTCCGAAGAAATTCGGGCTATTCCGGCCGAAATGCTCGAAAAAGTTGCCCAAAATTGGACTTTCCGAATGGACCACCTAAGACGCAGCCGCGGTCAACATTTAAATGAAATTATCTTCAAAAAGTAAATGTCATGGACCAATCTAACGTTTCAAATAAAGAACCGATGAGATTTTGCAAATTTTATGCGTTTTTTTTAAAAAAAAAGTTCTCAAGCTCTTAAAAAATCACTCGTTATTATAGTATGAAATGCCCTTAACTACGTAAATATATTTTGAATCTTTGTAGATAGTTAGGTCGACTCGATAATGTCCATTTGTCTGTATCTAGTTTGGATTAGATTTTTGAAGATCCCAGATATCTTATATAGTGGACTAATATAGTTACAGAACGAGACGAAACTTTATATCTAATGGATGTTTTGTTTTTAGTGTGTGTTGACATACTTATCTGTTAAATATCATGAAATATCATGTGGAAATTTATTTTGAAAACAAAATCTGTTCGCGAAGTTCATAGAGCAGTTCGGCTGTATCGTCAACATAATCGGCCTAGTGAAGAAGCAATTTGTGCAATTCTGGATTCAAAACCGTAAATACGCTAAGAAAGGTGCGAACCGAAAATAATATTCCTTCTGTAGCGCGAAGTATTGAAGATAACGCAGAAACGTCGTTGGCCTTTGTTCTTCGACTATGTGGAAAATTTTACGGAAGGATCTGGGTTTATGTTCCTAAAAAATCAGTTGCAGTTTTGCTCATTGTCTCATTTATTATTATTATTAGTTTATTTAATCTCTAGAATAAATTCGAAGACTAAATACAGATTTAAGAGCATTAGCTGCACAGACTATCAGCTCTAGGCTCATTTAAAAATGGTCGAAGATAAGAATTTTTATCAAAGAATTGTGTTTAGTGGTGAAGCTGATTTCTGGTTAAATGGTTAAGCCAATAAGAAAAAATTGCCATATTTGAAGCGAAGACAATCCTCAAGCCATTAACGGAGCACCATTACATCCATTATCTGTTTAGTGCGGTTTACTCGCTGGCGGCATCATCGGGTCTTATTTCTTTCGAAATATGCTAAGAGCTGCCGTTACGGTAAATGGTGAGCGCAATCGAGCCCCGCTGACTGAATTTTTGTTTTAAGAAATTAATTAGCAAAACATCAACGACATTCGATTTCATCAAGATGGTGCAACTTGTCATACAATGCGCTTAACAATCGATTTACTACAAATTTAATTTGGTGTAAAATTTATTTAAAGAATTGATTCTGTTCACTGGCCCTCTCGTTCATGCGACTCAACGCCTCTGAATTATTTTTTATGAGGGTAAGTATGTAAATCATTGTTTTATGTTGACAAACCAGCACCTCTTGAAGTACATGACGCCATACGGAGAGATTTATTAAAAAAAAAGCAGTCAAAAATTGGACTGATCAAATGGACCATGTTACTCGCAGCCGCGGGGGGTATATGCCGGAAATAACATATATTTACAAAATAAATGTCATAAAAATAAATACCAGCATATGAAAAAATTTCGAATATCACTAAAATATCACTAAAAATCGAATTAAAAATAAAAACTAAAAATTCCATAACAAATTAACGTTACATATAAAAATACAAAAGTGCTATATTCGGCCATTCCCAATCATATATATTCTTCACCGTAGTAATGCAATACATATTGCTGTCTTATGTTTCTTTACAAATTTTTAAAATTTTTTTTTAAATTTTTTTGTACAATTTATTTTGGAAAATTGTTTCTAAATATTTTTTGGAAAATTTTTTCGAAAATTTTTTTGTAAATATATTTTAGAAATATTTTGTAAAAATTTTTTGGTTAGTTTTTTGCAAAAACTAGGAACTTCCTGCAATCTATATTTCTTTAGAATTAAAATTTTTTGTAAAAATTTTTTACAAATATTTTTTAAAATTGTTTGTAAGTTTTTTTGTAAAGGGTAGGAACTTCCTGCAATCTATATTGCGTTAGAATGATCAGACTTAAGCAAAAAAAAGCTAAAAAAAACTTTCCTCATATTGAGCGAAAAAATCATATTTAAAAAAAATTAAAAAATCCACTGAGAAATTAAAATTTCATAAAAAATCAAATTTGCATCAAAAAAAAAAAAAAAAACGATAAAATTCCATTGCAAGAAAAAAAAATAATAATTTATTCTCAAGTGGCAACACTACATTCAACAAATTTTCGTTGTGATTCAGTTACCGGCAAATAAGTTTGTAAACAAATCGTGAGAAGCTTTTACTGCAAACTCTCTTTAATGGGTGTTAGTGGGGAAAATTACTGTTTTTCAATATTTTATAGTTAAAAGCTTGTCCAACTTATAAATAAATATTTCTCATTTTATTATAATATTTAAAAGCTACACTAATGATTTTAGTGTGATGTTTTCACTTGTACATACATAAATGAACAACCGAGTGGAAAAGTGCTATTGCGGACTAGCTTCAATATTGCAGGATAAAAGCTGCAGAATATGATTTAAGGTTTTTCGTATCTCTGAAAGATGATTTAAAATAATATTTGGAATTGGTTTATTTAAAGAATTTTTAATTTTCTAAATCAGTGTTCGAAAATTGACTGAACATTATTTTGTGCATTGTACACACACGCAGAAACGATATCTATTTTTTTAGCGTTTGTGTATTTTTACACAACCCGAATACAATACATTACGATTTTTAACGCAAGTAACAAACATTACGTAGTGTTCTCATTTTTGCCCTGAAACAGTACAATTGTAGTGGTAAACCTGGGGATCTATCATAAATTTCCAAAATTTTGAATATCTTAGCGTAAAGTTCTCGTATTCTTCTTTATAATTATACATGCGTTCGAACTATTTTTCAATGAAATTTATGATAGAAAGACTCAGCATAGAACTAAGGTCGTTCACATTTTGTTATTCAGACACAAAGATCATAGCGACTGTTGCAGCATATTTAGCAACAAGATGTTGTCGGTGATATTTCATGTGGCAGATGCTATGATACCGTCTGACTGGTATCGGATAATTGTGGTCTCATCCGACCATGTATCTTTATTACCGTCTTTTACCGTCCAATTCTTTCAATCTTTGTAAAATTTAATTCGAGCTTAAGCATACGCTGAGACAAAGCAGATGAGCAGGAACTTTCCGAGTTGTCTTACAATCACTTTTCAGCAAAAACCCTAAACATAGAAAAGCTTCCTAGGGACTTAGAAATCTAAAAAAATTTCGCCTTTTTTACATTCAGTCTTCACTTGTTTATCAGCATGAGTTTTTTATCAAAACAGTAATTTTGTCCTTTTCTCAGAGAATCCTATGTCAAATTTAGAGAGGATCCCTATTGCTGATTTCATTAAATATAGGATAACTATTTTGTATTAGGGAACTCCCGTTCTAATAACCAATATTCATCTCAAAAAGACACCTTATTCTCAAAGCAAAAATTTCAACACTCCACCTAATACAGTTCCTTAGTTTCACGACAATAATTTTTCACTTTGTCCAGGCGAGGTACGATGGCCAGCCAAGTTTTTGATTGAATATATATTTTCAAAACCTTACTTATAATAACAATCTAGTAAATTTTTTAAGGTGTTTCTTGTACCAAATTTTAAGACTCTACCTATTATAGTTCTTTGATACGTGATAGCAATTTTTTGCTTTGTATGGGAGGTACCACGACAACTGTTTCAATCCAGCCAGTTTTTGGCTAACATCCTCATATTAATGAGGATAGATACGCGATAATAATTTTTCACTTTGAATGGGTGGTACCACGCCCACTGTTCCGATCCAATCTGTTTTTTGCTGGATTCTGTGCATTAATATGAGGGTTGCTTACGCAAAATATCAAGAGTCTACCTAATTTAGTTCTCTCGGTACGCGATAATTATTTTTCACTTTATATGGAAGGGACCACGCCCTTTTTTCAATCCAGTTTGTATTTCACTAGTGTAAGCATATTTATAAGACAGTTTAAATTTCCTGGTTTAAATTTCCAAGAGTCTACCTTTTTTAGTTGTCTGTGTACATGGTAAAAAAATTTTCACTTTGTATGGATGGAACAACGCCCACTTTTTTAATCCAGACAGTTATTTTTGCTACATTATGCATATTAATGAGAAATATTTCAAGGTCCTACCTATTACGGTTCCCTCTTAAATTTGCTGATAAATATTTACGTTGCATAGAAAGTGCCACGCCCACTTTAAATATCTGGTAACAAATTGTGGATATTTCAGAAAGATCGCTCCACTGGTGTAGGCAACTATAACTTTCGGCAAACAAGCAAAAACATTTTATGATTTGTATACATAGAGAAAAAATATATAAATTAATTTCATAAAAAAGAAATTACCCCGTAATAAAATCAATTTTTTATTGCAAATGTAATAAATTTGTTATTAGTATTGAGATTGCCTGTATATATATTTGCTTGTATATTTATTTCTTTCTCACATTCAGCTTTTACATATGATCTCACATTTGATTAATACCTTTGGTTTTTTTGCTCACCTTTTAGCAATTTTTTGGTTTAATTCTGCCCAAAATAGTTCAGTATTTGGCAGCTGAAAAGACACACAAGCAATTACATAATCTAACAAAGATGCAAGTTTTGTTTCAGTATTATTTTCTTTGATCAACTTGTTTAAAATTTAAATACAATTTTGGCTTCAACTGACTGCTACTGCCCTGCTCTGTGTCTGCCTACATGATCTGCGAATAATGACAAGTAAAAAATAAAAAAAAACTTTATAATTTGTATTTATTAATTGTGTAAATTAAACATTTATGGGCATTCTTGAGCAATGTACACAAGGCTGTCACGTATTTATGTCAACAAATTAATTTTATCATGCGAACTTATTAACATAAAATTTTTAGCAGCTTAAATATTTTTCTCTCTAATAGTCATAGTAACCCTCAGTTAACAAAGCAAAAAAAAAAAAGAAATACATTTTCCATTTTGACCATTCTCAGCAGTTTGGTATTTCTGTCAATTCAACTTTTAATTCTACACATGTCTTTCTTTAATTTACAATTTTATGGCTAATTATTCAATTAAAATTCAAATAAAGCTTTAATTTCATTCATTTTTCATAACAGTAAGTAGTCCAATTTAATATTGTGTGTTTATTGGAGGCTTTTTAACAGATTAAAATCAAATCAAATCAAGTCAAATGCACTGAAACGACTTAAGTTTATTGACTTCTTTTTTATTGCTTTAGTATTTGCTGTACGTGTCTTAAGTCTTTCGATTAAGTACAGCTCGTTATGTGCTGTTGTCCTAGGTCTGATTTTGTTTTAATTTAAGTGGGTTATAACAAAAAAGTACCTTTAACTCTATTTTAGATTTTTATATAAAATAGATAAAATATAGACTGGCATTATTGGCCCTATTTTCCACACTGGTCCCGAACGAAGACTTTATTTGGTAATATGTTGCAATATAAAATAAATCTTCGTAATAGATTTTATTCAAGACTATAGTCTAGAATATAGATTTGACTAGAGAGAACGCTACTTTTAAGACTATAGAGACATCCTTTACTTTTATTTATTATTTGAATGTAGGGAGAATATCGAAGTAGAACACTTCCTTAACGGGTCCCTTTTCGACCCCTTTCCGTCCTCTATGATTATAGACAACTGAAATGAATTTAAGGCAACCTTACCCTCATAGAATCACGTGCTACAACCAGCCTTTAATCTTGACTTTAGTGATTTCAGACTGTCAACTGGTATCTGTCGGCCTTCTTTCACATCACGCAGTCTCTAGTAATTGCTCTAGTAAATGTTCAAGGCACAGGTCCTCCATGGCATCTACATTTAACAAGCTTCTACCAGTCGTATGCTAGTCAGTGTTGGACATTCACACACAATGTGCGCTAACATCTCAGCTTCCTTCAGGCACATTCTGCAAGTATCATCTTCTTCGATTTTCATCTTGACTAGATGATACTTGAAGTTTTCATGACCTGTCACTAGTGTAGTTACCCAGCTTAGAGTACTTCTATTGTATCTGAGCACCTTAATGGCTTTCCTGCCCATGAGAGCTCCATTTGAGCCTGCCTACAAGTAGTGGTCTCCCTCCACTTTTTTAGGTTTAATGAGTCCACCCATTGTAGGACCTTCGCTGGAATTATGTCCACAGGAATTCACAGCAGATCCCCCTTTCGTTAGTTGGTCTGCTGCTTCATTCCCAGCTGTGCCTATATGTCCCTTAACCCACATCAATGTTAAGTCATTAAGCGAGGTACATCTGTTATGTTTTAAAACACATGCCAGCACTAGTTTGGAGTGACGTTCATCTGCCTCATACGTTTTCTAACCGATTGATTGTCAAGTGCAATGAGAACCTTTCTCCTCTGCACTCGACATTCCAGCAGGTGATCCAACGCAAGCAATTGTGCCTGGTAAACGGAGACATACTCCTGCAAACGCAGACTACAGGACAAGGTCAGCTCAGCTGAGCATACATCTGCTTCTGCTCTACCATCCATTAGAGAACCATCAGTAAAGATGCTGATGTCGTTCTCCATATACTTATTGTGTATAACGCCTTCCGCAATGAGTGTGAGACACCCTTTAACTTCACTTTTTTTTCTAATTCTAATTATTTCGGATAAAGTAATATACACACTGTGTAAATTTGAAGTGTCTGTTTGAAACGTTAGATTACATTACCTATGGGGAACCCTTAAATTTATTTTATATCCTTTTTACTGTGGGCTTAGTAATATACACTCTGTGTAAATGTTAAATGTATATCTAAGAAGTTGCATCACCTATGGGGACACCCTTTAAATTTTATTTTTATACCTTTTGACATAAATTGTCTATCTATAATGGTTTGAAAGATGTATGTGTGTATGTATGTATATACATACTATTGGGTCAGTCTTTATTTTCAAAATTTACTTATTGTTTTAGCGAATTTAGTCATACACATTCTGTATAATTTGTAATTGTCCATATTAAAGACAAAGCCTTATACGGTAAATTAGGTCGCCCATAGGGTCACCCTTTTGCTTATAATTTTAAACTTAATACTTGTTGTTATAACGGACATAATAATACTCGTATACATGTTGTGTAATTTCGGCGCTTTCGAGCAACAGCATATTTCCTTGCCTTGTTGATGGTTTTAAATTGAGAAATGTAAAATTAGTAAAATGCCCTTTGAAAAGATTTTTTTTCAAAGAAAATTTGGAAGCTTTTTTTCAGCATTCAACGATGCCTGATAACTTGCTAAACCTTACTGAATAAAAATGCCAACACACTTATCGATATCGATAGTTCTCATGCAGCTAAAATGAACATCCGATATAGACATTTGCACACTTGCAACTTTTGTTTCTGCACCACATGCATTTGTTGTTGGGAGATTAAATAAAATGTACATTAAAATCTGCTGTGACTCTCTGTTGTTGTTGTTTGTTCTCTTCGACATGAAAATGGCTGTATAAAAGTATACAGTCGTCAGAAACACAATTTTTAAAGTATTAACAAAATGTTTCAGAAACAAAAATTGCAAGTGTGGAACGGGACTTAGGACTAGTCAAAATGTGAGATTTTAAATTTGTCTAGAGAGTAAATATATAGCACAAAGCTAATCTTAAGACTAGGCTATAGTCAAACATATAAAAGCTAGACTTAAGTCTAGGTTTAAGTCAAGACATTGAGCCAGACTTAGACCTGGCTTAGTCTACTATAGTAGACTACTATAGTAGACTACTATAGTAGACTAAGGACTAGTTTTTAATCTAAGAGACTAGTTTAAAGCTTATAACTAAATATAAGAGGATCTATTTTCAGGGTTATAAGAATATAAACTGAACTTAGGACTACTAGCCTATAGACTATGCTATAGTCAAAACCAAAGGTCCCCAACCAAAAAAAGTGGTTAAAATGAAAATATATTGGTTTGCTAAATATTTAGCAAAGTTACACAAACCTACATTGTTGAAAGCTGGTATGATACTGATTTACAATTTTTACATGTTTTGTTCTCTTTGTGAGATGCTGGTTGAGATTGTGTATGTGCTCACACACCCTTAGGGGTTTGCGTGGGGGCTCTTGGTCAAAACTAAATAGTCTACGAGTATATTTGCGACTAACAACTAAACAAAAACCTACACTGGATTAAAGAATATAAACTGGAGCTAAAGCCCGGCCAAAGTCTAGAAAATAAGTGAGAGTAACGTCCAGGCTAACTACTTACTAGGCTATGCTATAGTCACAGTTAAATAGTCAATATATTTGATATTAATAACTAAAAAATATCTGATGTATTTTCGGGATTAAACACTAAACTTAATAATATAAACACGAATTAAGACCAGGCTCAACTTACTAGACTATATTTGTAACTAATAACTAAACAAAATTCAGGGCTAATTTCAGGAATAAACTGGAATTAAGATCAGGCTACAGTCTAGAAAATACGTTCAAATTAATGCTAACTGTAAACTATGCTATAGACTATGCTATAGTCGCAGCTACAAACTACACAGTAGACTATGCTATAGTCGCAATTATATTATAGACCATAGTGCACTAAATTTTGAAAACACTAAGGCTGATGTCAGAGTGCGCGCTATAAGCGAAGCTATAATACTACGCTACAACATGCTATAAACCACTACATGTATTTTTCTTATGTGTTCGCTCAAAACACATGTCAGAGTGAGAGAGAAGCTTGCTGCGAGTTCATGCTAAAGCAGGTTGTGTATTGATTTCTAGCACGTTGTAGCTTCTACTCTTTTGTTTGTTTATTTTTATTATGTTTTAAAAACTTTTTTTGTGTGTATGTAAACATTTTAATACGGTTTTTGACATTTTTAAATTAAATTATGTTTAAAAAAAATGTAAATATTAATCACGGAAGTACATACATACATATGTATGTATGTATGTATGTACTTTCTAGTTTTCATCACGTGAAAGAGCGTCTCAAAAACTATCGAAACCAAAAAAAGGAGTCAAAAGCCAACTTTTCATAGGCCGGGTCACATATACATACATATATATACATACATACATACATATGTATGTATGTCACATATACATACATATATATACATACATACATACATATGTATGTATGTATGTATATATATGTATGTATATGTGACCCGGCCTATGAAAAGTTGGCTTTTGACTCCTTTTTTTGGTTTCGATAGTTTTTGAGACGCTCTTTCACGTGATGAAAACTAGAAAGTCCTAACTTGCTTAGAAGTGTACTAAAAATGTAGAGAAAGAAGAGCACAAATGAAAGAAAAGCAGAATTTTATTGAAAATCCAGAATCAAGATAATAAATGGAATTGAAAAATTTAAAAACAGGATTGAACGCTTCAAAAACGATTTAGTTCGTCCTCGTAATTGATAGCAACATCATCGAAAAAATCATCATCATTCTCTTCGTTTTCACAGAAATTTAATTGAAAAACCTCGCTAAATTCTTCTTCGACAGACTTCACAAGTGACACACGTCAGGTTTCTGGAATATTTTTGTAAAGCAGATGTTAAACAATTAAAAAAGTCCAAAATTGAAAATATTCAAATATTAGAACAGAAGTTATGGTAAGTCAAAGTCGATTTGGTGATTTTTTTTGAGGATAAAATCTCCAAAAACCTGACAACGCTGGGTCAGAAACTGGTTTGTGCTTTGCATTGAAAAAAAAACATCGCTCTTTATATACACACACGAACTTATCTCATTTATGCTCTTTTGCATTTTTTGGTTGCCTTTTGGGCATGACTGTTCATAATGCAAAAGAAAAACAACTAAGAAACTGACGAAATGCATTGTTTATCTTTAACAGCTAATTTTTCGAAATTTTGTTTTTGAGTCATAAGCCACCTTTTCATAGACCGGGTCACATATACATACGTCCTGTATAAAGTATTCCCTTTCTCTTTACAAAAAATGCATTAAAATTATTAATTGACATAAATCCGAATCCATCACAGAACACAGAAAATTATTATAAACAAAAAAATCGTTTTCCTCCATATAGCATTCACTCTGACATCTTGTAGCATTGGTATAGCACGAACTATTATAGCTTCTAGCCTCTCTTCGCTTGTTATCAGCCTAATCATTTCACTACCACTCACTATATTGAAAAAACAAAATCGTCTATAGTTTTTGTAACCACAAACATGGAATTTTTTCAAGCCATCGCATAACAGTTTACAAATACCGCAAAATTTTCTTGTGTGGCATTTGTAAATGAGTAGCTGTGAAAGAATTCCTTAAACAGCCACCGAACATTTAGTTTAAAGAAAAAAAAAAAAAAACAACTTAGCAACCAATATGACAATTTTATGTCTTAGGAAAATTTTAATTTATTTATAATTTTGCCATAAACAAATAATTTTACGTTACTTATAAGAAAGAAATTCGGAAGGATTTCACACTTGCACTTTTCTTTTTTTATTTCAGTTTAAATACGAGTAAATAAAGTGGTTGTAGTTCAGCCCCAAATTGCCTTTAATGAAGTAAGTTTGAAAACGGAAATTAACTACTTTTGCTAACAAATCATAATAAGAAAATTGTTTTGTAAAATGAAAAAACAAAAAAAATATTTAAAATATTCCACATCGATATCAAGTGAAGAAAAATAGTTGCACGATTATGATCAAAATGTAGAGAAAAGAAAAAGAAAAGAGACTGAAAAGTCTTTAAAATGAACAAACAACTTAAATAGATTAAATATTTATGATGCAGGGTGTGAGGGGAGGGATTAACTTTGATAACTTGAACTGGTTGTTATTTGATACTCTAAACTGATATGTAAGATACGCATAACACAGCAGTTGCACTGTGTGACAAAGTTTGGAAAATTTAAACGTTTAAATTGCTTTACTGTAGCAGTCGACGACCAAAAGAGTTTTCAATAAAGAGCATCATCAGATTTGCATCATTATTAAAAGTAACGTTGCTTATCTGTTGCCGTGCTCTACATCTCAATAACGATGATGAATCATTGTGACTTGACAGGATCATATAACGAGCTCTAAGCCTTGTAAAAGACCATTTTCTTTTCTTCCGTGCATTGATTACAATTTTTATTTTTTTGTCCAAAATGGAAGAGCTGGACTTGGCCGACATGTGGTTTCAACAAGACGGTGCCACATGTCGCACAGCACCGAAATAATGGCCCAACTGAGAGGCGAGTTTGGTGAACAGTTTATTTCAAGTTTGAGGCCGTTCAATTGGCCGCCTAAATCGTGCGATTTCACGCCTTTGAACTGTTTTCTGTGATTCTATGTTAAGGCTCATGTCCGCAACGGTTGATGTACTGGAAGCCAATATTGAAGAATTTGTTCGTCAGATTTCGGCCGATGTATGCCAAAATTGAACCCAGCGTATGAACCATTTAAGGTGTAGCCACGTTCAACATTTGCATGATATTATCGTTGAAAAAAGCGTGAAATTTACCTCTCTTATAAAATTTATTTTTTCCCTTCTATTTTCGCGGCCGGTCGCATATTCTGTAATGGAATGCAACTTCAAAATAAGGTTCCCCCTAACATGCCTTGTCAGTCGTAAAGTAGCTCTGGATCGGGGAACAAGTGCGCGCGTCATTGTCATTATCGCTTAAAGTCAATCAGGCTAACCTTGTTGCTCGGCCTTCGAGTGGTTTGCGTCTCATTCTCACACTGGCTGATTGGCTTCCTCGAATGTCAGTACCACGGTACTGTAATTGGTGTTTGCTTAATCAGCCACGTGTATTCGTTTGGTTATCGTAAATAAGTTAAAATTTTTAATTCAATAAGTCGAATTTAATTCAATGAGTCAAATTTTCACTGGAGGAGTACCATTCCACTCAATTTTTTTACTGAAGGAGAACCATTAAACTCAAATCTTCACTGGAGGAGCACTATTAAACTCATTTTTATTTTACCTACCATAATTTGAAGTCTCCTTTTCTATACAAAGGTATAGGTCGCGTTGCAGATTTTGGAGGAAGCTAAAGACATCATACCCTGGCTTTAATACCTCTGCCATTTACCAATTTTTTTTGGTCAGAATCCAAACAAAAAAAAACAACATGCGTTGTGGAGTTAAAGCTTAGCCAATCTTTTACTTACAAAAGTTTATTTTAGTTTTTGACAATGACTTTAGCGAAATACACCGCAGATCGCTATTAGTAACTAGCTGTGCCCGCCACTTCATCAACAGCCTGACAATATTTTGTTTGGATTTGCTTTAAAAGTAATACACACCTACTAAATTCTAAGACTCTTACTTTTATAGTGCTTCAGATATGGTTTATGTATTTACTTTATATAAAGTAGAGGTATCCATCCCTGGGTAATTACCCAGAATGTTGCAACATAGGCTTTATATGTAATTCTAAAATTTATATTAAATTCTAAAAATACTTTAGAGTTCTATAAATAGTGTTAAAAAATTCCCCACTGACAAAAATAAAAAGTGCTGTCAAGTTTGCAGTACCATTGAATCAGTAAAATTGCGTATTTTACTATTATTTTTCTATTTTATTTTGGAAATGAGATATTTTTACGGGAAAAAATTATCTTTTATTTGAGCCGAAAGTATCTTTCCTCGAAAATTGTTATTAAAATGCATCCAGTAGTTTTATATATAACTAATACATTTAAGAAAAATATATGTTATTTTAAGCGATCAACCCCATTGTGTTGCGGCTTGTGTTTGACGGCTGGCCAATGTCTACGTTGTTTGGTAATTATATTTAGTTGACAAAGTGTACAACAGGAAGAGTTTTGTTAAACTGGTACTTTGGATAAACATTTATAGTACAAATGTGGCATACTGCATGTTGCCTTGGTTACTGTAAGTCACTGTATAAATGTCAAACCGCCAAGGCGGCTTAAAACGGAAATGGTTTCAAGATTTTATAACACGCAGCATCATTTGAATGCTGGATAAAAGCAACATTTAATTTTTTTTTTAACTGCATTAATATTGAGTAGATAGATATATTTTTTAAATTTATAGAGACATTTTTTTTTTTTGTTGCAATTGACATTCTTTTTGCATTCGCCGAATTAAAAAGAAAATATTTGTATAAAATTAAAAAATCAGGCAATTGACTAATCAACCATTAAACCACTCAACCAAAGAAAGTGGTTCATACATATGAATGTATGAACCGACTTGTAAGACTATGAAACAGAAATGTAACACACATGACTTAATGCAATGTTTTCATTATTTTCTTTTCCTTTTTTTTTTGTTTTATTAAGATGACATTTTATGATAAATGAAATGGCATACATATGTATGTACGAGTACATACTCATTTGAATAATTTGAAAGAAAAAAAAAAAAATGTATAAAGCTACAACAATAATAATAAAAACGTTTTATGGAAATTGGCTTCAGTCCACCTTCCTTAACAAACTCGCAACTTGTATAAAATGTTACAATAAATGCGTGGTTGGCCATTAGGTTTGCTCTCCTTGCTGTTGCAAAGAAATAAACAAACAACACACAAGCGCTTCAATAAATCCTAGTTTTTTCCGAAGAAATTTTCCAACAGCTTGAAAACCCGCCACAACACACACTCACTATAAAATAAAGTAAATTGGAGTATTGCACAAGCCAAACTTGAAACCAGACGTTTCCTTATTATTGATTAAACACCAAAAACATTTTACATTTTCAGTGATTTGGTTAAAACATTTAAGGCTGGCTTAACTTTACATTGCCACTGACGTCGTTCCGTACGAATAAAATTGTATGGGTAAAAAGGTCGGTGTCGTGCCATAAACCGTGCTTCTTGACGGATATCTGTTTCAGCCAAATTTTAAGCAGAGTATGAAAATAAAAAAAACGACACGTTTGCTTTCATACTTTGAGTAAAGCAAAACCGAAGCAAAAAGACCGGTCGATTGTGCCGTTTGGTTTTGTACTGTTTTTCTCGTAAAAATAAACTGTACATTAATTTAAATGTAGTCAGCTAGAAAAGATAACAATTAGAACGAATTAAAAAGGTTTTTAAAAAACCTTTCGCAAACGTTTGCTAAATAAAATGCTCTTTATAGTAGAGAATATATGAAAACGCTATTTTAGAGAGATATTGAATGATAACTTGTAAGGTATTTTGTTTTTATTGATAAATAAACAAAACGAAACGTTTAATTTCGTTTTATTCTTTGAGTATAACAAAACGTAAACAATGAGACTGATTGTTAAAAACTGTACCAATCAGATAGCCTCACTACGGAGGGGAAATACATATTAAGTCGAAAATTATTAATTTTTTATATGGATTTCGACAGTTAAACTAACAATTTTTCGCCTTAATTGGAAGTCGAATTATCAAACTTAATATAAAAAATTTGAAAATGTTCGTCTTAATATTTTACCTTCGTAGTGAGGTTACCTGATGAATGTGCCTTGAACTGTACACTGATTTAAAAATACACAGGTAGAAAACAAAGCAATAAGAACAAATAAAAATATTTTGGCAAAAAACGTTTCGCAAACGTTTGCTAAATAAATTACTCAGAGAATGTAACAAAGCGCTATTTTTGAGAGATATTGAAACAAAACAAAACGAAACGTCTTCTTTTCTTTTCTTTTCTTTTCTTTTCTTTTCTTTTCTTTTCTTTTCTTTTCTTTTCTTTCTTTTCTTTTCTTTTCTTTCCTTTTCTTTTCTTTTGTTTTGTTTTATTCTTTGATTAAAACAAAAAAAAAAACAAAATAATGAGACCGATTGTCTCCTTTATACTCTAGATTGATTTAAACGTACTCAGGCAGAAAAAAAACAAAAAATCCTTTCGCAAACGTTTGCTAAAAAATTATCTTGAGAGATATTGAAAGCCAATTTGTAACGTTTTTTTGTTTTTATTGGTATTTTTTAGACTAAAATACTAGTAATAATAAGTAAAACAATATAAAAAAAAAAACATTTCAAGGAATTCCAGGGCTCATTAAAAATAAAAAAAAAATTAAAAATAAAATTCAAGAAAAAAATATTAATATATATTATTATATTATATAATAATATATAATATTAAAATATTAATCATATACTAAAAACCTAGTTGTGTTGTATTTGCGCACTTTCTCATTCAAATAGAATTTGTTTGTTGGTTTTGCTCATGTACAAAACGATAATAAAATTAAACATTTGTATCCTTACATGAAACGTTTGCGAAACGTTTTGTTTGTTCTCATACCCTAATCTTAACCGCCTATTTTTTAAACGTATTCATGCAAGTCAAATGTTTTCTTTATTCATATTTTTATTATATAACCGCTGGGGCAGCAACTGCTGACGATGTCGTAAGATCCTTTAAATTATGGTAATAACGTCAAGATTTTCGAAAAACTGAACGAAACAACAACGCCTAGTGTGTGGTGGAATTGTCGTTGTACGTATTTCCCTACCGTTTTTACTCATGCGGTTAAAAATGCCAAAATACAACGACGCCTGTGGCTACCTTTATATGACAACAAACGAGTACCTCCCTATATGTACACGAGTAATCACTTGTACGAGTATGTACAATGTATACGTGAATACCTTTATCTCGTAATGTTCATTTGTGCAGGTTGTTTTAATTTTTAACTGACCATTTTTTTTTCGTTTTCTTCCCAAAGTGCGTTTGCAAAAAAAAAATTATTTTGCCGATTTCCTACTATTATGTAATTTATACCCACTGGATTTTGAAACAGTGTGTGTGTCTTTGAGAGTATGTGACAATACGCACTATAATGTTTTGTATTTGGCTTTTAATGTGTCTCCTCTAGGCGCACGATAAAGTGATGCAAAAGAAATTAATCATAAAAAATGTTTATCAACAAGGAAATGTTTAAATTTGCAATAAATTTATTGATCTGTTGTGCTGGAAGTAAAAGGACTATTGAAGAAGAAAATCCAAATTAAATGAGACACATGTACATATATTTATTTTATTAATGAGAGAAGTATTTAGATTTTTTTATTTTTCTGCTTGAGGGTTGAAACAAAACACGTCCGAAAGTTCAGGCAAAAATGCGGTGAAATAATAAATAAATCGCCAGCAGTAACTTCAATAACTTTACCACCAGTCTACATTAGTCATAAAATGATAAACATTAACACTAACATCATGTTAGTATTAAATGTAGACTGTCCATGTTAATGTTATTTCCAAGTTTTAATTAACATGGTTAATTAACATGGTTGTTAAAACATTTGTTATAAAAACTCTTTTATAACATGACATTGACGCTGTTGTTGTATTTTAGGTTGATAATAGTATTTCCGAACAGCGCCATCTGTTGCTTAACAGTACTACTACTATCTGCTGTGCAATAAGCATTCAAACAACATTGCTGGAAAACAGAAAATTATGTTTAAACAGAAAATGACATAAACACGCATTCGTCTCCTACGTTGCTCTGCCGGCGACATGTTTATGTTTTGTTCAATTTGATGAATAGTGAAGACGTCCTCTTGTGAAATGTATTTTTGATATTCTTTTATGTTTTCGATAATTGTTTTGTTTACATAATCAATGAAATTTCATAAGAGAATGGTAACATTCTAGAGAGACTTTCTAAAAATAAAAGCACAAGACAAAATATTGTCAAAATAAAACAGATTCTATCTCACCACCACATTCTACGACTACATTATATGTCATATTGTATAGGGGAAAACAATTGGCATTAGCTCTGTTTCATCATCCCATGGCTAGTGGAGATCGAGTGTCAGTAACCGTCAAGATATAAACATAACGCCGGCAGAGCAACGATATTAATTTTTTCATGTTGTTATAGATGGCGAATACGTGTTTATGTTCATGTCCTAATTGTCCATAATTTTCTGTTTTCTGTCAATATTGTTTAATTGCTTATAGCCAAGGCGAATTCATACCAGGTGAGAGCGATAGCCCAGCTGATTATTTTTGCTCTCTTTTTTTGCTAATGTCTTGTCAAAAATTCATTGTTTTACATCCGCTAGTAGAATGTCAAAGTTGTTGTTTTGTAGCCGTACTGCTCACACCTGAATTCGCCTTGCTTATCAAATCAGAGTACTAGGGCGGTTGTGCAAAAAAAAAAAATGGCGCTGTTTTAGAATAATACTGTAAAACTAAAGGATGGTTTAAAATCAAGTAAGAGTGCTATATTTGGCCATGCCGAATCTTATATACCCTTCACCATAGTAATGTTAAATATTCCCTAACTCTGTTATGTTTTCCAACTTCACAATAATATGTATTCGGTTTTTACTTTTATGATTTTCAACTTCATTATTACAAATATAATATAAAGATATACAACCATATTCATAAAAAAATATTTTTGGTTTATAAAGCGTTTATTGAACAAATATTGCATGAAAATTTGATTCATAAACCTTTTATATAAAAAAAAAATATTTTTTATGTATTTGGCCCATAGATGTAAATATGTAAATTTTTTATGGATTTTTTTTTTAAATTTCATCGAAAATATTTTGTGAAGATTAAATCGAAATTTTTTTGAAAAAATTTTATCGAAAATTTATTGCTAAAATTTTATCGAAAATGTTTTCAAAAATTTAATAGAAATTTTTTTCTAAAAATTCTCGAAATTTTTTTCTAAAAATTCTCGAAAATTTTTTGTAAAAATTTTATCTGAATTTTTTTTTTAATTTTATCGCACTTTTTTTTTCAAAAATTTTATATAAAATTTTTATTTCCAAAAATGTATACAATTTTTTTTCTAAAAATGCTATCGAAAATTTTTTGTAAAAATTTTATCTAAATTTTTTTTTAATTTTATTACAATTTTTTTAAAAAATTTTATCGGAAATTTTTACTAAAAATTTAAGAGGAATTTTTTTCTAAATATTTAATAGGCATTTTTTTCTAAAAATTCTTCCGAACTTTTTTTTTTGTAAAAATTTTATCTGAATTTAATTTTTGAATTTTATTGTAAATTTTTTTTAAAAAATTTTATATAAATTTTTTTTTTTTCTAAAAATGTAATAGTAATTGTTTTCTAAAAATTCTGTCGAAAATTTTTGTTAAAATTTTCAATAAAATTTTATCTGAAAATTTTATCGAAAATTTTTGCTAAAAATTTTATTGAAAATTTTTTCTAAAAATTTTAACGCCACTCTCTGGGGGTTATTGATCCCTTAAGACCTGTATGCACATCATGCGATATAGTTGTCGCTGTCTAATATTTATTTGACCAGAAAAAGCAAAAGAGAATTATTACAACAGAAATAATAGGAACAACGTAAAAAATATAGGTGGGCGTGGTTTTTTACGCACCGCTTCGAATGGAATGGTCTGATCTTGATGAATTCCTTTAGAAAAATTTTCAAAACTATGCCTGGCAAATTGGTGGGCTTAAATATTTTGTACCTCTTCCGGTGCCTTGGTAAAGTTGATTGCAACCCGAACACAGACGGAAATCGCTTAAATCAACTTCTCTATGTTTAAGGATTAAGAATATACATACGTATATACTTTATAGGGTCGGAAATTAATTTTGTAGAAATTACACACGGAATGACAAACTTATATATATCCTTTTCCACCCTGTGGTGAAGGGTGTTGTACAACCGATACAACAATACAATGGAGTTGTGAATTGTAGATATAATTTTATTTGAAAACAAATTATCTTTTTTTAATTTATATAAATAAATACTAATAAAACTGTCTCAATATTTCGAAATGGGAAACTACTTTGTTTTTTTTTTGCAAAAGTTCATTGAACTGATCGACAGGCCACAAATGCCCTTCCCTACGCAAAATGAGATTATACATTTTGTTGCATTCATTTGCAACATTTTTTTTCTTCTTTGCAATAGAAACACACTGCAGTGTGAGTGCTGACAATGAAGGTGATCACAATAAAAACTGGAATTAATTTACGAAAAAAAACCAAGAAAAACAAACTCAACCGCAAAAACAATGTCATGTCCAAGTATGTGATGTGTTTTGAAAAAATTATATAATTGAAAATTGTTGCTTCAATCCATTATTAAAATGAAAAATCCTTTCCGGTTTTTCAATTTCTATTTGGTCACTCGTTCGAAGACAAACAGCTTCGCACTCATACGGTCGAATTAGGCATTTTTGTGTATTTATTTGGTCATATGATGGCCAAGAGCAATGCCACACCACTAACTACCGCATACAATATGGATTTTAATGCATTTATGACCATATATCTACATTTCCACACACACACATACACTCACATTAGATGCATATATAGAGGAGAGTGTTGCTTTAATTTGACTAAATTGCTTTAACGGGCTGGCAGCCAAGCAGACCAGTTAACATCGTAGTTACAACATGCCACCAAGCCAGCAACATACATAAATTAAGCCACCAACATCACCACAAATAGCTAAATGTTGTTGTTGCCGATGTTTTTGTTTTGGTTATTGCTACATTTGGATTATCAACATTCAACAGCATTAATAAAAAAGCAATAAAGTTTGTCTACATGACATTGTAATTTGCAGTTTATTAAAACATCGTAAACATATTTATGTTTCGAGCAAAAGAAAAACAAATTAATTTAATTTACATAAAAAATTCCTTTTAATTATTATTATTTTTTCTTGGTTATAAGGTGTATGTCGCTTAAATGGAATTAAGGAAGAAGTGTTAAAAAAAATAAATTTATTTAGTTCAATTAAAAAACGGTTTGAGTAGTAGGCGTTGTTACGTTACGTTACGTTAGTTGCCTTCAAACTAGTGCTGGCAATTTCTACAACTTTGAATAATTCGTCCCTATTCAATACTTATCAATTGGAAACATAATAGTTGTGTTTTTTTACTCAACTTTGGGATCCCTCGGGATCGGGTAAATGAGAGCGATTTTGAAAGAATAAAATTCTTCCTCTTCTTGGTAAAAACAGCCCAAAATTTTTCTTCGGGCAAATTGTGTAAATTGCCAAACAGCCAAAAAAGAAAGTAAGAGTTCTATATACGGCCATGCCGAATCTTCTATACCCTTCACCACGGTGCTTTTATTTATACAAAATTAGGTACAAAATTGGTTTAATTTAAGAGACAAAGTCCTTAAAAAAAACTGCGTAATTTTGTTTTACCAATCAGCAAAATCTCGTATACGGCTAAAATTCCTAACCAAATAAAAATTTTAAATTTTTTTTTGTAAACATTTTGTAGAAAATTTTTTTGTTACTTTTATTGTAAAAATTTTCTAGAAAATTTTTTTGTAAACATTTTATAGAAATTTTTTTTGTAAAAATTTTATAGAAAATTTTATTGTAAACATTTTATAGAAAATTTTTTTGGTAAAATTTTATAGAAAATTTTTTTGTAAAAATTTTATAGAAAATTTTTTTGTAAAAATTTTATAGAAAATTTTTTTGTAAAAATTTTATAGAAAATTTTTTTGTAAAAATTTTATAGAAAATTTTTTTGTAAAAATTTTATAGAAAATTTTTTTGTAAAAATTTTATAGAAAATTTTTTTGTAAAAATTTTATAGAAAATTTTTTTGTAAAAATTTTATAGAAAATTTTTATGTAAAAATTTTGTAGAAAATTTTTTTCTAAAAATTTTGTAGAAATTTTTTTTCTAAAAATTTTGTAGAAAATTTTTTTGTAAAAATTTTTTTGTAAAAATTTTGTAGAAAGTTTTTTGTAAAAATTTTTGTAGAAAATTTTTTTGTAAAAATTTTATACAAAATATTTTTGTAAAAATTTTGTAGAAATTTTTTTTGTAAAATTTTTTTGTAAAATTTTTATAAAAAATTGTTTTATAAGAATTTTATAGAAAATGTTTTTATAAATATTTTATAGAAAATTTTTTTGTACAAATTTAATAGAACTTTATAAATTTTTTTTTGTAAAAATTTTATTGTAAAAATTTTATAGAAACTTTTTTGTAAAAATTTTATAGAAAATTTTTTTGTAAAAATTGTGTAAAAAATTTTCAGAAAATTGTTTTTGTAATTTTTTTTTAATATTATAGAAACTTTTTTTGTAAAAAAATTACAGAACATTTTTTTTAATCGTAAAGAAATTCTTTTTAAAAATTTTGAAAGTTTTTTTTACTTCTTTGGAAAATGTTTTTGTATAATTTTTTTTTTTATTATTTGTAAAATTTTTTAAAAGTTATGTTTTTGAATTTTTTTGTAATTTTTTTTTTGAATTTTTTGGAACAATTTTTTATAAATTTTTTTTTGTAAAAATTTTTAATTTTTATTTTTTTGAAAACTTTTTTAAACATTTTGCTTAAATTTTTTTTAAATTAGGACCTTTTTGCAACCTATATTGCGTTAAAATGGTGAGACTAAAGCAAAAAAATCATTTGAAAAATTTCATAATATCGACCCCTCCAAACGGGCAATTTACTGGTCCCTGGACACCATGTGGGTCTATTGGCTACTTCTATATGTATTGCTTTCTATAAAGGCTTTCTAGTACAAATCAAATCAAAACAACCTTACAAACCTAAAAACAAACAAAAAAATCGGATCTCGCAGGGGGTGATTCATCCCCCGAGATCTGTATGAATACCTCTGCAGATGTCTAGATCATATTGCAAAAATTATGACATCTTCCTAAAGGGTCACCTTGAATATGTATCTCCGTTTTTAATTTTCTTTACATAGTTATAGTTAGATCTGGCAACAGAAAAAAGGCTGCTAACGATTTTAAAAACAATTACAAGAAGAGCTTTCAATAAATTTAACAGTAGTCAAAGCTTTAGTAAACTTGATTGAATTTATTGCACGCACACTCTATAAGAGATGGTAAACGAATTTTTTAAAATTGTCCTAAACAAAATATTAATTTGTACTATTATCGTCAAATTGTTTTTAATAATTTAAATTTATTTTAAATAACAAAACATAGAATATTAATCATTTTTATTGAAATGCACAAAATTGATTTTAATGAAAACGTTTAGTTAGAAATTATTTTTTTTTTGAATTTTTACAAAAATTTACTGTAAAAATATCAAAAGCATTTGGACCAACAGCGATAACTGCGAAGCTGTTGAACTAAATAAAAAGTCGGAAAAGCCGGCGAGTTTCCTACAATCCCACTTACAGCCTAACAGCATCGAATTGAGGCACCATGCGATGTTGCTACAACAGGAGTTTTCTTAGATTTTAACAGAAGCAATGTAAAGCTCCTGGCTGTGACGAATTTAAAAATCAAAAAAACTATTCTTTCTGTTGTTCCCCCTCATAACTTTATTTCCCTTTATTACAAAATGAAGAAACCTAAAACATTAAGACATTATTTTAAAGGGTACCTGAGATATGGAGGTGTAAAAATACACATTTTAATATACATCTGCTCACATAGTTGACTCAGTTATCAATATTATGGTGCACTATAGAAGCAATAAAACAAATTTTTATTAACGGCCTTTTAACGCTGTACAGTGGGTAGTGCAGTATCAAAATATGTTGGAAATAATTCATACATTTGTAAATAGCTAGTCAGATTGATCCAAAAGTTGACACGGATATAGCAGAGGAACAAATCAAAACGAAGTAAATTTTTCGTTTTATTTACCTTTATTCTCCGCACACATAACTTACCGAAAATTTTAACTTAAAAATTATGGATAAATAACTTTACATAAAGAAGTCAGATTCCCACAAAAAACATAAATGTAAAAATAGAGCCAAATTCCTATCCAAAAATTTCGGCCGTTAAAAGTAGTAAAAGTGTGTTGTTTGTAGTAAAAGTTTGTCCAATGTCTATCAAGCAAAATTTTACCAAGAAACTTGGCCCTATTTTTATATTAATATTTATTGCATTATATACTTTTCAGATTTTACAAAATATTACCATTGTATAAACATTTCCAACCCTGCACTCTACCATTAACATCATATTACGCATAAGCTTTTACTTAGAAAGCTTAAAACTTTCGCTTTCATTTTGGAAAAGTATTCAAAAAATTATTAAACCAAAATATTTCCATATCTGACATATAGATGTCACCTTACTTTTCAATTAAATTATTTAAAAAAATTTTTTTCACACACATAATGACAATAAATGTTTCTTTTTTTGTCCAACTATTAACAAACAATTTAAAGTGTTTTTCATGCAATTAAATAATAATCATTCGTTTGTTTATTTTATTACCAGAGTAATTATTTGACGTTTGCAAAAAAGAGAACAAAAAAAAAAAAATACTGAAACAATTTAAAAACAAAATTCAAATACTCGTACAACATTTAATGCTGCTTTGATAGTGATGTCTGTCTGAGGAAGTCATAAAATTGTTGTATGTTGTAATAAATTTGTTTCAAAGACACATTTGTACAAACACAACCGCACACAAACACAATTTCATTCATTCAATTATTAAGCCATATACATAAATCTTGTCTAATAAACATTTTTCAATTATTTTTTTTTTTTCATTTTTAGTTTGTTTTTTCTAATTGTTTCTAATAACGAATGGTTCATTTAAAATCGGGATTTAAATAATAAGACTTTTGATACAAAAGCATTATTAAAATTAAACAAAATAGTTTTATTTCGAACGAGTTTACGCCGCACTCTTGTAGTCTCAGAAAAATATTTATTGGATAATTGGATAATACTAGTACTATTTTTAGGGTTCCGTATTCATGGGATAATAACGTTACCCTATCAATTTCAATATTAGTTTTTATTTAATAATTTTTATACTCTTTGCAAGAAGTGAAAAGGGTTTATAAAGGTTGATGATTCCGTTGGTAAGTTCTACAATCTTTACTTCCCACCTCATAAAGTATATACTTATATTTTGGATCCTTATAACGGATGCAATGGTTGCATAATTTCAAATCCCGGGATCCCAGGATTTTTATTTAATCCTTGGATTTATCAAGATTAATAAAATCTAAAATCGGGATTAATAAAACTCAAATCTCAAAATCGGGATTAATAAATCCCAAATCCCGGAACTGGGATTATTAATCCCTAATTCCAGAATCGGGAATAATAAATCCCAAATCCCAGAATCGGGATTAATAAATCGCAAATCCAAAAATCCGAATTAATAATTAGATAAAAAATGCCGGTAGATGCCTAATTTTTAACTTCATCTTCCAAACTGTTTTATAAATCCCAAATCACGGGATTAGATAAAAAAATGCCGATAATTTTTACTAATTTTTTCAAACTTACGTATCAAGAAAATTTACAAAAAGTTTCAACTTTATAATTTATTTTAATGCTGCCCCATAAAGTATATTTCGCATCCTTATTAGGGATGCAATCTTGCATAATTTCTAATCCCGGGATCCCAGGTTTTTTATCTAATCCTTGGATTTATCAAGATTAATAAACTCTAAAATCGGGATTAATAAAACTCAAATCTCAAAATCGGGATTAATAAATCCCGAATCCCGGAACTGGGATTATTAATCCCTAATTCCAGAATCGGGAATAATAAATCCCAATTCCCAGAATCGGGATTAATAAATCGCAAATCCAAAAATCCGAATTAATAATTAGATAAAAAATGCCGGTCTTTTTTACTTTTTTTTTTACTTTTTTTTTTTGTACGAACAAAAATTTTGTTCGAAACAAATGGGTGAATCCAGCTTTAATTTAAATTTCATTAATTACAAAAAAATTTAAATTTCATTAAACAACGAGCTTTAAATTTTCTCATAAATATTTTTCTTTCCAAAGATAACTGATGGCCATTTAAAGTGAATTTACTATTTTTAAATATGACCATATCAGAATTTACATGAATTTGTTCTCAGTTAATTTCATTAGCCTGTGTTTCATGGCGTGTAGTTATTTCCAACTTAAAGCAAATTATATAAAATTGCGATTAGATAATGCAACATTTTGTGGAGAACCCTATTTTTTAATTATACTATAAGTTCTACAATTCGCACTATACTCCGAATTTTAAAGGAACACTTTTTCGAAAAAAAAAACTTAAATGATACTCTTAACAATGGCATAGATTGAAATACAATTTGTATTCTACAAGTTGTTGTATTTGTTTTGTACCATAAATATTGTTAACTTTTACACCATTTCCCAATGAATTCAATAAAATCAAAAAATATAATAGTAAGATTTAATATAATTAAAACCAAACTTAGAAACTAAGGATACATATACTATTTTGAAATTATTAAAAATTAAAATCTTTAATTCGAAAACAGCCAACGATAATTTTTAAATGTTCAAATTTCTTTGGGAAATGGGGTAATATGAACATTTTTTTATTTTTACGCTTGTGTTTACTCATCTGTAGTTTTTTTCTAAAAAATAAACGTCATCATTGTTATTTTTTCATTTATTTTTTTGCTAAGCACACAAGTACTTAACTACATTTAAACCCCGCTGAGGCTGAGGTAGGTATTTAGCATTCATTTGCATTTGATGATTTGTTAATAATTATGAAAAAATATGGGAGATTCTAAGTAATAAAATTTAACAATTCTTCGTTATTATAAAATACTAAAAAAATATTATTTTTGTTTTTACTTAATCTGCCAGTAAATTATACGGATATATGGGTGTCTACATGATTTTTTTCTTATAAAAAAGAAAACACACATAAAAAATTATACAGTGAATGCAATAAAATATTTTTTACCTAAAAAGTTTTAATCATTTTCTATGAAAAAATTGTAGAAAACTAATTTTTCGATAAAAATATTTGTGACATACTCAAAACTTAGAAAAATTGTCACAAAATAATTTTTACTTACAAAAATTAGTCACAAACTTAAGGTTCTAAATAAAAAAATTGTCACAAAATTATTTTTTTTAACAAATAAATGGTATAAACTTATAATTCCTTGGAAAAAATTGTCACAAACTTAGTTTTTGGGACAAATTCTTAAAAGCTTTTTTTTCTTTACAAAATCTAGACACACATTTATTATTCCTTGAAAAAATTTGTCACAAAATTACTTTTCTTTAGAAAAATTTGTCATAACCTAATATTACTATGAAATAAAATTTGTCAAATATATTTCGATTTGAAAGAAAAATTTTCCAAAACTGCTTTTGTTATTGGCAAACTTTTCCAAAGCTATTTTTTTATAAAAATGTATTACAAAACCAGTTTTGACTTTTCTATTGAAAAATTTGTTACAAACTCGTTATTCTACAAATACTTTATAACAAATACTTTTTTCTCTGAAATTTGTCACAAACTTATATTTCCAAAAAAATGCTCACCACACACTTATTTTTGCAAAGAAAATTTCTCCACATACTTATTTTGCATTAGAAAAATTTGTATTAAACATTTTATTTAATTAAGAAGTTTGTGAAACACTTATTTTTGAGGCTAGTTTGTCACAAACTTATATTTTTATAAATGAAATTGAATAAAATTATATCATGCTGTAAAAAATCGTTGTGGAATAATTTACCAAAATTTTTTACTAGAAAAAAATATGTCACAAAAATAGTTTTTCTTTAGAAAAAATTTTCTAATACTGATTTTTCTATGAACAAATTTTCTGCAAACTTATTTTGATCCTAATTGATTTGTGGAATAGATTCTTTTATAGAAAATTTTATGAACTAATTTGCCACATGTCATTTTTTTAAATATTATTATTTTATTTTTCTATCGAATATAAGTTTAGCACAAACTAGTTTTTATAGAAGAAGTCACAAAATCTTCCTTTTATGGAAAAATGTAAAAACTAATTTCCAATAAAAAAAAATTGCCAAAATTATTTTTCAAAGTAAAAATTGTCTGTCAAAAACTTATTTTTGTTGGAAAAATCGTCACAGGTAATGGTTCTACAGAGAAATTTTTTCACAACTTAGTTATATATAGAAAATTAACAAACTATTTTTAATGTCACATAATCATTGTGCAATAAAACTGTCCCAAATTTTTTTTTATAGAAAAAAGTAAATTTTAACATTAAAACATAATTTTTTCTATAAATGAAATTGGCCTTATATCATGCTGTAAAATAATTTTTCATAATCGTTGTGGAATAACTTTTACCAAGGCTTTTTTCTAGAAAAAGAAATGTCACAAAAATATTTTCTTTAGAAAAAATTTTCTAATACTGATTTTTCAAAAAAAAAAACATTTTTGTGGAATAGATTATTTTATGTAAAATTTTTTGAACTAATATTTTTGTTCTAAAAAATTTTTAAAATTTAAAATTTTTAAATTTTTAAAATATTTTTAAAATTTATAACGTATGTTATAATTTCATTATTTATTTTAGTCAACTGTGTGGAGTGCCCCATAAGTCTGCTAAATGTTACATTTTTTATTTAAAAGCCATTAAGAATTCATCTCTTATTTATGCAGTTTATTTTTATTGAAACAATTGTTGGTTTTTTTTCGAAGTTTTAAGCTGTCAATTGCATTTAAACTTACATTTATTTGTCAAGCTCAATTAATCTGAATAAAAGGTTGTCAAGGTTACTGTGTTTGTTAGTTAAATCTATTACAAAATTGTTTTAATTATTTTATTGTTATTATTTTTAGGTTATTTATTTTCTCGTAATTTTTTCTTTAATTGTCTCTTTTTTCCAATTCTTTTAAGCATCTAAACAATTTATGCGTAGTTTTTTAACGAAGTTTTGTTTCTTAACAAGTGTTGTGGTCGGTGTCTTTTATTATGAGGGGAGGGGGGTTTAGTTAATAGCCATAAGTAAATAATAAGTCATAAAATTTAAATGTTTTTTTTTTACATTTATTGCCGTTTCTAAAATTTAAGTGAAAAAATAAGATGTCAAATACAAGTATGTGGCTTAAGTCTTTTGTTTTTCCGTGTAGTTTGTTTTTCTTCCAATTTTAAATTTTTTAAAATCATATGTAGATGATTAAACATTTATGTAAATATTAATAAAATGCATATAAATACCTTTTTATTTTTTTTAATTATATGCTGTTTATAATGAGTTGTTTAGAAAAAAATAAAAATGAAAATTATGCATATTTTTAACATAAAAAAATAAAGGAAAATAAATTAAAATCAGTTCAAGCTGTTTCTGTAAATAACTATATTTCATCAAAACTAGTAAATGATCAAGTGCAAAATTAATAACATTTAGTTGAAACTTTAACTTAATTCAGCCAATGCACCAATTAAATTTTAAACAGGTGTAAACCAAGGCATATTAAACAATAAAAGCTCGGTAGGGAGGGAGAGAAATATTAAGGGGAACATTTTTTTTATTATATATTGATATGAACACTGACAGTTAAACTGACTCTCTTACACCTTAAGTGGTAGTTTAACTGTCAAATTTTATATACAAATAAGACAGTTTACCTTTAATATTTCGCTCTCCTTACTGAGGCCAGCTTATTTAATATGCCTTGGGTCTAAACATCTGAGTTAAATCGATGAACAAAAACAAACTTTCAAAAAATGCTTGTTTGTCAATTTGATTGATGTGAAATTAGCTTTTACGTGTTGTCCCGTTAACAAAGTGTGGCATTGTTTCCAAATATCATAAATTCACCAAAAACTGTAAAATTCACGATTTTTTTTTTATCGAAAATAACAAAAACTTAAAATTTTCCTTAAAGACTGATTAGTTTTTATATTCGCATAAAGGCCAGGATTCAATATCCTATACAATCGTACGATTCAATCACAAAAAAATCTGACAACATTTTTATAAATAAAAATCTGGAATTTTATCAATAAATATTAGTTTTTAATAAAATTTTGTGACAAATGTTTTTATGAAAAAAGTATGTTTGAATGCAAAAATTAGCTTTTTTTATAGAAAATGATTTTGGGACATTTTTTTATCGAAAAATGATTTTGTGACATCAAAAATACATTGTGACTTTTTTATAGATAACTAAGTTGTGAAAAAATGTCGTTGTAGAACCATTTTTGTGACAATTTTTCAAAGTAAAATAAATTTATGACAATGTTGAAATGAAATTTATAGTCAAGCTTAAGTTCGTTTTTATTCTCTCTAAGAAAGAATTAATTAAATTACAAGTTAGGTGATAATATTAAAGAAAAATTGGGAAAATTTAATTTTTAGACACCAGCAGGAGCGGAATGGACATTTTCTAGACAGCTACGTCCGTCATCAGCACTCTTCGTATCTAACTACTTAGGGTAGTGTTTAGTTGTAACATTCATCAATTTAACCAACCAAACCCAGATAAAGGAATGCGAGAAAACTTGTATTCAATTATCAATCGTTAGTTGGTGACCTACAACTAAACACTACCCAAAGTAAATAGATACGAAGAGTACTGATGACGGACGTAGCTATCTAGAAAATATGCATTCCGCTCCAATTTTTCTTTAATGTTATCACCTAATTTGTAATTTAATTTATTCTTTCTTAGAGAGAATAAGACAAACTTAAGCTTGACTTCAAATTTCATCTGAATGAAAAATATTTTCATGACACTTTTTTTTTGTAGAAAAGAGCTTGGCAAAAATTATTAAACAAAATTTATTTTACAACATGATATAATTTTACCCAATTTCATTTATAGAAATATAAGTTTGTGACAAATCTGCCTTCAAAAATAGTGTGTCACAAAAGTCCTTATTGAATAATGTGTTGAATAAAACCTTCGCTAATGCAAAATAAGTATGTGCAGAAATTTTTCTTTACAGAAATGAGTATGTGGTGAGCTTTTTTTTATTGAAAAATAAATTTTTGACAAATTGTTCCATAGAAAAATAACGAGTTTGTAACAAATTTTTCAATAGAAAATTCAATATTCGACAATTTTTCCTAGAGAAAAATGTTTGTTTGTTATACATTTTTATAAAAAAAATATATTTGTGAATTGGTCAATAACAAAAACAGTTTTGGACAAAATTTTTTTCAAATCGAAATATATTTGAAAATTTTTTTTTTCAAGGAAAAATAATAAGTTTCGGACTAGTTTTTGTAAAGAAAAAAATTTTAAAAATTTGTTTAAAAATATAAGCTTGTGACAAATTTTTTTCAAGGAACAAAAAGTTTGTATCATTTGTTTGTGAAAAATATATGACTTGATATTTAAAAAAACTCAAATTTAACCCAAAAATAAAAATTTTTCTTATAATTTCAAATTTCACAAATTAATCGCCGTTTTATTGATAACCGAATTTGTAATAGAAAGTCGTTATTTCACCAAAAAAAAAAAAAAAAAAAAAAAAAATTAAAATGTAACGATATTTAGAAAAACAAACGCGAAGTTGACTATTCTCTTAACGTATTAAAAAATAATTAAAGTTTTTTTTTAGATAAAAGTAAAAATGCGAATTAAAGCCTAAAAAAACTATTAATACAAAAATAAAAATTTTAAATATCGAATTTTAAATTAAAAAAATAATAAATAAAAATTAAAAAAAAAAAAAATAAATAAAAATTCTACAAAAAAACCAAACTTGGCCAAGTATTTGGTTTGATACTACACTAATAATGAAAATAATAAAAATAAAAAAACTAAAAAAAAAATGTTGGGTCTAAGACAAATAAACAAAATTTGCTAACCAAGGGAGGTATAAGTTATAAGGTGGTAAATATTCATGAATAACATATGAACAAGAAGAAGGGAAGCTTTCGACTAACAACCGCCATTTTTATTTGATTTTTACCAAGTTTATGTTGTTGTTCAGATATAAAAAAATTAAGCGCTTTAAAAATGCATCCACTTCCTTAATTAACAACAAAAATATTTCTTTGAGTTTAATTTAAATTTTCTTGATTTTCTTTTCATTCATAAAGAAAACATGCATGTGTCTTAAGTCTTTTGATTTTTAATTTATTCATTCGATGCGATTGACATAAGTCGTTTAATTATTCAGTAATTTTATTTGAAATGTTCATTCAATTTGTTTCGATGATTGATTTTATTTGATTTGAATTAATTTCTATAAAACATGGAACAGCTTTCAAACAGTAGTCACGCTGTGACGAAAAAATAAAAACTGCATAAATTTGCACATCGTTAAAATAATTTTGTGTGTGTGTTTTTCTTTCAAAAATAAGGCGAGACAATACAAAAGCGAAAATTTTGAACTGTCATGCTTGGCTTTAATATAAATTAAAATACTCATATAAAAACAAATGGGTGTTTTTTATTTTATATTTATTTTTTTGACAGCTAAACTGTAAAAATAACAAACAGTTAGCGTAAATTTTTAGCATTACAACAGACTTCGGTAACATACTATTTCTTTTTGTGTTTTACTTCAGCTACTTTTTTATATTTTTAGTATTAAATAACATTTTTATTGCAGTTGAGATGAGCGAGATTGCAGTTTTTATTTTTTGAAGTGCTAGTAAGGCGTTGTGGTTTTTAAGTTAATATAATTTTTTTTATGTTTTTAGTTTGAAGTGTTGTAGTGTTGTTTTTTGGACACTTGAATTTTAGTTTTTATTGCGTTTTTAAATATTTCATGTCTTATTCACAATTACACACTTACAAAAAAAATATAATAAATAAAAAATGTTGGGAATAATTATTTTTACAATCTATACGCCTCGATCTTCACTTGAGTTGGTTTTTTGTAACTATTACAAGTATTTACATGTCCGTTTTTATTTTTTTAACTGCATGTCTTATAGCCAATATGATGATGATAATAATGATATTATTGATACATTGTTTGAAAAAGCAACATTTTACTGCAATTATTTTCAAGTCTGGTTTAACTTATTTACTTGCAAAACTGACCTTCATTTAAAAACGCTTTAACACATACATATTTAATAAGTGACATTTGCAAAATCACAATGGGATCTCTAAAAGTTTAAAATGTCAAAAATCTGTTATTATTTTTATACCAACACAGCACACAGGAAGGAAACTTAGAGTAGGTTGACCGATTTCTTTTAACTGGGATAATATTTACAAATTTACCCCCCGCTACCTCTTGTTGATCGAAGGGAGCTATTGAGTTTCATTGGTTGTTAAAAAAAAATGGTCGTTTATGTATGACCATAATCGAAGCAAAAAAGGCATAAGAACCAAAAGAAAAAGAATCCAAAACGAATGGGGATACTGGCCACCCCACACCCCGGTTTCTGTTGGTCTGAGCTGAAATCATTGCCATCAAAACGGTTAGACCGAAGTAAAATTAAAATAAAACGACAAAACTGAAGAAAAACGAACTCAATGTTAAGCCCAAACAACCGCTTCCCTCAGAAAAAGGGCCCATTGCACTCCCCCTGGGCTCCGTAGGACCGTCATATAATCCATATTGCCTTAGCATGGTCAGACTAAATGAAAGAATCTTTTAAAAATAATTTTCCTATATTATCCAAGCCCCCAAGGAGCTCATTGACCGCTCCAGGTTCCCAGTGGCCACGCTGTGGATGTATTCTATATTCTATATAGCCACCTCTACGGTTATTGCTTTCTATAAAGGCATATAATACAAAAAAAAGTAGAATTACTCTATCTACCTAAAAACAAATATAAAATTGACCCTCCTAGGTGGTTATTGCCACCCGAGATCTGTATGCGATCTATTGGTCGCCATCTAATATTTAATTACATAAAAAGCAAAGGAAAATCATTAAAACCGATAAAATAAAAACAACCCTAAACAATTTTAACTGCAAAAACGTTTCAGTTCTCCATCATTCGGATTTATATTTATTACGAATAAATTCAATTTCCTTATTTAAGTAATGCGCGGTGTGTGATAAAATTTTGATTTATTAATTAAGTCACAAATCAAAAGAATAATAACGACATATTTGATTGTTGAAATGGTTTATTAATTGTTAAAATCCAAAATTATAGACTTGTGTAACAAATATTTTTAAGACTTATGTAAATCTGCTGCCAAAGGGTAAAAAGATGAATTATATAACTGTCAAAAAAAGTTGATTTAAACGGCATTAGAACATTTAAATAGTTGAAGAAATACTTACGTAAATGTACTTCAAACGGCGTACTAGTTCAGTCGACCATTATTTGATCGACATTTCAGCCTTGTTGCGTGTTCTCTTTCCAGTAAAAAGTTGATGGTCACTGGTTTTGAAATTTGTTTATTGCACCTTGACGTATTTTATTATTGTTAATGGGTTTTTTATTGATCCAAATATTAATTATGACTTTAATTTATTTTATCTACTGCTCATTTTTTTTTTGTTCAATTTAAATTTTTTACAAGCTGTTCATATAAAAAATGGACATTAAAATGCAAAATGTGTATAAATAAGAAATGTAAATGAAATAAGTATTTAAACATAATGTGTTTATATACATAAAATGTATGTATACATTTTATATACATTTTATGTATATATACATTTTATGTTTATATACATTTTATGTATATATACATTTTATGTATATATACATTTTATGTATATATACATTTTATATATATATACATTTTATGTATATATACATTTTATGTATATATACATTTTATATATATATACATTTTATGTATATATACGTTTTATGTATATATACATTTTATGTATATATATACATTTTATGTATATATATACATTTTTTGTATATATACATTTTATGTATATATACATTTTATGTATATATACATTTTATGTATATATACATTTTATGTATATATACATTTTATGTATATATACATTTTATGTATATATACATTTTATGTATATATACATTTTATGTATATATACATTTTATGTATATATACATTTTATGTATATATACATTTTATGTATATATACATTTTATGTATATATACATTTTATGTATATATACATTTTATATATATATACATTTTATGTATATATACATTTTATGTATATATACATTGTATGTATATATACATTTTATGTATATATTTTATGTATGTATTTTATGTATATATACATAAAATGTATATATACATTTTATGTATATATGTATACATTTTATGTATACATACATTTTATGTATATATGTATACATTTTATGTATATATATCTACATTTTATGTGTATATATATTTTGTGTATATAACATTTTACAATAAAGCATAGTACTCTGTTCGAATTTGTGAAAATGTTGAGCAACATTTATTATTTCACAGGTAAAACTTGACATTTAAAATGTGGTGTCTATCTCGCAATTTGGAAGAATTTTACGATTTTATTGCTTTTAAATATACCATATTGTTTTACAAAATTTTCCACAAATAATTTTACAAAAAATTCCACATGAAATAATGCCCGTTTGCTTTATTTCACAGCTTTGACAAAATGTAGCCAGAATCATTTCAATGTTTTTTTACAGCAAAAACAGAGTACTACTTCAGCAACATTTTTTCATGACTTTTTCATATAAATTTTTTATTTTTGTAGTTTGACAGCATTCCGCATGAAAAACTGAACAGAGTACCAGGCTTAATAGACAAGATTTGTGAGTCTTAAATATATACCTTTTAGCCTACCGAGCACCCTATCTAAATTTAAAAAAATCCTAACATTTGAATTATAAATACCTTTTGCTGACATTAAAAAAAAATATGTGCTCAAGGTACTCAGCTTTGGGGGCTTATTTACAACCCCTTCTTCATCCTACAGGTTCAACCGTCCATCCACAGCTCTTCAGTGCAATTTTATTAAAATATCTATCTAAGCTAAAGAGTTACAGAAATATTTCCAAAATAAAAAGTTTTTAAACCACTGTGCGCTATAATCTAAAGTACAGCATATCCAAATTTTGTATGAACAGTTTTTACAATTTGTTTATGTTTTGTTTGATGAGGGTGTTTATAGGTTTGTTAATTAATGGTTTTACAAAAGTCATAAATGGCTTTTTAAGATCGTTGGTTTTAAAGTTACGCCTAGACGAATATAAATTTTAACAACTTTTTTTCTACAACCGGCCGAAAATATTTAAGAAAATTTTATTGATATTTAATTTTCATAATTTGAAATTTAAATAATAAAAATATTTTTTTTTCTGTTTAGAAAAAATATTCGGTTGAGATGTTTACGGTTAATAAAAGTGATTAAAACATTTCCAACTAAGATGTTAACAATGTCGTCATTCATTTATTTGTATCTATCTAATAAATCTTGCTTCTTTATGGTAGAGTGCAATAAACACTGTACAGAAAAAATTGTTGAACCAATTAAAGGTTTTAATTATTCTGACATACAAAAGCATAAATAAATTGTATATTCATTCGAAAATTTATTAAAAATGAAAATATTTAAATATTTCTTAAATAAATACTAGTGGATCCACTCGATTAATCGTAGAATTTTAAGTCGAATAATTTCTATTAAGATCTCCATTTTTTGACAGGTTTTTTACTTCTTATTTGTTCGTTGAAGAACAATTTCGAACTAGACTTGCTTAGTATACATACAGAGCAAAAATATATTAATACATATAATCCCTGATTTTTTTCATAAATCGAATGATATATTCGATTAACGAAAAAATCAAACTTTTTCAATTAAGCCTGGTACTCTGTTTAGTTTTTCATGGGGCATGCTGTCAAACTGCATACATAAAAAAATTGTATGAAAAAGCCATGAAAAAATGTTGCAGAAGTAGTACTCTGTTTTTACTGTGGAAAAACATTGAAATGTTTCTGGCAACATTTTATCAAAGCTGTGAAATAAAGCAAATAGGCATTATTTCATGTTGAAAATTTTGTAAAACAATGTGGTATATTTAAAAGCAATAAAATCGTAAAATTCTTCCAAATCGCGAGATAGACACCATATTTTAAATGAAAAATGTTGATCAAGATTTTTCACAAATTCGAACAGAGTACTAGGCTTTAGTTTATGAACATATTAAATGTGTGTTTTTACAATTTTTACTATTTATATGCTTCATAATTCAAATTTTCTTCGTAGTGTATAATTTATCTTAATAGATAAACTATAAGCTGTCCTGTGTCTAAGTATCAGTTAAAGCTTGTTTCTCATTTCCAAGAGAAAATAAAGAAAAAGCAGTGAAAGTAGGAAATTTTACTAATTTAATGGTATTTTCAAGTACCATTAAATTGGTATCTTTTTCTTGAAAATGTAACTTTTGCATCGGCTTTTATCAAATTCCCGTTTTTCAATCTGGAACATAATTAGCCAATTCACTATATCTGCTAAATTCCTAAATCCTAAAGTGCTATTCAGGGTCAAATAGCACTACTGTGAACGACCTGTCGTATGTCAGCCATTGTGTATTTCAATAAACGTCATACGACTACACACAGAAATTTCATATTTCAGCAGGAGACCACTTCCTGATAGGATTGTTGCGGATCCGTTTCTCCTTAAAGAGAAAACTATATATTTTACAAATTCTGAACAAACTAATTTCTGAAACCAAAAAGAACTTACCACATTATCAGCTTGCATTTCCAAATTTATTTCTTCAAATATTTTTCTTTTTTTAATTTTGGTGCCAAATTATCTGTCAACAGAAAACATATAATAAAATCAATCATGCCAACTTTTCCAAACAAAAAACGCAGAAATATGAGTGTGGCATCACTGAATTCAATAGCAAGATGAGAAAACATAGGTTTCAAAGTACTATTGTCATATAATATTTTTTAATGAAAAATACCAACAACATTTTTATGACAGTCATAAATATTTATGACAATAGGACAATAGAACACAATAGCAGACATAGTGAATTGACTAAATATTTCAGCTTTCTCTTTTGTTAGTCCTAAATCTCTTACAAGATCTTCAAAATAAGCTTGGCCTTTCAAATTAGGACATATGTTTAAGCCATCAAGAGGCAAGTAACTTATATCTGATATGTTTTCAACCGCCGCTGTTATTTCTATATTGGCGTATGTCATATTGGCCGAAAATGTATGTGTAGGCGGTTGAGGCACCGGAACACCTTCACAGCGCACTTCTGGTAAAATGACATTAATTGTTGCTTCGTATGTCATTATCGCGTTGTGCCTTTGGCTTCTACCAAATTTGTAATCTACGCAAAAATTTTCGTAGAATATTTTAATCCTTAAATGTCCTTTTTTAAAGGATATTTTTTGATTTTCTCGAAAAAGGGTCAAATTGACCCATAAAGAGACCAGTTAGAGGGTTAAGATCTTCCACAAAAAAAATCATCATACAATTCCACAATACAACTCTGACCATAAGAATTCTCTCAGACATTAACTTACAGCATTTTTTTCATATAGTATAATGCTCCCTTCGACCAAAAAATGAAAACTTTGACCCACTGTAAAATAAAACTCAGACCTGCTGGACCATAAGTTTGTTCTACAAAAATGATCTACTCAACATACCCTTTCAGAATTATAGGGTCGTTATTCTGTTCCAAAAATGCTGTTGGACAGTGTAATTATTTGTGAACCCACAAATACTTACACTGGCCACTTATAGCTACGTTTAACAATAAATAAGAACTAGGACAGGTCAAATGTAGTTTTCTATTTTCTTTTAAAAAAAGCTATTTTCTTCCGCTAACGTCTTCTTTTCAATCAAAAGTTAGTAAAATACTACGGCTTTCGAGGCAACAACTCAGTTAATTTTAATCAGGATTTACTTTTTAAATTGAAGTTTATAATTCATTCTACTCTGCTGAACAAAACTCGGTTACTTTTTTATGTCTTTTATATTTGTTGTATAATAATTTTTAATTTAATAAAATCAATAAATTATTATTATCTACTTTCTATAAATGTTTTTATAGTCTTTTATCTCTCCTCTTCCCTTTCCTTCCCATTCCTTCTTAACTCTTCCATCCTTTCGCTTATGAGTTATACAATTCAATTTTGATTTTATCAACTTAATCTCCATCGAAAATAGGAAACGTTTTTCTATACGAGTATTTTTTCACATGCATGCATGCATACATTATAAACATGTTGCTGCAGTTAATGTTGCTATTAATATGAGTCTATTAGTTGTTTGTGTTTATCTTTTTTTCTTACGAAGGTGTTTGATTTATTAGTCAAAACTACTATTGGCTGTTGTCAGTTTTATTTCTTTTTTTTTTTAATCTGCTGTCTCTAATATTTTTTTCCTTTTCGCATCATTTTGATTGTTTGCTGTTTAAATAAAGAAGAAAAACACATGCAATTGTTTTTGTTATTTTCATGTTGCATGGCAAAGAAACGCAGCCAAGCTACAAATAACAAAGTCAAAAATGTACGAATATGAAGCAATATGTTACTGTGTTTTATTGTTACTTGAACTCGAACTTTTTTCTAATAACATTTTTGTGATGTTGTTGTGGCTGCTGCTGCAAATGAAAAACTCATACCTGCAATGTATTAGTGTAACAATTTTTAGATAAAAGAGGGAAAGAAGCCCAAGGAATATGTTTCAATTTTAAATAAAAATATAAAAGTTATAAACGGCGATATATACTGGCCAACTGAGGCACAGTTGTAAATACAATTTATTTAACCAACCAAACTCATAGAGTAGAATACGAGAAATTATATTCCAATCATCTATCGTCGGTTGGTGTGAACGATGTCTACCACCACCTAGAAGTTCCCTCCTGCTTATGTGTTATTCTTTTAATATTTATCAACTTTATTTATTTATTTATGTTTCAGCCAACCTTTGGCTAGCAATGAAAGCTACTTTTATTTCTTCGTTTTAGACCCAACATTTTTTATCCTGCACCACAGGTGGAAAGGGTATACAATATGTATAACATTTTTATAAGTCCTTGTGTAATTTCTACAATATTCATTTATGACAGTATTCATTTTCTGCTTTAATTTGTGTTAAAGGCCTTTATAGAAAGCAATACATATAGACACAGGATGCCCACTGGGAACAAACAGTCAATAAGCACATTGGCAAATGCAAAAAGGTCCTAACTTTTACAAAAAATTTTATGTGAAATTTATAAAAAAAGATATCGATTAAATTTTCGATAAAATTTAACAAAAAATTTTCTTTAAAATTGGATAAAATTTTAACAAAAATTTACTATAAAATTTTTACAAAAAAATTTCTATAAGTTTTGCAAAATATTTTCAATGAAATTTTTACAAAAAGTTTTTGATAAAATTTTTACAAAAAAATTTCGATAAAATTTTTAGAAAAAAATATATAAGATTTTACAAAAAATTTTCGATAAAATTTAAAAAAAAATTTTTTCGATAAAATTATTACAAAAAAAATTCGATAAAATTTTCACAAAAATTTTCGATAACATTGTATCAAAAAATTTTCGATAAAATTTTTAAAAGAAACTGTAAAATTTTTACAAAAAAACTTTGATAAAATTTTTACAAAAAAAAATTGATAAAATTTTTAGAAAAAAACAGATAAAATTTTGACAAAAAATTTTCGGTAAAATTTTTACCAAAAATTACCGATACAATTTTTACAAAGAATTACCGATAAAATTTTTACAAAAAAATTTTCGATAAAATTTTTACAAAAAAATTTTCGATAAAATTTTTACAAAAAAATTTCCATAAAATTTTTACAAAAAAATTTCGAAAAATGTTTTCAATAAAATTTTAACAAAAACTTTTCGATAAAATTAAAAAAAAAAAAATTCGATAACGTTTTAACAAAAAAAATTCTATAAAATTTTAACCAGAAATTTTCGATGAAATTTTAACAATAAAATATTCGATTAAATTTTAACAAAAAATTTTTTTATAAAATTTTTACAAAAAAAATTTGGTAAAATTTTTACAAAAAATTTTCGATAAAATTTTTACAAAAAAATTTCAATAATATTTTTACAAAAAAATTTCGATAAAATTTTTACGAAAAAATTTCGATAAAATTTTTACAAAAAAATTTCGATAAAATTTTTACAAAAAATTTTCGATAAAATTTTAACAAAAAAATTTCCATAAAATGTTTACAATTAAATTTTGAAAAATATTTTACAAAAAATTTTCGATTATATTTTTACAAAAAATTTAATCGAAAATTTTCTATTACTTATGCGCTATACATCCCATTTATCAAAGATTCATATCATCTGCTTTAAACATCCTCCTGAAACACAGCAATTGTGCAACATCATCATTATCATCAACATTTTACCTTCGTCTTCAATTTTAAAGTACAAACAAAGCTCTCACATAAACGCTTAAAAATTGCACTTGTTGGACGGACGGACAGCCAAACGGATGAATAGTTGGCTTCGTTTTGTTTTGTTTTTGTAGGAAATTAAATGTTAAAGCTGCATTGAAAGATGATGCTGTTTGCCATTGGTTTACTTGATTGTTGTTTTTGTTGCCCATGTATCGAAATGTTTCCTTGAGATTTTTGTGTTTTTGTAAGTTTTGGCGTTTTGTTTTTTGTGTTTTTTATTATGTTTTTTAATCCAAAAAACAATAAATACGAGTACAACAACTTCAATAACTTTGAATGTTAAATAATTGTGGTATAAATGTTGAGTTGTTGTATTTTCATACAAATGCTAAAAGCTGCAACTTAAGACCCAACCGGGCCGATCGACACTCTTAACAGAATTGCAGGCGGGTCAACGAAGATAATGATGACGTTATGCGAGTAAAACCAACAAAAATTTGAAGAAAAAAAAATTTTAAATCGAATTTTGGGAGCCGGTTTTATATCTTGTTTTTATTGTATTAAATTAAAACTGCATGAATTTTGGCAGCTGGTCTAAAGTGCTTTGAAGGCTCTTCTGTTGAATTAAGTTTTGCTACAATACTTTGTCGTTGGTGGAAGTTTCCTGTAACACTACTTGTTACCAGGTATTACATAATAGTTTTGATAATGAAGAAGATTTTTGTTGCTCTGCCTGACTGAATGCCTGTCTGTCTGTCTGTCTGTCTGTCCCTCCGTCTGTCTCATTTGTGTGAATTTATAAGGTTTATGTGAAAACAGTGAATGTGGCGTTGGTGAATAAAATCAACAACAAGTTGGATTTTGTTGTTTCTTATCTAACTTCCGTGTCTCATCTTCATGTTAATTTGAGCCTTTATTCGGTGCTACAGAAGACACTGTTTGTTTTATTAAACTTTATAAAAAACGAAAAACCAAAAACTTTAACACACAAGAAAAATAATTGAACCCAAAACTGAATTAAGATAAATTAAGGCATGCCACTGCTGGGTTTAAAGTTAAATGTCGTGATTATAAAAAGCTTATTGTTGCGATTTTTTGTTGGTCTTTAACGATCTGTTTTTTTAAGGAGTTAAAGTTTTATGTAATAATTTTAAAAGGTTTAGTGTTTTTTTTTTTGTCATAAAGTAAACATTTTTTTGTGGCTAAATATTTTTTTTCAGCAAATATCTGTCTTTTTTTTAGATAAAAAAAAAACTTAAAAGAATTTATGTTTAATAACTAGAACTAACAAAAATCTAACTAACAAAGCACCCAATGAGCGCTGTTTAAATTAAAAGAAATCCAATCCATGAAATAGTGAAGAAGCTAGATTTTAGCCAATATTTTAAATAACAAAAGTAAATATTTTCCCAACATCTAAGTAAGCATCACTAAAATACCTTTTTATTTCTAATGCCTTTACAAAATAATTAATAATTCAATACAAACAGAACAAGCAAGAGTGCTATATACGGCCCTGCCAAATCTTATATACCTTTGACCACGGTGAAGTGCCCATCCCCCTTTCCATAGAACCATTCTAAGGCAGTGTGGATTGGCCTTAGAATGGTCGGACTAAAGAAAAAAAAAACCTTTAAAAAAGGCCCCCGCTCCCAAGGTGCCCAATGACCGCTCCTAGTTCCCAGTGGCCAACTTGTGGGTCTATTGGCCACCTCTGTGTTTATTGTTTACTATAAAAGCATTTAATACAAATCAAAGCAAAATAACCCTATCAACCTAAAAACGAACAAAAATCGCCCATACGAGGGGGCTATTGCCACCCGAGATCTGTAAGCGATCTATTGGTCGCCTTATAAAATTTATTAACAAAAAAAGCAAACAAAAATCATTACAACCGAAAAAATTATTAAAACCTGAAAAAATTTGACAAAATATAGATAGGCGGGGTGTTTGCCCGTAGCCTCGAATGGAATGGTCAGATGTTGCTGAATTGCAATAGCAAAATTTTCGAAGCTATGCCTGGCAGATTGATGGGCTTCAATTTTCTGTATCTCTTCTGGCGCCTTGGCAAAGTTGATTTCAACCCGAACTCAGAAGGACATCGCTAAATCAACTTTTATATAACATAAACAAAGCGCAACATACCCACTTTGTTAAAAGCTGACATGCTAGAGGTTGAAAATTTGTATATGTTTTGTTCTCTTTGTGAGTCTCGCTGCTCAGGGGTTTACGTGGGGGCCACTGTTTATCATACAATTTGAAATTTGGTGCGGAACAAACTGGTTCAAGTACGTCACATAAAATACCCCGGCATGTTCGGTTCGAAAGAGAATATTATTGACAGAGTTCGTAGAAGTATGGCCGAATAACTAGATTCATCGATTCGTCACCGAATTAAGCAATCAATAAATAAATCTTTCAATTATATTTAATAAAATAAAGAAAAATTTATTAAAATTATATTTGTATAAAATATATTTTTTCTCTTTCGCCCATATGCCATTAAAAATAGGATTATCTTAAAATCTTTTATTCAATTTGCGAAGAACCTACAAATATTGTTAATTTTCTTTTCTTCTAAACCGAAAATTTTTATTTATTTGGCAAAAAACAATTTTTCAACTTTTGATGTATTGAGTATAGTTTTTATCTAAAAATTTATTCGAATCTTCGGAAATTTTTAATCGAATAACTTTTTATAATTTAAATTTTTTTTTTGTTCCACTTGACATAAGTTTCATCCCGAAACATATTGTCCTAATATTCTAAAATTTTATAATAGCATAAAAATATAACCAGGTTAAGTGTAGCTATTTTGATGGCATAATTAATAATTTTCTATAAATTATTATCTTATAAAATTTATTATAAAATTTGTTTGTTTAAAAAAATATTAATCGTAACTTATCAAAGAAAAAAATAAATTTATTAAATTGCGGTTTGAACAATTTTTAGTTCAAAATATATATTTAAATATTGCAATATCTGAAGCAATTCCATTTATTTATTGTACTTTACTATATGATTTTACATATTTCATGAAGTCAAAAATATTTATAAATACAATCACACCCCTTATAATACGGTGGATTGGTTCCGCGTTAAAGGAAAGCGCGTTATACGAGTGTTCTTGTATAACTAAATTTTTTACTATACAAAAACTGGGAACATAAATTTAATAAAATAATATAATTTTATAGCAATACAATTAACACAATGTGCAAATTACTTATCATTCTGGATTTTATAGTATAAACTAGATTTTAGATTTCATAGTATAATATATATATATATTAAAAGTATTCGAAAAAAATCATATTTTTAACAACGGCATTATTATTCGATAGACTGATTGGTCTAGGGGTTGATTTTTCACATTATTCGAATAATTAATGTTGAATTTTTAACAGAAAAATATTTTTTATGAAAAGCAAAAATTTTGTTTTATTTTAAAAAAATTTATTTACTTAATTTATTTTTTTTTTTAATTTATTCGAATATTCGAGTAATAATATTTGCATAATTTTTCATTTTCAACTTTAAAAGTTTGTTTATTCAGAAATATAAAATTCTTCCTAAGAGGTTCAATTTTAATTATATTTATCTTGAGAGAATTGAATGGAACTTATTGAGAGAAATGTTAGAATATTCGATTATTTGATGATTATTCATCGAATAATTTTTTATTTTTAAATGTAAAATTTATTTGTTAGAAATATTTTCCAATATATTAAAGACCGGTATTTTGAAAGAAATCGAATATCTGACTATTCGAATAATTTTAATCGAATATAGTTTTTATTATAAACTGTTTTTCAATATATTAAAGGGCAGTAATTTGAAAACAAAAAATAATCGAATATTTAAATTACTCCATTTTAATTACGGTTATCTTGAAAGTGGTATATTCGATTATTTAATAATTATTAACCGAATAAGTTTAATTTTTAAATGAAAAATTCAATCTGCTAGATGTGTTCCATTATAATAAATAGTATTTTGAAAGAAAAAAATAATAATCGAATATTTAAATATTCGAATAATTTTAATCGAATATAGTTTTTATTTTAAACTTTTCCTTTATAAACTGTTTTCCCATATATTTAAGCACAGAAATTTGAATAAAAAAAAAAACTAAAAATAATCTAATATTTAAATATTTGAATAATCGAATATTTGAATTAATTTTAATGGAAATAGTTTTTTTTTCAAAATGTTTAATTTTATTTAAAAGTTTAAAATTGTTTATATAGTTAAAATGGCCGAATTTAGGTATTTATTTGTTTCGTCTGGTATTGATATTATATGCGTTTCAGAAAGCTGGTTTCCGCTAGATATTCAAGACTCAGTATTCAACATCTCTGGTTTTAGACTCTTCCGTTCAGACAGAAGAGTTCTAGTTAATAACGCTGAATGTAGAGCTAGAGGCTTTGGGGTTGCTGTATACGTCCGAAACGGTATACCAATTAGTGAGATTTTGAAAAACAGCATTGGTAGTGAAACAGAGTATTTATTCCTTGAGCTCTCTACGCTTGACAAAAGAAAAATGCTGTTAGGTAGTGTATACCGTCCTAATAGCAGCATGAATGTCAATCCTTTCATTACTATTCTCGAAGATATATCTGTTCTATACGATACTTGGTGATTTTAACAAAAATTTATTTGAGGACAACCCTTTAGTAGAACCTATGCAGATTCTTGACCTTTACCCTATAAACACATGTACTCCAACACATTTTCACACGACATCTAATAGCATGATTGTTAACCACAAATCCAGAGTTCTCCTCTATGATCAGCTTTCAGCGTCTATCTTCTCAAAGCACGATATGATTTTTTTAACCTATGATACTTATATTTCATATCGTGACTTGAATAATATTGACTACACAACGCTCCAACAATCCATTGATAATATCCACTGGGACCTGATATATACTTTTGAGAGTGTTGACGATCAACTTAAATTTATTCAAGAAAATGTAAAATATTTATTTGACTTGTGTGTACCAATAAAAACTAAACATATAAAGCACTATCAACCGGCTTGGTTTAGTTTGCAATTAAGTCCTTAATAAAGAAACGTGATGAAGCTTACTCTCGTTGGAAACGGTTTAAAACGAACGATCTTAAGGCGATACATATATCTGCTCGCAGACAAGTAACTAAATGTATTCAATCTGCGAAGTATTTATTTTACCAAAGAAAATTCTCATCAGCGAATTGATAGTAAATCTAAATGGAAAAAAAATCCGAAAAATTGGTATAGGCCAGAAACACTCTAACACATGTTATCACAATATTGATGTAAATATGCTTAATAATAAGTTTGTAAATGTCAATGTTTTACCACCAATAAACAACATTTACGATGATATGTGTTTAGTTTCAGTAAAAAATCCATTTAGCTTTCGTTGCATTGATCAGCTTGAAGTATTAGAAAGTTTTTCTGCGGTCAAATCTAATGCAGTTGGTATGGATGGTATAAATCCTATATTTTTAAAAATCTTAGCCCTCAAGATCCTACCCTTCATCACACACTTGTTTAACACTATACTTATGAAATCTACTTTTCCGTTAGAGTGGAAGTTATCAAAAATTATTCCAATTCCCAAAACCAATAATGAATTTCGATCAATTGCCATTCTCCCCTTCTTGTCTAAGGTTTTAGAAAATCTTATTTGTAAACAAATGAACGTGTATCTGACAGGAAACAAATTTTTGACGAAAATTCAATGCGGTTTTGTGAAGGGCAGAAGTTGCGTAACAGCATTAGTAGATGTAGTTGAGGATCTTAGGTGTAAACTTGATATTAATATGGTGGCATTTCTGATTCTTCTGGACCACAGTAAAGCTTTCGATACAGTCATTCATCAAATTCTCTTAAAAAAAACTTGAAAAATTGTTTTACTTTTCTAGATCGGCTTGTATGTAATATTATGTCCTCTTATCTTACTAACAGATCCCAAATAGTTCAGTTTGAAGGTAACATTTCTAATGCACTTAGTGTCAACAGAGGAGTTCAACAAGGTTCAATACTAGGACCTCTTCTTTTCTGTCTCTACATTAACGATTTACCTGATATTTCAATCAACAGTAGAGTTCATATGATATACAACTCTAAAATAGTTGTAATATGTCAGATATTTATTTTTGTGTAAATAATATTAATGAAGATTTGAAAAAAATTAACGAGTGGGCTAATGTTAACGGATTATGTATTAATCCTTCTAAATCTAAATGTATTTGTTTTACAAACTCAAAGAAATCTTTTGTAACTCCTCAAATTAAAATTGATGATAACACACTGTATAATTTTTTAAGTCATGGCAAAATAACCACGTACGGACACCACTACGTCATAAAAGACCAAAAAAAAAGTCCCCTGTCTCCCAGTTTTGCCCAAAGTCCTCCAGGTTTTTTTATGGGCCCTCAAAGATGTGAATTTAAAAATTTTCGGGAAATTTTTCACTTTTGCGGCTACCTAAGCGCTACCTTAACGGTGTTAAGAGTCATTCGTAGGAAATTCATATGTTCTAGAAAGTTGTTTATTGAGATCTTAGGTTCATTTTTGTACTTGATTATTTCCTTGAATTTTGAACGGTTTGCTACCTATGGACCTGAACAGGGGAAAAAAGGTAAAAAAAATTGAATTTTTTAAAGTTGTGCGATTTTGACCTTGAAGATGAAGTTTTTTTGATTTTATATATTAACAATTTTTGTTCTTTATGACAAGAGCTACAACTTTACCTCAGAGAGTATATCAAAATTTCAAACGGTTTGCAAAATATGAGCTTGAGTGAATGATCATTTTTTTGCAAAAATGATATCAAGGCCCCAAATCTTTGAGGGCCCATAAAAAAAACCTGGAGGACTTTGGGCAAAACTGGGAGACAGGGGTCTTTTTTTTGGTCTTTTATCACGTAGCTCTTGTCATAAAGAACAAAAATTGTGAACATATAAAATCAAAAAAACTTCATCTTCAAGGTCAAAATCGCAAAAAACTTTAAAAAATTCAATTTTTTTACCTTTTTTCCCCTGTTCATGTCCATAGGTAGCAAACCGTTCAAAATTCAAGGATAAAATCAACTACAAAAATGAACCTAAGATCTCAATAAAAAATTCACTTACGGGAGAAGGCTTTATAATATCTCAATGTTGAAGTAAAAAAAAACAAATGAAATTAAAAAATTTTCGGGAAATTTTTCACTTTTGCGGCTACCTAAGCGCTACCTAAACGTTGTTAAGAATCATTCCTAGGAAGTTCATATGTTCCAGAAAGTTGTTTATTGAGATCTTAGGTTCATTTTTGTAGTGGATTATTTCCTTGAATTTTGAACGGTTTGCTACCTATGGACCTGAACAGGGGAAAAAAGGTAAAAAAAATTGAATTTTTAAAATTTTTTTGCGATTTTGACCTTGAAGATAAAGTTTTTTTTTGATTTTATATATTAACAATTTTTGTTCTTTATGACAAGAGCTACAACTTTGCCTCAGAGAGTATATCAAAATTCCAAACGGATTGCAAAATATGAGCTTGAGTAAATGATAATTTTTTTGCAAAAATGATATCGAGGCCCCACATCTTTGAGGGACCATAAAAAAAAACCTGGAGGACTTTGGGCAAAACTGGGAGACAGGGGTTTTTTTTTTGCTCTTTTATCACGTAGTGGTGTCCGTATATGGTTATTTTGCCATGACTTAAAAAATTACACAGTGTGTTATTATTAAATTAGTTTTTCAATATCAAACTGCATTATATAAAATCTCATTTATCGTACAAACATCTCATATGAATCGAAAAGATTTCTATACTGAACTAAAAAAAGTTTTTTCTTTTCAAAATACTTTTTTTTTTAATTATTCGAAAATTCTTCTTTCTTTAGTTTTCAAAATATTATGAAATTTAATTAATTAAAATTTTTTTAAAAACTGCTCACTGACCTATAATAATTTTTGTATTTCTTTAGTAAATTTTTTTTTTTTTTTTTTTTGAATAAAACTACAATTTGCTTTATATTTATTTTTATTTATTATTTTTTTTTTTGTAACAAAAAAAAAAAACGTAACTAAAAATTAGTTCAACAACTTTTTATTTATTTTTGTCTTAATTAAAAATGTTTTATTTACAGAATATAGTTATAATTTTTTAATATAATATTAACTCTTAATTTTTTTATACAACGTTTTGTTTCTGTAACCAGTCAGTTGTATAAAAAAATTCGAGTAAATGACTAATTTGTACAAACTTAAGTCTAGGCGAAAACGAAACGGAAGATATTAAAATTTACAGAAAATTTTTATGAATTTTAATGGAATTAATTCTAAGAAAAATAAACAAAAAATACAAAAAAAAAAAATTTGAATAAAGGGATTGAAAAAATAATGAGTTTAATTTATTTATATGTGAATGGATCGTTAATAGTGACATAATATCTTTTAGGGTAAATAGTAAATTTGTATGGAGTTTAAAAGATGCGCTGAATTTGGTCTAAATGCCAAATGGTTTGTCTAATTAATTTAAAAAATTTTTTTGTCGATATCTTAAAATTATGACACTACTCGTAAGTACATGTGTAGGCTTGAATCAAACAAGTTAAATTATCCTGGAAGATATTGTAGGACCAGTAACAGAAAACCTGGAGAAAATGTATTGTTAGCAGTGACATATAGAACAATGGAAACCCTTTAGTCTAAATGAATTTATATATAAAGTTGGTGTATATGTATATTTGGTATACATATATAGTTGGTAAATAGATTTTCATCAACAAGGTGTCAGTGAAAAAAACTTGTTGGAAGATTTTGAATAGTTCATTGGCACTTTTTCCCTTGCTTTTGGTACCAATACAGTACAAAGTTATTAATTTATTCAGAAAAGGTGTCCGAAATTATGCTAAAATTTTGTAAACTTTAATTGATATTGACGGATTATGAATTCTTGCCGAAACTTTCGAAAACTTATTGGTACTTTTTTTAACCAACAATCAAAATAGCACTCTTAGGCTGATATATAAACTGTAATCGAATTTCTTTTCAAAACGTTAGAGATAAATTGTACATTTTTATTGAGATTTTACATCAAACATGATTGGTACTGTTTTTATTGGTACATATTGGTCTGACATATAATATTGGTCTGACATATAATATTGGTCTGACATATAATATTGGTCTGACATATAATATTGGTCTGACATATAATGAGTAAGCAGTTTTTTAACCAAAGGGCAGAGATACATTTTTACACGAATTAAAAAAATAATGGTTATTTTTAATATGGTACTTTTTTATTGGTACCTTTTTCAAACCAGGTACCAAAACAACACTTTTAGGCTGACTTATAAAGAGAAAGCAAATTTCTTATCAAAATGTTAAATATAAATTGTATATTTTTATTTAGATTTTACAGCAAACTTTGATGGTCCTTATTTTATTGGTACTTTTTTCAAAACAGATACTAAAGCAGCACTCTAAGGCTGACATATAAAGAGTAAGCATTTTTCTTATCAAAACGCCAGAGATAAATTGTACATTTTTATTGCGATTTTATAGCAAACTTTATTGGTACTTTTTTTATTGGCACTTTTTTATTGGTAGTTTTTTTAAAACAGATACCAAAAAAGCACTCTTAGGCTCACATATAAAGAGCATAAGCATAATTGTCATCAAAACGCCAGAGATACATTTTTTTGCAAAAATTAAAAAAATATTGGTACTTTTTCTTATGATACTAAAATAATATAGTACAAAAATAGTACCAAATTCACAAAATAATGAATGGGAGACATCCTTTGAAAGATAATAAGGAATTAAAAAATTTTTTGGGTACTTTCTAGACCAAATTTATACCAAAATTAAGAAAAAGTGGCATTAAAATGATCTCATATTTATTTAAGTTTCTAATAAAAATTACACATAAATATTAATTTTTCCCGATTGTACCATGAACAGCAAAAGCTGTTTTTTCTTACATTGTTCCCTTTACGGAACTAATAAAAGCACTCTTAGCAAAAAGTACCAAAACAAGTTATGTTTCAAAAAAAATCATATGAATTTTACAATTCCGGTAATAATTTATTTATGCTGCTGAAAATCCCTGGCACTTGTCAAAAATGTTAAAATTTTGTATGACCGTTTTTATTTTTATCAATTTCAATGACAAATCAGGCTCTTTTCCAACACCCAAATCAAATTTACTTTCCCAAAATGCTTAGAAACGCGAAAAATGTAGAATAAAATGGCTTTAAATAAAAAATCTAAATGATTCAGAGTAAAATGAATACTGATGCAGAAAATTTTAAAACACCATACGGTAAAAGAAAAATAAATGATTTCAGTACTGTGTCAAAACATTGCAACATTAAGTTTTAATTAATGTCATCTGTTTTTCTATCCTTCGTTACCTAATATAACCTACAACAAAGAAACAAAAAAAAATTGAAAACCTAAACAACTAACTTAATCCCAGCCATGGCTGGCAGGTACCCAAACTTTTTCCCATACTGGCTTCCATACTTTTTTCCATTCTTGTACTTTAACTTCTTTCCACACTGGCACCTGTATCGATTTCCATTCATCCTTCCAGGCTTGTTTTTTCTCAGTGGCCCAGACTTGTTTCTTTTCTGTGCGCCAGATTTGTATTTTCTCCTCTACCCAAGTCTCACGTTTCTCCTTAATCCAAATTTGTTTCTTGGCTGGCTTCCAGACTTGAATCCATTCTATTTTCCATTCGAGTTTCTTTTCAGTTCTCCATTCTTGTTTCTTTTCTGTTTTCCATTCTTGTACTTTTTCCGTTTTCCATTCTTGTTTCTTTTCTATTTTCCATTCTTGTACCTTTTCCGTTTTCCATTCCTGTTTCTTTTCGGTCTTCCATTCTTGCTTCTTTTCGGTACGCCAGATTTTCTTCCATACCGGCTTCCAAATCAATTTCTTGCGCCACAAATCGTGGCTGGTGTATTCCCAGCCCTCGTGATCTTTGCCTAAATACTTTTCACCGGGTATGCCCATTTTCACCCATTCGGGTACAAACATTTTCTTCCAATCTGGCACTTGTACTTCGCGCCACACAGGCACTTGAATTTCTTTCCACACCGGCACTTGGATTTCTTTCCAAATGGGTACTTTGATTTCACGCCATATTGGTACTTGTATCTCCTTCCACACGGGCACTTGTATTTCCTTCCACACCGGTACTTGTATTTCCTTCCAAATGGGTTTGGTTATTTTTTTCCATTCTGGCACCTTGACTTCCTTCCAGGCTGGCACCTCGCGCTCTTCAATGTGTGGCTTTTTGATAATCTTCCAATCGGGTACTTTTTCCTCTTTCCACACTGGTACTTTTACCTCCTTCCATATGGGTACTTGCACCTTTTTCCATTTGGTTTCCCAGGCTTCTTTTTTGATTGTCTTCCAGACTTGCACCCAATCTTCTTTCCACACCAATTTCTTTTTCCACACACCTTCCGGCGGATGGGCAAAGGCAAAACCCACTATGAGAGCACAACTGGCACCCAAGAGCTAAAACAAAGAAGAGACAAACGAAATATTATTTTTAAATATCGTTAAGTAATTTTAATATTCTGGCTAATTTGTTGTTTAAATTAAACTAAAAATTTATTTTTTTTTGTTTTTGTTTTTGATTTTATAGCGGAAATAATAGGTGATTTTTTTATTTCCTTTTAAATAACATTTATTATAAATTTAATTTATCTTTGCGTCATAATTTCCACACCAAAAACACGTAAAAAACTGCTGAGGAAATTGTGTGGTTTTAAATATAATTTGCTGCCCTTATCGTTATCAAATAAAATTGATAACAAATTTTTCAAAATATGTTCAGGTGTCTCTAATTATGTTGTTGCTAGAAAAACGCAGCTTAAAATATAAATGTTGCAACAACAATGTTGCCAGCAAGTAAATTATGTATACAAAATCGGAATGTATGATTATTTTCTTTGGTGGTGTTTGGAAAAAATCTAATCTATACATCTATACATATTATAAAATAGTAATTCATTTCCCTCTGTCTATCTGTCTGTGTGCTTTTCTTTTGCGTTCGCATTACGTAAAATCTACTGGATGGATTTTAACAAAATTTTGTGAGGAGGTACCTTACCATTGATATAGGATACTTTTTTTCCAAAATATTATCTCATTTTCAAGAGAAAGTGGAGGAAAAGCAGTGAAAATACGAAATTTTCTGTTTAAAGGTACTGAAATTTTCGGTTTAAAACTGGGATATTTTAAACACGGTTGCACACCTTTTATTTTTGAAAGTGGGATATTTAAAAAAAATTGCTCAACAGATGGCGCTAATTGAATAAAATTTTTATTTTTACTTTGTGGACTTATATTGTTATTAAAATATTATAAAATATTATATTATACACCTCTTACAAAGCTTTGCAATAATTTTTAGAATTTTAGATTTTTTATAAATGTTTGGTTTTTATTTTCTTCGATCTTATTATTTGAATTTTATTTCTGGCTCAAGGTCATTATATGTATTTCATTATATGACCTTGAGCCTGAAATAAAATTCAAATAATAATTTTTTATAAATTTTAGAATTTTATCCAGGGATGGGTATCTTTATATAAAGTAAATACATAAACCATAACTGGAGCACTAAAAAAGTAAGAGTCTTACAATTGATGTGGAATACGTTCTAAGCAAAATCTAGCAAAATATGGCGGCACAACTAGTTTATAATAAACTGGCTATGGCCGCCACTTCATCAGCCACCTTATAATATTTTGTTTGATTTTCCTTGAAAAGTAATCCACATGAAATCTTAAGTCTCTTTCTTTTATAGTGCCTCAGATATGGTTTATACTATATATATATATATATATATATATATATATATATATATATATATATATATATATATATATACTTTATGTAAAGGTACCCATCATTCCTTTGTAAAAAATTCTAAAATTTTTATAAAATTCTAAAGTTATTGTTGAGTTCTGCTGACAAGTTTGCAGTGCCATTGAATCGGTAAAGAAAAAAACTTAATTTCTCTACTTTTTCTCTAATTCCTTTTGGAAATGAAATAGTTTTAAGGGAAACGAATATCCTATATTTGAACCGGGATACTAAGGTGCCTCCTCACAAAATTTTACTAAAATTCTTCCAGTAGTTTTTACGTCATAGGAACACACACAGACAGACGGACAGACAGACAAAATTTCTATAAATTGGTATTTTGTATTCCATTTCGATTACTATCAGCACCAGCAACTAAAATTTCAAAAATATTTCATGCAGAGATTGTTTAATGTGTAAATAAATTAAACACTTAAGCCTAGTACTCTGTTCAGTTTTTCATGTGGAATGCTGTCAAACTACATACATACATAAAAAATTTGTATGAAAAAGTCATGAACAAATGTTGCAGAAGTAGTACTCTGTTTTTACTGTGGAAAAACATTAAATGTTTCTGGCAACATTTTATCAAAACTGTGAAATAAAGCAAATGAGCATTGTTTCATGTGGAATTTTTTGTAAAATTTTTTAAAACAATGTGGTATATTTAAAACCAATAAAATCTTTTTTTCCAAATCACGAGATAGACACCACATTTTAAATGTAAAATTTTCCTTGTGAAATAATAGATGTTGCTCAACATTTTCCACAAATTCGAACAGAGTACTAGGCTTTAATAAAAAAATAACTAAATAAAAAATGTATGTATATTATAAATATAAACCTAATTTCTGTCAACTTTGAAAAAAATTGTGATTTAATACTTCATAATATGTAGATCAGCTGCTGTTTGAAATTCCAAGCGAAACAAAAAATATTCATATTTTTTCACATTTCGTAAACAATGTTGATTGAGTCAACGTTGCCAGATACATTTCACATGTTTATTACAATATGAACAGAGTAAAACTTCTGCAACATTAGTAATGCGTTAAGCCTAGTACTCTGTTCGAATTTGTGAAAAATGTTTAGCAACATTTATTATTTCACAGGTAAAATTTGACATTTAAAATGTGGTGTCTATCTTGCGATATGGAAGAATTTTACGATTTTATTGCTTTTAAGTATACCACATTGTTTTCCAAATGTTAACAAAAGCCAGGTGATCAGCTGTTGTTTGAAAAATTCCGCATGAAATAATGCCCATTTGCTTTATTTCACAGCTTTGATAAAATGTTGCCAGAAACATTTCAATGTTTTTCCACAGTAAAAACAGAGTACTATTTCAGCAATATTTGTTCATGACTTTTTCATACAAATTTTTTATGTATGTAGTTTGACAGCATTCCACATCAAAAACTGAAAAGAGTACCAGGCTTTATACAGTTTTATATGCCTTTAAAGGCCATGATTCACTATTATACTCAGTCGTACGATTTGTCAAAAATTGCATGTGGGCTCAAAAAGTATGATAGTGTGGATTAAAAGTGTATGTGTGTGACAGATCTGTACGATTTTATATCTTTTGAAAAAATTCATAAAATAGTATTTTTGCATGCGATCAGAGTTATTTTGTATGATAGTGTGGCATCTACATCCCCATTTTGAAACGATTTTTTGAGTATGACAGCTTTCTGTCAAATTTTTTTGTGATTGAATCGTACTATTGTGTAGGATAGTGACCCATGGCCTTTAGTGGCATTCAAAGTTTACATCTACCAATAATAATAATAAGAAGTAAATGCCAAATCCGTTTAAATTTTCATAAAAGTAATTCTGCTGGCAACTCAATAAATTAGGATTAATTTATGAGAATTTAATTTAATTAATTTATGAAAACTGTTTCAAAAATTCTCGATAAAGTTCGCAAGATTGTTGGTACCATATGACACTGTTTGTCGGTCATATGACAGAGTGCTTATGAAGGTCGTGTGAGACTACAATTAACCATAAATGCAAACGTGTGAGCTGAGAAGAAAAACTTGTGCATCAAGCCCCAAGTACATTTTTATAAACCCTTAAGAAATGGCTTAGCGGAAATACTTTTTATATATAAAACTCTGCGAAGCTTCTAGCTTATCTTTAAAACATACCCAGAATATTTGGCGGGAATCGAACCTGCAACCCCCAGACTGATAGACTACTGCACTACCAATCAGTCTACTGAGGCACTCCATGAGATTATGAAATACAAGTGCTATTCGGACTTATACATAAAGGGTTAATCCACACCGTATAATATTTAACTTTATATTAAAAATACCATAAATAGCGGCTTAAATTGTTTAATAGTTACCAACAACAAAAATTAAAAAAGTCTTAAAAATATTAATTTTTATTAGTTGAGTCTTTCCTCAACTTTAAAATATTGCCAAACTCCGTTTAAAGTTTTTACATAAAATAAAAAACATTAAGTAAAATTTATATTGCTGGCAAAAGTCTAATAAAACATTTTTATTGCGACTCATATTAACTTTAACAATAATTTTTGCAGCATTTTAAAATCATCAAATTGACTAACAATAAAATTAAAAAGATTTACCACATGAAAATAATAAGGAATCTCTTCGAAAAAAAAACTTCCCTTCTTTCTGCTTGAATATCCCTTAGCTTAAAAACCTTTCAGAGAGAAAATCTGTTTGATGCTATTAGGGATTTTAGGAAAATTAAAAGCTTCCTTAAACATACATTTTTTGGATAGCCCGTTAAGCTATTCTATAGTTTGCTAGTCTATCAACCTGTGGGTTATGGGTTTGAATCCTACCACAGACTCTGCATATTTCCCTGTAGTGAGTTAAGTTGTTCGTTACTATGTCCGCTAAATTAAGGTAAAATATAATTTGTAATTGTTTTGTAACATTTAATAAATAAAATAAATAATTTCACCAAGAAAATCCAGTTTTTATCACTTTGTGCATCCAAACTACTGAACTGTAGTGTAAAGCAGATTTGTATTTAATAATAGTAGAGCCCGCAACGTTGATTGAATTTTAAGATTTTTAATTTTATAGCGCTGCGGTTATGGTTTATATATTTAATTTGTATAGAGGTACCCAACGCTGGGTTTTATATATAGAATTCTGTATTTTATATATAAAAAATCTATATTATATCAAATTATGTATTTTAAATATATAAATTTAAATTTTTTAATAATTCTGTAAATAGTGTCTCAAAATTCCTCGTTTACAAAAATAAATGGTGCTGGCAAATTTTCAGAATAACTAAATCGATAAAATTGCGTACTTTCACTTTTATATCTCTAATTACTCTTTGAAAGGAAATATTGTATGTGATAGAAATTATCATATATTTGAACTGAGATGCTAATGTACCTCCCCACGAAATTTTATTGAAATTCATCCCGTACTTTTTCACGTGATGCGAACACCGATAGATAGACAGACGTACAGACAACAATCCTAAAAATTTTTCTTTTGTATCCGTATCAATTACGATCTGCACGATAAGCAACAAAATTTTCCAAAAATATTTCATGTACAGACACGGTCCTGTTACAGTTTTTTTTATGTGTGTAAAGATAAAATGGAAATTATTTGCAAATTAAGTTATAAAAATACATTTTTTTTTATTAATCCGAATTTAAAATAAAAAAAATAATTTTTGTTTTTCATAAAACAATATTTAATTTATAAAGGTTTCAAAATATAAGCATTTAGTTGTATTATTGTACACACCAATTAATATAAAAATAAATATGTGGTATTTTTTTATCAGTTTTGATTTTTGTGTATTGAACGTTACCTTTTCTCACTCTACAATTAATCTTTTTAATAGCTGAAATCACATTAGAAATATCAATTATAATAAGAGCTTATGTTTTAGTTTCTAGATAATCTAAGCTTTTGTTTACAATTTAGCAAAAAAAAATTAAAAAGGTTTCCGGCATTAAACGTTATTATAGTTTTTTTTAAATAACTACTTTTTATATAGTTAATAAGCTTTTATAAAAACACACTTAAAATTATCCATCTTTATTGTTGTTAATTAATTTGTAATGTATTTTAAGAAAAAAAATATGAAATTCATAAAAAATGTATTGAACGTTACTTTGACAAAAACTCCCATTTGGCTCTAAAATTTAGGGGAGTAAAAACTTAATTCACAAACCGCGGGAAGAATATAGGGAAAATCTTAAAATAATAAATTGTGTTGCATTGCTAGTTAAAGAAAAACTCCTTCTTTACAGATTGCTCTTCTGTTAAGAAGAAGTGTTTCTTTTAAGGACTACACAGAAGCATTTACTTCATTGTATGGAAATGTCTGAGAAAGAAGTAAACAGTTTGCCAACGAAAAGGTAGAGCACGAGCACTTTAGAAAGAATACACTCAAACCATCTAATTTTGTTTTTGAAAAATAAATCTTCTGAAAGCCTTACATCAGCTCCTCAATAAAAAATTTTATTTATTTTTTATGTTACTCTACTTTTTACAATATTAATGTAATATATTTATATTCGCCATTTTTTATTTATAAAGCTGGGGTAACGTTCAATACACAAAAATATGTAATAGCCGTTTACAAAATATTAATATAAAAAATTAAATTAAATTATTTGATAAAAAATCAAATGAAAATATTTGATAAAAACATACATAAGACTAATTAATTAGATTGAGTAATTAATTCAGTAGCATTGAATTGTAATAAGCATTGAATTATAATTGTGTTTAATAAAAACATGACTTTTTCATAAATTTTAATTAGTAATTATACTTATATAGTATAATTACTAATTTGTATATAATTAGTAATTATTGTAACATTAAATGGTAGTTAAAATGTTTTTCATTCTAACTGCTTACAATAATTCCAACGAAAATTCAATGCCAATGAAAAAATCCCAAGTACGGATAAAAATCAAATAAAATTATTTGACTCTTTTAAATTAATATTATTTATATATTTATTATTTATACTATTAATATTTTTATATTAATATTAATTGACGAAAAACATACTTTGTTGAACTGACTTTGTCGCTGGCCGATCAACGAAGAAGCAGAGATTGGCGCCATCTGTGCTAGAAATATACTACACAAATGTCAAGGAGCAAAAGAAGCTGGGAAATAGTTAGGAGCGATGTAGAATATATACTCCGCAAGAAAAAGACGGAAATGGACATAGTCGCCCAGAATAGAACAGCGGGGCCTGGACGCAGGCACTTAATAGAAGTAATGGTTAACGAGATCACATAAGGGGGTCCACCTCGAAGTAAATCGAAAGCAGTTCCGAGGTGGCACCACATCCCCGGGGTGGCCTGTGAGGGTTTTTAGCCGGTATAACTGGAGCCCGGCATACGACAACTGTGACGACTCACAGTCAGATGCGTAAAGCATTTTCCCATCCCAAACGTGCAAAAAAATATTAATATTAATATATAATTTTAATATTAATATTAATGAAAAAAATAAAATAAATTTTTTGGAATTTTTATAAAAAAAATATTAGTATTAATATTTAATTTTAATATTAATATTAATGAAAAAAATAAAATAAAATTTTTGGAATTTTTCTAAAAAAAATATTAATATTTAATTTTAATATAAAAAATATTCATTTTAATGAAAAAAATAAAAAAAAAATTTTGGAATTTTAATAAAAAAATATTAATATAAATATTTAATTTTAATTTTAATATTAAAAAATATTAATGAAAAAATAAAATATTTTTTTTGGAATTTTTATAAAAAAAAATATTAATATTAATATTTCATTTTAATATTAAAAATATTAATATTATTGAAAAAAATAAAAAAAAATGTTTGGAGTTTTTCTAAATAAAGAATATTAATATTTAATTTTAATATAAAAAATATTAATATTAATGAAAAAATAAAATATCTTTTTGGAATTTTTGTAAAAAAAAATTTTGGAATTTTTATAAAAAAAATGTTAATACTTATAAATATTTAATTATTATTTTAATATTAATGAAAAAAATAAAATAAAACTTTTGGAATTTTTGTAAAAAAAATATTAGTATTAATATTTAATTTTAATATTAATATTAATGAAAAAAATAATTTTTTTCTAAAAATAATATTAATATTTAATTTTAATATAAAAAATATTAATTTTAATGAAAAAAATAAAAAAAAATTTTTGGTATTTTTATAAAAAATATTAATATTTAATTTTAATATTAAAAAATATTAATATTAATATTTAATTTTAATATTAAAAATATTATTATTAAATTTTAATATTAAAAATATAAATATTATTGAAGAAAATAAAATAAAATGTTTGGCATTTTTCTAAAAAAAAATATTAATATTTAATTTTAATATAAAAAATATTAATATTAATAAGAAAATAAAAAAAAAAATTTTGGAATTTTTATAAAAAAATATTAATATTTAATTTTAATATTAAAAATAAATATTAATAAAAAAATAAAATAAAATCTTTGGAATTTTTATAAAAACAATATTAATATTAAAATTTAATTTTAATATTAAAAATATTAATATTAAATTTTAATATTAAAAATATTAATATTAAATTTTAATATTAAAAATATTAATATAAATGAAAAAAATAACATACAATTTTTGGAATTTTTATATTAATATTTTTAGAACGCATTATATGTTACGAAAACAATTTTCTCATATTTTTTAATACTTAAAAATCAGAAAGTTGAAGAAATGAAAAATTCCACATTATGTACACTCAACATAAAATTAACCCATATAATTATGGTTTAGTTTTTTTTTTAACAAATAATTTGGTATTTTTAATAAAAAGTTATACTATCATTTATGCAACCGGATTTCAAACGAACCGTTCTTAAAAACTTTTTAAACATTTTTTATTCGTTTAATAGTTTTATTTATTTGTTTAAATTTTGGGGCAGGAGTTCAGATTAATTTAAATTATATTATCAAATCCAAATGTTCGCAATAATCCCCACTTTATATATAATTTTTTATTTGATCAAATAAATTCTTTTTAAATATTATTATTTTTTTATTGGTTTTTGTGAGATTGTTTATCAAATATTTGATTTAAATAAACACTTTTGAAATTTTAAAATTAAAAAAAAATCTCCCGCCAAAACTATGACGTCTAATCCAATTGTTATAGTTGAAAGTTGCTGATTTTTTATTTTTATATTCTTCCTTTTGGATCCAATGTTTTTTACTTTATTATTTTGAACCTTGTTTCACTTTAAATCCATAATTTTGTTAAATATATTTTTGGTTTTAAAATCTTTTTTTTTATTATAATTTTTTATTATTTTTTATATGTATTTCTTTTATTTTTATTTAATTTTATATCCAAAAAATATTTAAACACCCACCAATAAATTTAGGGATCTCATGCTTAAAACTCCCCTTGTTGCCGCGTTAAAAGGCGTTAAACTTCAATTTATCACCAGCAATTGTCTGCCTCTGTTGAGGTCTTCTATAATAACTACCGACATTTTTTCACAGCGGATCTATTTATATTTTGGAAAAAGATCATCATCATCACCAGCCATCAACAACAATTTTTTTTTAACAAATACGTTGACTGCGACGCTTTGTTGACGTTGTTGTGCTTATAAAGTCGTGGCCACTTGAATGAAAACAACAAGCGATACTGCAACATTTACAACATTTGGATACAACAAAAACCAAATCACACACGATAAAAAAGATTTACAAAAATGAAAACAACAAAAGAGTTAAATAAGAAAAGAGCATAAAATGTTTCAAATCTCTGCTCAAAATTTTATTTAACGAGTTAATATAAATGCAGTTAATAAACGAAAAATATACGAATTGTAACATACTAATCACATTGAAACGGTTAAACAATCACAAACATACTCCTGACCAGGTTTGGAAAGTTGAGATTTTTTTTTTTTTTTTTTGTTAAATAAATATGAGACTGCGACCAGTAGATCGCATGGAGTGCATACAAATCTCAGGGAATCAATGCGAGAAGCGATTTTTGTTTGTTTATTTGTTTTTAGGTTGGTTGGGTTTTTCTGCTTTGATATGTAGTAAAAGCCTAAAAGCTCACTGGGATCGCGGAGCAGTCAAGAAGTCAATATGACACCCCAATGTGCTTTATTTAGTCTGACCATTCTAACGAAATATATATTCAAAAATTTATTTAAAAAAAAAAATTATAAAAAAATTTTCGATAAAATTTTTACAAAAATTATCTATAAATTTTTACAAAAATCATCGATAAAATGTTTACAAAAATGTTTTGATAAAATTTTAACAAAAAATTTTCGATTAATTTTTTACAAAAAAATTTCGATTAAATTTTTAAAAAATAAAAACTTCTAAAAACATTTTTCAATAAAATTTAAAAAAAACGTAATTTTTTTTTCATAAATTTGCGATAAAATTTTTACAAAAAATTCTCGATAAAATTTTTACAAAAAAATTGTCTATATCTTTGTATTATATTTGTATAAAATATTCGATAAATTTATTTCAAAAAATTTTCGATAAAACTTTTACATAAAATTTGTATAAAAAATTTCTGATAAATTTTTCTCAAACAATTTTCGATAAAATTTTAACATAAAATTTTCGATAAAATTTTTACAAAAATTTCCGATAAATTTTTTCAAAAAATTTTCGATAAATTTTTTACATAACATGGTCGATTAAAGTTTTACAACAAACAATTGTTTATATCTTTATATTGTATTTATAATAATGAAGTTAAAAATCATAAAAGTAAAAACCGAATGTATGTTATTTATATTGAGACATTACTATGGTGAAGGGTATATAAGATTCGCCATGGCCGAATATAGCACTCTTACTTGTTTAATTTTAAAATTATTTACGTCCAAACCTTCACATAAAATGAATATGATATTATGTTCAATTTTCCAACCCTGATCTATGCAATAGTCTCTTAGTAATACTTACCTTCTTATTGTGCTAAATCAAGAAAGTTCAGAAAGTACTTTGTTGTCTTAAAATATTTAAAAACCTTCATGTGAAATTCATATCAAACTTAAACTCTTTGGTTTAGGGAAAACGTCGAAATTTGTCACTACTTTTTACAAATTTGCTAAATGTCTTCAATATTTAACATTCCAGCGCTAAAAATATTTCAAAAATAATTTTTGCTTTAGATTGGTGTCACTGTTATTAAAAAAACATTTAATGAACACAAATTCTAATTTATGTAGTTAGTCAATCTTAACAGCTCCAGTCAATCTTAACAGTCACCCCAGACAAATCACTTAATCATCATTTTATTAAGGCGATCGGGCTAGTTTCTATTTCTTCATTTGTATTGTGGTCGCTTGTTTTTACTTCTATGGATTGTCTTGGTGGAGTTCCTTAAAAACTCAGAAGGAAATGTACACTTTTTATTTATTTGATTTTAGTAGTACCTTATCTGGTGTTTGGTTGTGGTTCTGCGAGTTAGACAAGGTTATAGAAACCAAGGAAAATAATGTATCACTTCAAATGAGCCATAACCAAAAAGGTCATGTCAAACCAAGTTAAAAATCAAAGCACCTTTGAGAGCTTTCTTTGATAATTATTATATTTTTTTATGAGTTGTATTGTTTATTACTTAAAATAAATATATAGTATAATTTTTAAAATTTATGGGGAGTCGGCCATAACAAGTGAAGTGCCTTTGCGCTTCCAAAGTCGATTTTCTATGTCTATTCCATAGACATTCGGTCGTGCTTTAATCTCTTCTCTAGATGTGTTAAGTCTTCATCAAATCTGTCAATCATCAGTAAATAATTTCGGTACTATTTTTTTTTTTGAAGTGAGTGAGTGACACTATGACCTTCTTGATCGGCATACTCATCTTGAAATTTTTTGATATTAAATTACCCGAAGAAATCTACTCCTTTGAATAAGAAACAGATTCGCATGTGTATTGTAAAGTATACGAGTTTCATCCACGTTTGTAAAATGGTGTAGAAACTAATGAGAATTTTTATTAAACATGGCTAAAACCCTTTTTTAAGAGATAACAAGGTTGCGCTTATTTTAGAATTTGTGCCATCGTATTCTATCTCACGGATAATTTTTTCAGTTAAGATGTTCGCACTTTCATTCTCTTATCATTCGATAACATTCCATTGATTTAATCGACTGTTTGTTATTCACACCTAACCGGTTGATTTCAATTTGACTGCCATAATAATCTGGTAGGACGAACTTGTAATATGAGCGTAAAACACTTTCTATCGTAAAAAGCCATTTTAACCATTTTGACGATGTTTTACCATGCGATACAGGTTCACATGTAACCGCGCAAATAGAAAGGGACCTAGAGGTAAGAAGGTAAATTTTACGCGAGAGCTGTTTTAAGTTTATCAACTAATTTGTTTAATTACACAAAAAAATTTTCGGTATTTAAATTACACCTAGAAAAACTGAATTTTCGATCTCAGATACACCTTGGGGGGTTTGGACCACTTCTATTTCTCACTAAATTTACCCCAATATTTTATGTTTTACATACGCGTACATGCAGAAAAACAAAATTTTGAACACTAATTCAGTTTCGGCGAAGTCCGGGACCAAACCCATTAGATTTTACCCTAGGTCAATTTCGATCTCAGCTGACCGAGACAAATGGAGATTTTATGTACACAGCCAATGTTCCTAGAAGAATTTGCTCAATATATGTATATAAAAACTTTCTTCTCGATTCTTCTACTATCAGAGGTGTTACCTTCGCTCTTCGCGTGAGTTTATTGTTCAACTCTTTTAGTTCGGGTCACAGTTTCTAAAGTTGTCATCCCCAAAACTTTCCTTTCTATCCCACTTATATAGTTGCAACCTCACTCATTGCTAGTTAAGCTTTCGCAGATATGAAACTATAGACTATTTGTGAGGACCTACTATATATTTCTTTTGTCTCACTACTTTTATGGACCCGTCAATCTAGTGTTAGCTAGGATTTTCGTTAAAATGTCATCTCTAGACTTTCTTAAGCAGATTCGTCCATTGCGCTACTATTCCATTGTAAACCTTTTCCGTTTTTCCTGTGCTCTTTGGTTTTCCTACTTCCACTTTCAGTGGGGGAGGAAATTCCCCCTGTTTAGCAAGACAATGTATAAATATTTTCCTAGCAATCGATGGAGACAAAATTTTCAACTCAGCAATCACGTCTGGGTAAAATGCAAAAATTTAATTATCTAACCTGCCCCAAAAATACTTTGTTACGAATTGAATTCAGATTTGTTTGACAGTATGAGTATGTGAGGGGAGAGAATTTTTTTTTAGGTTTCTACACTCATCTTTACGTTCTTACTTTTTACTCTCACTTTTGTTTCATACCTGTTCAAAAGAGTTTTGAGAGCAACAACAAATGCTTAAAAGTTGTGTTTATTGGTGGTTGAGTGATTTTTATTTTTTGTTTTTTTGTTTGTCGTCTTTTTTTAACGCTTCAATTTTGAAAATAACGTTCTTTAATGTCGATTAATTGTATCACGTATTAAATACCATCATGACATCGATCTGCATACATCAGCAAGTAAATCATCAAGTGCATTGTTGTTGGTTGCATTATTTGTTTTCTGTTTGCATACCGGGTGGTTCAAATACAAGTATTTTTTTTAAATTAAATAAAATGAACTGAACTTAATTTCTTTTGCTATATTATGACTTCTAATGGAAATCTATACATAAAATAAAATAGTTATAATTTCCTGTCTGTTTTTCCTTCTTTGATTGTGCTCGAATCATGTAAAAACTACTGGATGGATTTTCTGATGTCCTGATTCCAATATAAGATACTTTTTAACCGCAAATATCTTATTTCCACGGGAAAGTGGAGGAAAGCAGGACATACGCCGACTTACTGCACACTTTAAGGCATCTTCTATTTTTGAAATCGATATATTTCAAGCAATGTTGCCCAACAGATGGCGCTGTTTTAAAATAACGAGTTACTTATTTCCTGTCTGTATTTTACAGCGCTTTATATAAATATTTAGAATTTTAGAATTTTATATAAATTTTAGAATTTTTTCCAGGGATGGGTACCTTTATATAAAGTAAATACGTAAGAGTCTTAAAATTTGATGTCGATTACTTTCATAGCAAAATCGAACAAAATATTGTCAGGACGCAGCAAGTAACAAATAAAATTCTCCCATTATTTATAGAACACGATTTAATTTATGTGACCGTTGCAGTTGGCTTTGCAGTAGGCTTATCCTAACCGTCAATATTTTTAAGACTTTATTGATGGATTCTGGTTCCGTCTCACGATAAAATATAAATGTGAATATTGATTATTTGCACACCGATGGGGCTTCCACGGCATCCCACAAGTAAAAATCTAAAGGGGTTAAATCGTGGATCCTAGGCGGCCAATTGACATCGTCAAGACGGGTTATAATAATTACCGAACTTTGTATCCAAAATATCGATGGTTTGATGAGGTGTTTGACATTGTGCTACAGCCTGCCGAAAGCTAAGTTTAACCAAGGGTTGATTATAAGGGTTGATTAAGAGCTTTCGGATTTGATTAAACAAAAAATTAGAGGAATGGATGAAATTTTTATTTAAATCTATTTTATTTAAGTACGAATATATTATTCAATATTGGCTTCCAATACGTCAACCGTTGCGCGCTTGTCCCTATAGATATGAGCCTTAACATAGCTCCTCAAAAAAATAGTCTAAAGGACGATCTAGGCGGCCAATGGACCGGCCCTAAACGTGAAATAAACTGTTTACCGAACTCGCATCTAAATTGGACCATTCTTTTGCATGCAGTGATGCCACCGGCCCATAATACACACTACTCCGTCCATTTTTAACAGTAATACGTTGTACGAAAACAGCTGAGATGCTTACAGTGTTGTCAAAAAGAAAGTTACTGAAAAATCATCAATCATTTCAGCGTCATTTAAAAAAAAAATTCTACATCAAACTGTCAACCCATAGGGATGGACTTCTCGTCAATGATTTATCGAATCCGATCCCTGGATTCGGCAATTTGGTTTCTTGACATAGCCGCCGAGAAAAAAATGCGCCTCTTCAAGAAAGATGATGTTTTAGCTAAATTCCATGTAAGATTGGAGCTTCTTTAAGGCACAGCTTCTGTAAGGTTAATGGAGTCGTTTAGTCCTTGGAGATATGAAACCAATTACTAAACAAAATTTCGGACAGAAAAAAGCTATCAGTGTCAAACTAACTAAAAAGCTACTTGTATTTGGATCACCTGTTATATAAAATTAAATTTTAATTGATTAAAATCTAATGGCACAGTGCACTGCAATGCACCCAAATAACTTTTTTTTTCTATTGTTATTTATGTTATGGCTCTGTTACCTTGAGTGATTTATAAACTCAAAGATAATCAATTATTAAAGTGTTTAAATTGAATCGAGGTTTTCATTATATTGACGTTCGTTAATACTTAAAGACAATTTATTTTCTGTAATTTGTTTGTGAGGTTATGGTGTTGCTTCTGTTTTGTAATTTCATGATTTTTAATTTGTTTAACGAAATAATGGTTTATAATTTAGTGCATTGCCGTGCACTAGATTTCAGCAATAATTTTGTGGCTTTTTTTTCGTTTTTATCGCTTAAATATTTGTTATTTCGAAAAATTCAATATTATTTTTACTTCAAAAACAGGGAGCTCCATTAGAAGCAAAACATGTAAAAGGGCTTAGTTTGTGGTTTGATGAATCATGAAAGGTATAATAAATAAAAAATAAATAAGTAACTAAGAAGGTAAACAAATTTTAATTATTATTCAATCTTTAAAATTTTTAAAGGAATTAAAAAAATATTATTTTATGCTCTTAAAACTGACCTACTTATGGGAAACTTAATTGAAACCTTTTTCAAATTCCCCCTTTTAAAATTCGTTTCTTTTTGTTATTGCTTTCAATATAGTCTGCTTGCTGATCTTGTCTGTCCAGCATATTACCAACCAAAACGACCTTGAGAGTAAATTATAATGATCATCTGGATGATGGTACAGTTTCTAAACTTGTTGCTGTTAAGTGATCCGAATAGTGAAAGATGTTGTTAAGACCCTTTTTTTTATTGTGAGACAAGTACACAAGTGCACGAGTAAAAACAAAAATGGTTTCAATTACCTTAATTGTGGTTAAAGTTTACTTGTGAGTAAAATCCATTGCAATTAAATAAACAATTTAGTAGGATTATTTCACATATACACAACTACAGTGTGGTGCAAAAGTGTACCAATGTTAAACAATTTTTGAAATTACATTTTCTACGTTGTCATATATTTCGGTGAAGACTGTCGTCACTGGCAGATGGTCAACTGCCAAAGCTCGCCAACCGCGTTCGATGTGAACACATTATTATAAAGGCATGTCGTGAATAGTACTGGAGAGTTAGTATTAGTTGTCGTAGTATAAATATTATTGTGATAATGATGCAATCGCAGCAAAAGCGCTCACCAATAGTAATGTATCAATCCGAAAGGAACGCACGAATAGGTTAACTTGCAGCCATGGGGATTAGCAAAAAGGGGATCTGCTGTGAATTTTTGTAGACCAGAACCCAGAGTTAAATTAAGAAGTGGTCTAATGAGAGCGAAGGTCCTACAATGGGTGAACTCACTAAATATGAAAAAGTGAAAGGAGTCTACTACATGTAGACAGGCTCAAATGGTGCTCAAAGACCCCCTTAGCCAGAAAGCCAGTAATGAGCTCCGATATAATAGAAATCGAAGAAGATGATACTTGCAGACCAAGGTAGACTTATCTTAGAAGTGGCGTCTCTACAACAAATACAACAATACAAAAGCAAAATGGCATTTTTTTGTTGCTTTGTAGTTCGAAATGTCAAAAAACATAAAAGAAAATTGAGAAGGCATATATTCGTTTTATTGCTTTCTCACTTCTGCACTATAAAATTTCTAAACACATACAACTTTTGACATGTCGAACTACTAAATCAGCTGGGCGGATGATACTACCTAGTAAGTTTAATATACCTTGTTGCAGACAGTGCCTGGTAGAGGCTGAGACTGTAGCGCACATTGTGAGTGAATGTCCAGCACTGGCTAGCAGTTATAAGCCTTGGACAAATGCTAGCAATAACTAGAGACTTCGTGATGAGAAAGAAAGCTGACAGTTACCAGTCTACTGTCTGAAATCTCTAAATTCAAGAGATAAGGCTGGTGGTAGCACAAGACTCGATGAAAGTAAGGTTGCCGTAAATTACAAATTGGTTGCCTATAATTATTGAGGATGGAAGGGAGTAGAAAAAGAACCTATTAAGTAAGTAAGTGGTCGGCTTCGATGTCCCCCTAATTTAATATTAATAAAAGTTTCATACTTTAGGACGACAATGGATCCAAATTCACAGGTGTTTGAAGTTATGAAGTGGCAACCGCAAAGCCACGATTCAAAATGTATGAGCTTGATACAATAATATCAACTGTCAGAGTAGGAAGAAGCCCTAAACTATCGAGTTTTTTAAAGGCACGATTTTCCGACAGGAGTCAAACAATCGATATTTCACCCCATCTAATTTCCTCGCTAATTATATCAGCCATCACCGACCGATAATAATGTAAATATCTTTTGTTTGGACCGGTGCTTTAATATCTATTTTGAAGTTACACAACCACGAATAGGAGAGGCAGGGATGCTCACCGAAGACAGTAGAGCATTCAACTCTACTGTAACAACGGCTTAAAGTAATGTGATGACAGAATGAATTGTGCTCTAACGAAATCGGGAATTTTTCGCACATAACTCTTTTCACTTGTTTTTACACGTTTGACAGAGAGAATTCGTTATTAAGGTAAAAAGTGCGTATGGGAAATAACACGATTAATATAGGCATTAATTGCCTGAGTATTACTTCTCCTAAAAAAGATCCTAGTATTTTGAATGTGGATATATGTATATTCAAATCGAATGTTGTTCCAACAACAAAAATTGTTATACTGACCTATTATATCTCGAAATGGTCCAGTCAATTGGCCACCAAAATCGAGCGAATTATAGAAGTCATTGGTTCACTGTCTTTTATTCTTAGGCAAACAAAAGTCAGCAATTACAAAATTTCCAATTGAAATTCATTACACAATGACAAGGCCTGAAAGAAATTCAAAATTTATTTTTATTAATTTCACTTTTTACTCAAAACGAGTATTAAAGTAACAAAATGCACTTAACGAAATTATTAACCAACAAATTGGGTCAGTCGAGCATCAATTTTAGCAGCCAGCCATCATTGTTACGCTTGCTGTTTTATTTTATTTTATTTTATTTCATTTTTTTTTATTTTTTGTAAAAAAGGCAACCACAAACATTTATCCAGCAGAAATGGAATTTGCTCTATTTTTAAACAAAAAAAGACTTGACCAGTAAGTTGTTGTTTTACATTTTATGGAGAAAATTTTCCATAAAAAGCAACATCGGGTTCAATAACTAAAACGAATATTTTTCACTGTTCACTCTGTTCGTTTGGCTGAACCATAAATGTCTAAAACCACATTTTGCTGTGCCCCACCATGTACACACAATTCACACGTATGGTGGTGCAGCCTGAAAAATTCGTACAACAAAAGAGTAAGTTGCAGAAATCTTAACTACAAACAACAATCGTTTATGATACAATTATTGTTTGTTGCCTGATTTCTTAAGCAGCATCTCTTTTCCCACTCGAAACAGTTTTAGTTCATTTGGCAAATAACCAGTAGTCCTTGTTGAGGTGTTTTAGCGGAGATAATGGGACGACTGTGCAAATACTTATGACCGATTCTGGTAAAGTAAAGTAAAGTAAAGTAAAGTAAAGTAAAGTAAAGTAAAGTAAAGTAAAGTAAAGTAAAGTAAAGTAAAGTAAAGTAAAGTAAAGTAAAGTAAAGTAAAGTAAAGTAAAGTAAAGTAAAGTAAAGTAAAGTAAAGTAAAGTAAAGTAAAGTAAAGTAAAGTAAAGTAAAGTAAAGTAAAGTAAAGTAAAGTAAAGTAAAGTAAAGTAAAGTAAAGTAAAGTAAAGTAAAGTAAAGTAAAGTAAAGTAAAGTAAAGTAAAGTAAAGTAAAGTAAAGTAAAGTAAAGTAAAGTAAAGTAAAGTAAAGTAAAGTAAAGTAAAGTAAAGTAAAGTAAAGTAAAGTAAAGTACAGTAAAGTAAAGTAAAGTAAAGTAAAGTAAAGTAAAGTAAAGTAAAGTAAAGTAAAGTAAAGTAAAGTACAGTAAAGTAAAGTACAAAAAAGTAAAGTAAAGTAAAGTAAAGTAAAGTAAAGTAAAGTAAAGTAAAGTAAAGTAAAGTAAAGTAAAGTAAAGTAAAGTAAAGTAAAGTAAAGTAAAGTAAAGTAAAGTAAAGTAAAGTAAAGTAAAGTAAAGTAAAGTAAAGTAAAGTAAAGTAAAGTAAAGTAAAGTAAAGTAAAGTAAAGTAAAGTAAAGTAAAGTAAAGTAAAGTAAAGTAAAGTAAAGTGAAGTAAAGTAAAGTAAAGTAAATTAAAGTAGATTAAAATTTAATTAAACAATTAATTAATTCAATTATTTCTTTAATTAGCAAATTTGTTTGTCCTGTTTTAAACAAATATATATTTGAATCAATTATAAAAAAGTAATTGAATTTCAACTTGAACGTAATTAAGAGCTTTATATGGGGAACAAAAATTTCTGTGTATTTCAATGGCCATATTGAAACAAAAATATTTTTAAACCATTAAGACCCATTATTATAACGTGCCTTTAGCTAAAGTTAGGATTTTGTTGGAGCGATAAATAGTTTTTCTCTATAATAATGAGGATAATGCTCATTGCTATAACTTGTCCTTATAGTACGTGATAGTTAAAGGTGGTTTTTAGCTTACTTTTAATAACGAAACACTATTTATCGCTCCAACAAAATTCTTACTTTAGCTAACGGCAAGTTATAATAATAGGGCTTAACCTTTTATATAAACAATTTTCCCTACAGAATTTATTTGGTAATCTTTTAAGCAACATTTAGGTAATTTTATGGTCACAATATTAATAACATTAAATAACTCTTGCAGATGAATCCAAAAAAAAGAGTCTTCACATATAAAAAAAAATCCAGAAAAAAAAGAAAGTTATGGAAAATATGTGTGGCATGCAACCATGGTACAGCCAACTGGCATCAGACCTGCTCCATGGCATTTTGATGTTGCTTTTTTACTGCTACAGGTGCTGTTGCTGCAATGGTGTTATACCATTGCAATTGAAACAGGATTGTTGCTTCATTTTTTTTTTTTTTTTCTTATAAAAATTTTCACTTCATTTGATTGAATGAAAAAAAGAAATAAATTTTTTATTCATAAAATCTATAAAAAGAAATTACAAAATATTACGAGTGTTATGCAATTTAAACCAGTAATAAATAATATTACGTTTACACTTACATTTTTCATTTGCCACAAAATATGTATCGAATTGGCGAAGAAGATACTTTTGCTTATAAAAGGTTTAAATATTTGTTCAAATTCAGATATTTATTGCAGTAAAAGGATGGGTTTCTAAGAGAAAATTGTGAATTTCGGTGAAATTAAATTGTTGTTGAAACTATGATTCTAAGGATTTTTAGTGAAACTTCGCACATTTTGGTGAAATATGATTCTAAGGGTTTTTGATTTTTGTTGAAACTTCACCTTTTTTTGGTGAAATGTGATTTTTCCAAAAATTTCAGCGTTTTAGTAATATTTTTATAATAACATGATTTTATTGTTGTATTTAGTTTAGATTTTTTTTGTGAAATTTTAATTCATTCTTGATTTTAATTTTTTGGGTTGAATTGGGGTGAGTTTTTGAGTGAAATTGATTTTTGTTTGATTTTAGGTTGATTTGTATTAAAGGCCTTTATATAAAGCAGTACACATAAATGTAGCCGATAGCCCCAAAGGATGTCAACTGGGAACCAGGAGCAGTCAATAGACACATTGGGGGGTAAGTATGACCCTTTCTAACGCAATATAGATTTCCGGAAGTTCCTAATTTTACAAAAAATTTTCTGTAATATTTTTGCAAAAAACTTTCGATAAAATTTTTACAAGAAATTTTCTAAAAAAAATTTAACAAAAGAATTTCGATAAGATTTTTACAAGAAATTTTCTAAAAAAAATTTAACAAAAGAATTTCAATAGGATTTTTAGAAAAAAATGTCGATAAAATTTTTACAAAAAATTTTCTACAATACTTTACAAAAAATTTTAGATAAAACCTTTGCAAAAAAATTTCGATAAAATTTTTACAAAAAATTTTCGATAAAATTTTTACCAAATATTTTCGATAAAATTTTTACAAAAAATTTTCAATAAAATTTTTATAAAAAATTTTCGATAAAATTTTTACAAAAAGATTTCGATAAAATTTTTACAAAAAATTTTCGATAATATTTTTACAAAAAGTTTTCGATAATATTTTTACAAAAAGTTTTCGATAAAATTTATACAAGAAATCTTCGATAAAATTTTTACAAAAAGTTTTCAATAAAATTTATACAAAAAATTTTCGATAAAATTTATACAAAAAATTTTCGATAAAATTTTAACAAAGAAATTTTCGATAAAATTTTTACAAAAAAATTTTCGATAAAATTTTTACAAAAAAATTTTCGATAAAATTTTTACAAAATAATTTTCGATAAAATTTTGACAAAAGATTTTCTATAAAATTTTTACAACATATTTTTACAAAAAAAAATTATCTTTATATTATATTTCTAATAATCATAAAAGTAAAAACCCAATGTATATTATTGTGAAATTGGGAAACAATACTTTATGTTATTTAGCATTGCTATGGTGAAGGGTATATAAGATTCGGCATGGTCGAATATAGATAGCACTTTTACTTGCCATTTTTTTTTTACTTTTTATTTTTGGGTTGCAAATTTTTGGTGTTTGTCAACTTTATATTTTCTTTATTTCCGAGTTTATAGGTAAAATTTTAATTTTTCATTTTTTAGGTGAATTATATATTTGTTATGAAATTTAGAATTTTGGTGAGTTTTTAGTTTTTTTTTCTTATTTTTTATGAATTTTAGGTTTTTGTGTTGAAAAAGTTTTTTTTTGATATCTTGGTAAAACGTGAATTTTTGGGTGGAATAAATGCACACTCAACTCAAAATCGAAATACGAAGAGGGTGCTGGACGTTGGTAGTTTCAATAAAGAACATTTAAAAATTTAATTTGTTTGCAAGAGAAGAGGCGAAGAAACCTCTCAAATGAGGACTCTATAAAAGGAATCGAGACGTTCAGCCCAATTATGAACAACAATTCCCCGGGAAAATTTTCCCTTCTCCCATTCCTGCTATTATCAATTAAAGTTTCCCGGGAATTGTTTCCCTTTTCTCTATGTATTATAAACAAAGGCCCTCAACCAAAAAAATTGGATAAAATGAAAATGCATTGGTTTGCTAAATATTTAGCAAAGTGACACAAACCTACATTGTTGAAAGCTGGTAGGTATGCTACTGATTTAAATTCTTTACATGTTTTGTTCTCTTAGTGAGATTCTGGTTGAGATTGTGTATGTGCTCACAGACTCTTAGGGGTTTGCGTGGGGGTCTTAATTATAAATATTAAAAAGGGGGAAATAATCGACTCTTTTTGGGAGTTTTTTCCTCATATATTTGAAAGGGAGTTAGCGCGGAAATGTAAGTATAAAATTTATAAATATAAAACAATGATTTAAAATTTGTTTTTAAGGCCAAAAAATACCAGACATCAGGTGCTTCATTCGCTGACCCTAATGTAAATGCATCCAGGTATAGCTAGTGGATTTTTTCAAGGGTGAGAGGTCCTTACTTTTACAAAAAAGTTCTGTAAAAGGTTTAAACAAAATATTCGATAAAATTTTTACACAAAATTTTCGATAAAATTTTTACAAACAAATTATCGATAAAATTTTTACAAAAAAAATTTTCGATAAAATTCTTAAAATTTTTTGATAAAATTTTTACAAAAAATTTTTCATAAATTTTTTACAAAAAAATTTTTGATAAAAAATTTACAAAAATTTTCGATAAAATTTTTACAAAAAAATTTTCAATCAAATTTTACAAAAAATTTTTGATAAAAACTTAAAAAAAATTTTCGACAAAATTTTTACCAAAATTTTCGATAAAATTAAAAAAATTTGTAGTACGGAAGTTGAAATCATAAAAGTAAAATCCGAATGTATATTATTGTGAAATTAGGAAACATACCAAACATAGCGTAAAGGAATATTTAACATTACTATGGTGAAGGGAACATCCACAAAGATCTAAACGTGACATCAGTTAAAGAAGAAATAGCGAAATATGCAGTTACGTACTATTTACAGAAGCTTGAAAAACATCCAAATCCGCTGGCCCGCAACATGCTAAATGAACGTGTTTACATTCGTCTAAGAAGAAGGGACATTTCTTCTCCCATCCGAACATTAGAGGGATGACCCGCAAATGATAGAAGCAACCGTGAAACATACATCTTTTTTTGTCTAGCACTGGCTGGACATAACAAGTATATTTATTTTTATTTTAGGCTTAAGATATGAGTAATTATTGTTAGTTCAAAAATATATTTGAAGATTCAATAAATAAAATATGGAAAAAAAAACTATGGTGAAGGGTATATAAGATTCGAAATGGCCTAATATAGCAATCTTACCTATTTTTAATTATTAAACTTGAAATAAAATGTCAAACAGCTGTTTCCGATTTTCTCACTGCCTTTTTTTGCTACTCCCAGGGAAATAAGAATAAGGGAGATTTTTCCCGGGAACAAAACATTGAAGGAAGGGAAATTTCCCCAGGAATATTCATAATTGGGCTGGTTATCATCATAGTAAGGCTAAGGTCTTAAAGAGCGGCTAAAGCACATTTCTTGGCTTCCATGGATTAAGTGCAATAGCGTAGGTAGATAAATTTTCTAAGAGGAGCTGAACCCATTTCTACATGAAAATAATTTGATAAAAATAATCATGAATGGGAAGAAATATTCGCGAGTATCATCCCAAAATTGGCAGCATCTATGTCTTCAAGAGGCCAATCGATAGAAAGTAGTTGATCAAAATGTGACATAAAAGTAAATAAATCCAATTTGTTATACTCTACATTTTTTATTTAAAATTAATTTGGATTTTTAAGCCATCAACTTACAAAATTAGAGCATAAAATTTAAATGTGCAAAATTGTGCGAAAAATAAACAACAGCAAAAAATAAACACTTTTGTTGGCAAAAACCGTTTAAGCCAACATTTCTTTGGTGTTTTTATTTTCAACCAGTTGGTGTGTTGAATACAATGTTTCTTTTGATTAAATAATGACATATAAAGTAAAAGACAACAAACAGACAACAGGCAACCACAAGACAAGATGTAACAACTACAAATACAACTACAGCAACAACATTAACATGAAAACGAGCAACACTTATGCACGCTGTTGTTGCGTCACATGCAATTGCACGCACGGCCTTCAAACAAATTACAATCGACTTGAACCAAAAGAGACGACGAAATGAGTGAACAATTCTTCAGGTGCTGAAGAGAGGGAGGGGTAAGAGGGGAGGTAATTAATGATTGTCCATTGTTATAAATACTCGTTCATATGTATGTGCATGAGTTTGCATAAAAATGTGTAATGATCATTATGCCGAGACAACATCATGATCAAATGACTGTTAAAAACATTTAAAACACTGAAGGAAGGTGTTGCGTTGCTATCATGGTAATATTGGATCTGTGGAGGATGCACTCAAAGTAACTAACACTGGGTTACAGAACAAACACAAAACAAAAACCAGCAGTGCTGAATTGTATACCTCCTGTGAACATCTGTTGTTTTTTCCAATTTCATTTGTTTAATTATGAAAATAAATGCGAATCGAAATCACACGCAAATGTCTTCGTACCACCGTCCTCTGATTAGTATTCAAGAAGTGGCTTGATATTGATGTTATCACAGCGAAGAGACTCTCCCACCGTATCCAAGAAACACCTAGTGACGACGGTCTTTAAGGAAAGTTTCGACAGCATATATTTAAAACTAGCTATGCCCGCCACGTCGTGGGTATCCTGAGAATATTTCGCTCGATTTTGTTTTGAAAGTAATCCACACCAAATTTTAAGACTCTTACTTTTACAGTACTTCACTTATGGTTCATGAATTTTCTTTATAAAGAGGGACACATCGCTGGATAAAAATCTAAAATTTGTATAAAATCTAAAATTATTTTAGAGTTCTGTAAATAGTGTTTAATATATTCCGCTGACATTGCGCTTTAAATTGGTAAAATTTCGTCCTTTCAATAATTTTTCTTTTGGAAATAAGATATTATTGCGGAATAAAAGTATCCTTTATTTGAATCAAGACACTAAGGTACCCCCTCACAAAATTTTATTAAAATTCAGCCAGTAGTTTTTACGTGATGCGAACACAGACAGGCGGACAGACTGGGAAAAATTCTAAAAATCGTATTTTTGTATTCCTTTTGTACTGTTACAGTTTTATTATACGTATAGATATAGATTATTTTAACAACTACCCACAAAAAGTCCTTTAATTTATAAAAATATCACAAGTTGACGTTGCCATATTTTTGGCGTTTTCTGCTTTCAAATCGGCTGCGGCTTCTACCACAGACAGTATTAATTGTATTTATTTTTTTTTTGAACCAACACTCCGGGGATGACCCTGACTCATGCCATGCACTGTGCCAGAACAAGGAAGTTAGGTTGGGAAGCAGGTAATATGGAGTAGTATTTGTGGACCTTCGATTTCAATTTTTCTACAACGAAAGCGACAGCAAAGATCTCTGCAATGCGAAAAACGAATTTTGTTTGCAACGCTTAGTGCTATTCATCGAATCAACCTCAAATGAATGGGCTTCTAACGAAAAGCGTGTTAAATGCAAAATCGTGCGGGTATCGGAAATAAGTTCCCTAATTTCATTCGAATACATACCACCATTGTAATCACGAAAAAACAGCGAAAAACAACACACATTGCGTCGATGCTCCAGTAGAGTAGGATACCTCACTCTCATTAATGAGTTTCTTGGAACTCAACTGTACGCGGTCGAGCATCTCCAAAATAATCTAAAGATTATTTATAGGGCGCCGGCCTATACATGAGAGTTATCTTTCATTTTTGGACAGGTATATTTAGAACAAATAGTAAGAAGATTGGACGCAGTAAAATATTTTTTACACCGTTGCAAAAAACGGAGCAACTTGAAAGCTTCTTAAGACACTTCAAAAATGTATTTAGCTGATTGAACATCACATTGCTTACGATACCTTAATATTTATAACACCCATAATAACAGAGAAAGCATCAAAGTTCGAACACACGTTCATGCGTAAGGATGCCACACTAAGTTTTGCGGGTATTAAAATCGACTCTATTCCCTCGACCACTTTCGGATATTGTTGCGAGACTTTGATTGAGCGTTTTATTCATGTTTTGGATTTTGGACCCCAGGTCCAACTGGTTCGGTCTATTACTGAATATGTTTGCATTTTAATTTATATTTTAAATAAAAAAAACTTTATATTATTATGAGCAAGCTCATGTAATGAGTGCACTCATAAGCTGATAAGCAAATGGTCATACTGGAACACAAACTAGCTTACTGAACACATACCTACTCATTCCATACTACTTGTGAGCAAACCTCTGTTCGTATCTTAAACGCAATGAGCTGACCGAGTAGAACAAACTATCTATTATAGTGAACGCTGTGTTTCATCATCTCATGTTCGAAGCACTCAGTGTGTTTTGTTTGGACTTAGTGCTTTTTTTTTGTATTTCTTAAGAAATTAAGACCTTAAAGTGATCGTAAGTAATAATGTTCAAAACTTTTGCGTTTTTTATTTATACACTCGAACTGTGTTCGTGGGAAAGTTCAAGCATAAAACTGCTTGAACTTTCCCTATTTCATTGTTATTATGTTCATTATTTACTCATACTTATTCAAACTTGCTTTTGGAAACTCGCACTTAGCTCTTTGGTCTTTGGTGTTTATTATTGTCCACTTATTGTTGCTCTTGTGCAATGAACCGACATGAATTCCATGAAATATTGTAATGAGCCTCTTATGAGTTACGTTCTTCTGTGCTCATGCAATGCTATAACAGATATAACAATTTTGTTCTGCATTAAAGAGGAACAAGGAAGGAGGGCTTGCAAACTACTCAAACCAACTACTTGACCATGGAACACAAAAAAAAATATTAATCGTTTCTGCCGAAAATGTATGGTCCGGACAGGGTGAAAGCAATCACATTTTAGATAAATAGATTTATTTTCTATATAATACAAATACAAATGCAGCATTTTCTCTTTAACAAACATTTTTCAGTTGGCATTACTTTGTAGCACAGTGTGAAGCAAAGCAACTGTTTCAGATTTACCTTAAACACCAAATATACATCATATTTAAGTGACAAGTACTTGCTCAACTTCAACAATTCCCATAATGATCCAAAAACCCTTCAATAAGTGAACATCATAAATTGCAAGTGTTGGTCCCTTGTTGTTTAAAATTTATTTAAACAAACAGTAACCAACAACAACAGCAACAACAATTTACTACCAAAAATATAATGATGAGAAGCTATTCATTCATACTGTCGATGATGAATTGCAAACGACCACGATCCACAACAGAGCTTTAACATGTCGCAAACTGGCTGCTCATAAAATTTAACTTCAACGACAACCGAGCGAGTAAAAAAAAAAACTTTGGAAATAAATATTTTTAGACAGTAATTATGAGTTTTATGGACAATGTTAATTTTGTGGTACTTACATTCTTATTTCATGTTTGTTTTAATTTTTTTATTTTAAATTTTTGAAGAGCAAGAGTTTTGTAAGGGAAGCGTTAAACATAAATAATAAAAAACATAAAAACATAAAGACATTAAAGAGCTACCAGACCCCCATTTAGTCATGGCGATAATTTATAAAAATTATTTTTATAATCGAAGGTCGTCACTCTATCTCTTTTACTTGTTCTCTTTTAAAATTATGTTCATAAATTAAGGTTATTACATGATTTTTGCTGCGAGTCATTCATCTACTGACTGGGTGCAATTCAATCGGCTAGTAACAAGAGATGTTTCAATGTATTCTAACCTTTATTGCTAATACGATATTGATACCAAAAACTATTCTCTAGTTCACTACAAAGTAAGCAAAAAGATGAAAAAGTAAGCCAGAAGATGCTTGTATACAATCACAGTACCTTAAGCTGGTTAATTGCTTTAGTTACAGGTCATGGAAGCTTCCCATATCATCAGGACCAGATTGAATTTTAAGAAAAAGGTAAATGTGAACTATGCCTGGTAAATGCCGAGATGCGATGAGATGGAACATAATTAGTCTTATAAAGGGTGTTTTTTATAGAGGTATAGAACTTTAAGTTGGCATTACTTTTCAAGATGACGACCGATTTAACAGCTGTCAAGTGATTTATTCTCAGTTTGGTTTGGCTATTCATCATGAATAGACTCACGCCTGAACAACGCTTGCAATTTGGGCCCAAAACGAGATTACCGTTGTTCCCGATTTTCATAAGCGAAGTTTGTTTAGCGATGAAGTGCACTTCTGATTGAATGGCTACGTCAACAAACAAAATGCAGCATTTGGAGTGAAGGTAATCCTCAGGTGTATGTCGAAACACCGTTACATCCAGAAAAACTGACTGTTTGGTGCGCTTTATGGGCTAGTGGAATCACTGTGTACCTTTTCAAAAAAGATGATGGCCAGAATGTTACAGTCAATGGTGATCGGTATAGAGCCATGATTACTAACTTTTTCATTCCTCAATTGAATAACCATGATGTCTAGGAGATGAGGTTTCAACAAGACGGCGTTTTGGACCTGTAATTGTGATTTAACACCGCTAGACTATTTACTGTGGGGCTATATAAAGTCATTGGTCTATGCGGATAAGCCACAAACGCTTGACCATTTGGAAGACAACATGGAAAATTGGACGTCCAGATTCAACTACATCCGCGCCAGTCGTGGCGGTCATATGCCAGAAATCATATTGAAAATGTAATGCCACAAGATTATCTTTCAGATAAATAAAATTCATGTCAATCGAATAATCCATCGTTGTTTTATTGAAACTTAAAGTTCTATACCTCTATAAAAAGACCCTTTACAAATGCTGAAATTCCTACGCGAGACTGAAATTGCAAAAGTCCAGAGTAAATGCTAGCGAGACTCATTGAAGTTAAGTTAGTTGTAAATTCCCAATCCGATACCAAAAATAATTGAAGAACGAAGGAGCTCTAATAGGGACCCTTTAAGTAAGGGTATCCGCTGTGAATTTCTGTGGACCAGAACTCAAAGTAACACAATGGCTGAACTTATTAAACCTGGAAAGGTGTGAAGGGAGACAACTAGATGTAGACAGGCTCGAATGGTGCTCAAAGAGTGCCTTGGCAGCAAGGCTAGTAAGATGCTCAGATATAAAAGAAGAACCTAACCAAGCTGGATAACTACATTAGGGACAGGTCATGGAAACTTCAAATATCATCTAGCCAAAATGAAAAAGGAACATGATGATACTTGTAGACTGTACCAAGAAGAGGATAAGACGGTAGCGTACATTGTGTGTGAATGCCCAGCACTGGCTAGCATACTAATTAGGACCACGGGCAGAAACTTGGTTAATGTTGATGCAATGAGAGAACTAACCCTTTGACAAATGCTAGCAATTACTAAAGACTCCGTGATGATAAAGAAGACCAACAGTTACCAGTCGACAGTCTGAAATCACTAAAGTCAGAGAGTAAAGGCTGGTGGTAGCATGTGATTCAATGAACGTAAGGTTGCCGTAAATTAGAAATATCGGTTGCTTATAATCATTGAAGACGGAAAAGGGTCGAAAAGAGATCTAGTAAGGAAGATGTCTGCTTCGATATACCCCCTACATTAATAATAGGGTCCGATTCGTTACCCCTACATATTTAAAATTCTAGTGAAAATGGTCATACAACATTATGACTTATGACGTATCAAGCTTTTTTTATTCCACATTGGAGACGTTGCACAGTGGGGCAGAATCAAAATATTTATAGGGAACAGTGGGGCTAGATGGTTGTCGAAAAAAATTTATATTTTATCAAAAATCGATATTTCGAAATTTTCTAAAAAATTTTAAGTCTGAGTTTAGACACGAAAACATTTGAAAGGGAAACATTTAGTTTGGCAGCATATTACGAGTGGGAAAGAGAGTATCGTTTTTGTGTTCAATACTCGGCGGCACGCTTTTCTGACATTTGCTATTTGAAATTTGCTTCAATGATAATAAAATGTTGCTGATAAAATGTTCGTTCGTTCGTTCGAACGCAAATGGAAAAACAAAAGAGAATTCAACAATTCGATAACTAACAGCTTGAGGAAGACAAACAATATCTCAAAATTAATGAAAATTTGTCGACTTCCTTTACGAGCATATTAATCGATGAATCACAATTTCAAGACGATAGCTTTGTGGAGCGTTAAAATTGCCTCATTTAAAGCCTAGAGAGCGCTCATGTGATTTAGTGCTGCAGGCAATAGTGCACCATTATTCTTCGAAAATGCGACTGGTCAAACAACAGAGACTGTTGTTAAGAGTACTCGATCTCGGGAATTGATTACCGAGTTTGTTTTTTTCCTAAATTATATGTTATTGATAAAGACAGCATGTGATTAAAAAACAAAAGAGACATTTTAATTTTAAATTTCTAAAAAACCCGGTTTTAAACCAAACCGGTTTAAAACCTAAACCGGGTTTTTCAGATTTTTTTTTTACCGAAATTACAGACAGTGCAATTGAAGTAAAAATGGCTGCAAATATTGAATGTTGCACAGCGGATTTACCAAAAAAAAACTGTATCCGGACCCGTCAGTCAGCAGTCAACGCCAATAAACACTTTTCTGCGAAAAGACCGAAACTCTTGAATACCCCTAATAATTTTAAAAAACATTTATCACTACTATAGAAGCATAAAAAAGCACTTTGACATGATTACAAAAGTAAAACCAATAAAAACATAAAATTTTAATTCTTCTGCCAGACATGATTTTTTTATTTAATTTTTTAAGCAAAATTTTTAAGAAAATTTAACTACTCGTAATTGAAGTATAATAAAAATTAATTTAATACCATTTTCAACATGATCTAAAACAATGTAAAGCGATTCACACTCTTAAATAAAAAACAAGTCCAAGAAAATGTGTTAAATCATTTTACTTTAAAGTCAATTAATTCTTATTTTAGTTTGTAGCTTTAAATAATTTTAATTTTGCAAAAACAAAAAACCCAAAATAACATAATACAGAAAAACGAATGTTAAATTTAAAAACAAGTTTAAAATAAATTAGTAATAAAAGCTCGACACTTTATTTTTCAAACGACCTTTGCGGTGCAAAGAGGGACTAAACTGCTGCTGCTGCTGCCTATAAATGAATAAATAAATACAAGCAGCCGTTCAACTCTTCAAACTGCCGCTGACTGTTCGTAACAGTCAGCTTAACTCTTAATAAGTTTCTAAGTCAGCAGTCTATGAAATGTTGTGTTTTGTTTTTCATTTTCTTACTATACAAAAAACCACAGTGGAGTCGACGAGATAAAAAAAAACCAAAAATATACAACATATGTCTAATTCATGCTTTAGTGGCTCAACCGATATTTATGTTTTATTTCTTTTACTTGGAGTCTTTTTATTATTTTGACATTATTTACGTTAGAATTATGCAATTTTTCAGCTATCAAAATAATAAAACTGTAACAGGACCTTTTCTGTACATGAAAAATTTTTTGAAAATTTCATTGCTGGTGAAATACAGAAAACTTAGTTTTTTAGTTACTAGGTGTCAGTCTGTTGAATATAGAGATAAATACTCGAATGTACACACTTTTGCCAATTTAAATGACTTGGCAGCACTTTTTATTTTTGAAAACACAAAAATTTTCGACCTCTACAATAACATAATTTTATATAAAAAAACCTAACATTTTTTTTAAGTAATTACGACAGTTTCTTTACTTTATGTAGGAGTCACCACGCCCTCTGTGCCAATCTAGTCTCTTTTTTGCTATACTTGCAATTTACTATGAGGGTTACTTGTGCAAAATTTTCAAAATTCTATATCACGATAATATATTTTGTAAATAACTTTTAAATTTAAATGGGAGTTGCCACGCCCTCTCTGCCAATTCGGTCTCGTTTTTGCTAGACTATGCCAATGGTGTTACTTGTGCAAAAATGTCAAAATTCTATATCACTATAATATATTCTGTAAATAATTTTTCAATTTAAATTGTAGGTACCACGCCCACTGTGCCCATCCGGTCTCGTTTTTGGTAAACTATGCATATTACCAAGGGGGTTACTTGTGAAAAAATTTCAATATTCTAGATCACGATAACATATTTTGTAAATAATTTTTCAATTTATATGGGAGGTACCACTCCCACTGTGCTAATCCAGTTTCTTTTGTGCTACACTGTGCATATTACCATTAGGGTTACTTTTGGAAGATTTCAAAATTCTAGATCACGATAATATATTTTGCATAATAATTTTCCAATTTATATGGGTGGTACCACGCCCACTTTGCTAATCCAGTTTCTTTGTTGCTATAACTATGCATATTAATATGGGGATTACTTATGCGAAATTTCACAACTCTAGCTACTACAATTCCTCAGGCACATGATAATAATTTTTCAATTTGTATGGAAGGTACCACGCCTACTACAACAATCTAGCCAGTTGTTTTCTTAACTACGCATATTAACGAGAGAGTTACTTGCAGGAGATTTTAAGATTTTACCTGTTACAAATCCCAAGTAACACGATGATAAATTTTTAGCTGGTAAGGGAAGTGCCACGCCTATTGCAATATCGAAAAAATATGTACCCTATTTTAGCCACCAGATAGCTGGCAGCAAACTTTGAAAATTGCAAGAAGATCGGTGCACTTTTGTACTTTATATGTGACCGCTTAGAGAAAAAGGGACCTAAGTTAGGTTGAGGTTCCTCCCAGAACCTTATTGAACTAAAGTTAACATTTTCGGTCATAATCGTTAATTTGGGAGTCAAACAGGAACTTTAATAGCAAATGGCTCTCCTTTAAAATTTACTTTTTGCCCTTAGGTCCTTTTTATTTGCGCGGTCACATATATGGATATACTTAGATCATTTCTTGCCCTCATAATGTTACTCTTCCATACAATTGCTTAAGGTCTTGACACTTAGTCATCATACCAATTTGCCAAAAAATAAATATATAAAATTCGATTATTTTTTCAGATGACGGTGTGTGGAGTGTTGTGATGACATGGCTAATTGAAGTATTCAGCATGTATGTATGTGTATATCTAAAAGAAACAATATTGAAATGCAACCAAGTGTAAAGAAGTCAACAGTTGTAAATAAGTGACAGTTTGTTTGACTACTTCAATAGTAACAACAAATTTACATGGCATTAGATTAGTGATGACAATCATAATTATTGGCCTTGATGTTAATTTGTTGCAATATGCAAACAATGCGGCAGCCACTTTTATTCGTTTCAATATTTGTACAAATGAAATAAAAAACAAAAACAAAATCATTAGGTAACTTCCATCATGGTCATTAACCACGGATTTTTTTTGTTTTCTTTTGAGAAACAAATATTCAGATAAATAAAATCGGTTTTATTGATGCAATATGAGTGGTAAAATTTAAATATTAACAAAATATAAGCACAAGTTAAAACATTTTTAAAATTTTCATTATTTTATCGACAAAACACAATTTGAAAAAAAAATTTTAAAGTACTATTTTCAAATGGTACTTTCAAAAAGTACTCTTTTTAAGAGGTACCTTTAAAAAGTACTCCTTTTAAAATATATTTTTTTCAAAGGATATTTTTGTAAATATGTTCTTCTATGAAAAGGCCCTTTCTAAGTTATTTTTTAAAACACTTTCTTCTTGACAAGGTACTTTTTAAGGTAAGCTTTTCAATGTACTGTTTTCAAAATGTATTTTGAGGTTCCTTTTTAAGGCTACTTTTATAAGTTAATTTTTAAAAAGAAATTTTTTAAAGAGCACTTTTACAATTTTTAATGCCTAATGTGGCGTTATAAAAAAAATTACTTTAAAATTACTTTTTTAAGGATGCTGTTTAAAATCAGAAAACTTTATCTTTTCGATACTTGTTTAGGAAATTGTTTTTTAAATACGCTGTTTGAAAAGTGAATTTGTAAAAGGAACTATTTTTTAAATAATACTGTATTATATATAATCTATATTTTTAAAAGGCACTAATTATAGTTATTAGTTAAATTCTTTTAACAAGCAGTTTTTTCAATTGTAAATCTATTGAAAACTTCTTATAAGGTACATACTGTAAATGGAGCTTTTAAAAGGGCACTTTTCAACTGATTACTCTTTGAAAATGTACTTTTAAAAGATATATTTTGAGAAGTTAATTATTAAAAGAAACTTTTTATAAAGGTACCTTTTCAAATTTACTTGTTAAAAACGTAAATTTTCAAAGACAGCTTTTTATAGGCTAATTTATTTAAAGGTACTTTTCTCAAAATTACTTTCTTAAAAAGATACTTTTATTTGGGTTTTAAAAAAAGGAATGTCTAAATTCCGGTAAACATCTTCTATACAAATTTCCGGTAAAAACTTCCGGAAAAGATTTTCATAACAAATTCCAGTAAAAATTTTCCATAAAAATTTCCATTAAAAATATTTCATAAAAAATTTCTATAAAAATCTCCGGTAAAATTTTTCAAAAAATTTTTTATAAAAAAAATATTTTTTAATTTCCGTTTAAAAATTTTCTATAAATTTTTTTACAAAAATTACCGGTAAAATATTTACATAAAAAAATCCGTTAAAATTTTCATAAAAAAAATTCCTATAAAAATTTCCGGTAAAAAATTTTTAGTAAAACGTTTCAATAAAAACATTTGGCAAAAATCTTCTATAAAAATTTCCACGAATTTTCTACGAAAATTTCCGGTAAAAATTTTTTACGAAAATTTCCGGTAAAAATTTTCTACGAAAATTTCCGGTAAAAATTTTCTACGAAAATTTCCGGTACAAATTTTCTACAAAAATTTCCGGTAAAAATTTTCTATAAAAATTTCTAATAAAAATTTCAAGTAAAAATTTTCTATAAAAATACCCTATAACAATTTCGTAAAAAATAATTTTTATAAAAATTTCCGGAAAAAAATTTTGAACACATTGTTTTATTAAAATTTACGGTAAAAATAACAATTTTCGGTTAACAATTTTCTATTAAATTTCTGGTAAAAATTTTCTCAAAAGTTTCTGATAAAAACTTTCCATAAAAAAATCCGGAAAAAATTTTTTATAAAAATTTCTAACTAATATTTCCCATAAAAATTTCCGGTAAAATTGTCTATAGAAATTTTCTATACATATTTCCAGTAACCATTTTTTCATAATAATATCGATTAAAAATTTTTTATAAAAATTTATAAATAAATTTCCCATAAAAATTTTCAGTAAAAATTTCCGGTAAAATTTTTCTAAACTATTTCTTAAAAAAAATATATAAAAATTTCTGGTAAAAATTTTGGAAAAATTGTTTTATTTAAATTTACAGTGAAGACATTCTATAACAATTTACGGTTAACAATTTTATATAAATTTTTTTTTTTTTTAACCTTTTCATAAACACATCCGGCAAGTTTTTCTATAAAATATTTCCCATAAAAATTTCCGGGAAAAATCATCTATAACAATTATAATAATTAGCATATTCTCATTAAAATTTTCAATAAAAAATTCCGATCAATAATTTTAATAAAAAATTTCCGGTAAAAATTTTTTATAAAAAATTCCAGTGAAAATTTTTTATAAAAATTTCCAGTGAAAATTTTTTATAAAAATTTCCAGTGAAAATTTTCTACTAATATTTTTTATAAAAATTTTGTATACAAATTATCTATAAAAAAAATCTGGTAAAATATTTCGGTTAAAATTTGATACTCCTTTACAAAATTGATTTTATTGCACTTTAGTTGCACCCAAACGAATGTTTTAGTACTAAAATTATTTCATCAATATTTCTATTATAATTCGCCTTTCCTTATCTACTTTATGTAGTGTATATCTAGTATTATCTTTTTCTGTTACTATTTCCAATTATGTGAGTAAAGCTATTTTTTGTTGCATGCCATTCATGACTTGGCCAAACTTCACAAGGAAGACATAAAACTTTAACATTAAAATGTTAATTTGGTAAAAGGGATTCATGTTAGTAGTGCAAATTATAATGACAAGACATTTTAACTTTTTCTCCCTCCCGCTCTAACTCTCCCCGTCTCTATCAATGGCAATCGCGCTAATTATTTGATACAACTGACACAGTGATGGGTGTTAAAGCAGTGTGTCGCTTAATTTCCTTTTGTTTGTTATTTGGCTGCAAGAAAAAAAAAAAAGTAAAAACCAATTAATTTAATTTTTTTTTTTTTTAATCTTAACCAGGAAATTGCAATTATTTTTGTTTTTTGGATTTTAAATTTTTAACTACAATTTCGTTTTCATGTAATGCCACACTACCTCGTATTAAAAGAAGAAATGCGGCTGTCGAATATTTGGTCTTGGTTCTGCTCGATGACATTTAACGGAAATTTTTTAATTGTCACAAACTCTTGTTTGTTTTTGTTTTGAGACAAACCTACAATTATGTATGTTTTGAACACTTGCCAAATGACAAATTAAATGTTTTGCTTTTGATTTTCAGTCTAATTAATTATTACCAATTTGTCAAGTTCCTTGTTAATGTTGGTTACAAGCTGAGCTTAACAAACAGTTGCAGTAACAATTCAAATTGTAACATTTTTATGTCTGTGAAATTTTCAAACCCATTTCTTGTGTGCATGCCTTATTTTTATGGAAGAGAGAGAAAGAGAGAGGTGAACAATCTCAATTTATTTCTCTTTTTTCTTTCACAGAAACTCAAAACGGCTCAAGAAAACTTGCCCTGTGCTAGAATAAGAATTAGGACCACGGGCAGAAACTTGTTAAATGAGGATGCCATGGTCATCTAACCAAGGCTTGGGCAAATGCTAGCAATTACTAAGGACTTCATGATCAGAAAGAAGGACGGCAGTTTGAAATCTCTAAAGTCAAAAGTAAAGGCTGGTGGTAACATGTAACTCAATGAAAGTAAGGTGGTCGTAAATTACAAATCGGCCTTTAATCATTGAGGTCGGAAGGGGGTCTCAAAGAAACCCTACATTAATAATCTAAATTAATATTTTCTGAACATGGACTTCTTCATAAGGTCAACGGCCGCAATGTCAGCTCTAAGTGTGAACTGGGCGGGCATAAGCGGATTCTGGACTTAATAAAAGTATTAGAGACACTCAGATGACAATGAAACGAATAAAAACACGGTAAGTGCACGTGGACGTTAATTCCAAGTTGGTGCTTGAAAATTGGTGTAAAACTAATTTATATGTGCCTGGGTAAATAAGGTAACGTTGATGCGGCTTAAAGGTCGCGTAGGGACAGCTGGAAATAAAGCAGCAAAAAGCTGTAAATTTTTGTAAATCAGAACTCGTTAAACATAAAAACTTCAACGGATGCAATCACAAGTCATGGAAATTTGAGGTATCATTGAAGAAAACGATACTTAGAGACAGCGTCTGGAAGATACTAGAACAGTAACGCACATTGTGTTAATTAATTAATAAAAGTAAGCGATCTTTTAGTTCATATCACTTTGCTGACCTAGGTCGGTTTGAAAATAACGTAATTCACTTGACTCTCGGATCACCCTTTAAATTTGAGTAGTTGTTATAGCCGCAGTAGCAATACAACTTCTGTGACAATTTCAAGAAACTACATATTACGGTTCCAGATAAAATGCGCTGACAGATGAACAGAAATTATAGCGAAAACAATAGGGTTACCCCTTGGGTACGGAACCCATCTACCATCTATACATACATACATACATACATAGATACATACATACATACATACATACATACATACATACATACATACATACATACATACATACATACATACATACATACATACATACATACATACATACATACATACATGGATGGATTTTAACAAAATTTTGTGAAGAGGTTCCTTAGTATCCTGATTCAAATATGGGCATCTTTTTTTCCGCAGAAATATTTCATTTCCAAGAGAAAGTGGAGAAAAGGCAGTAAAAGTACGCCGATTTTTTTACCGATTCAAAGGTACTGCATACTTTAAGGCATCATTTATTTTTGAAACAGGATATTTTAAACACGGTTGCGCAACAGATGGCGCCGTTGTAATATAATTACAAAATATAAATTGAAAGCGGTATATTTTAAACAAGGTTGCGTAACAGATGGCGCTGTTTTAAAATAATGACAAAATATAAATTGAAAGCGGTATATTTTAAACACGATTGCCCAACAGATGGCGCTGTTTTAAAATAATGACAAAATATTAATTACTTACTGCCAAATAGCGAATTAAATAAAAATTGTATTTGGTTTATATTTTTTCCTTTGTGAAATAATATTGTTATAAATTATTTAAAACACCTTTTACACAGCTTTACAATTTTTAGAATTTTATATAAATGTTAGAATTTTATCCAGAGATGGGTACTTCTATATATAAAGTACATACGTAAGAGTTTTAAAATTTGGTGTGGATTACTTTCAAAGCAAAATCGAACAAAATATTGTCAGTACGCACACAAAGTGTGTGGGTACACCTAGTTATATATAAGATTAATTTTGGCAGACTCCTGAAATCGTGCACGCATTATCAATCAAAAGGTGGTGCAATACAAATTTTATAATATTTTGTGGGACGTGATATTCTTATGTCCCAAAAAATAAGCTGCCTGAACTAGTGCGCCAAAAAAAAAATAGGAAGTAAAAAGAACTATGAACTAATGAGCTGAATGGACCAATTAGATGAACTTAACTATGGAGCTGAACTGAACTAAGAAGCTGCACTGAACTAAGGCGCTGCAGTCGGCTCAGCGTGGTTATCAGTTCCCTTAGGTCAGTTTGGTGATTAGTTCGGCTGAACTAAATCGCTCAAGAACTACATAATTCTAATGCCCAGCACTGGCTAGCCTTAGTCTTCAGGTCACACGGGCAAAAATACATATATTAAAAGTAGATGCAATGAAGGATCTAAGCCAAATGTGAGCAATTATGGGAGATCCTGAGATGAGATAGAAAGCCAACAGGCTGAAATCATCGCCCATCAAAAACATATTACCAACTAGACTTCAAGAGGGACTACTGCCCTACTTAGCTTTAGTGCAATAAAAAATTCATACTGACTTATTGAACTCAAATCCAATTACTTTTTGTCGAAAATCCACTTTTCTAAAAGGCTTATCACACAGCCATGATACTTTTTTATTATTTTGTGTTTCTCGATTTAATCAATAGTTTTTCTTAATTTTTTCCCAAAAAAACATTTTATTCATTTGTTAATTTCCATCTTGTTTAACATTCAGATGCTAAATTATTCAATTGCATAATTTTTCTTCAATTTCCTTGTTATTTGCCAGCACAACAGCCGCGTGTGGTTGGTTGGTTGGCTTTTGTGGCCCAAAGAAAATGTTGAAGCGAATTTGTTTTTTTCTCGTCTAGTAACTCTGATCAATATTGATGATGATGCCGATGATGGCTTTTTATTTTAATCACAAAACAATTTTTTCATTTTTTTTTACTTTTGCTGAAAATTTTCCGGCATATGAATTTTAGCTCTCATCACCTGGCCAAACAAAAACAAAAAAAAAACAATCGTTTTCAGAGATGAAGAAGCCTCAATGATGACAAAATAGTGGAAATAGTTAGACTTTACTTTCAAATTTTTCTGTTTCTTTTTTCTTTGATGTTTTTTTAGTCACTTGTTAAAAATTGGTTGCTTAGCTGAAATGGTTTTAAATAAATTTTTATTTAATATAAAAATTATAAAAAAATATTTCTGGCTGGCTTGCTTTTGCCAGTAGGTGCCTCAAGTGTTGCTGCCTGCCTTCAATGTGTTTTGGTTACAACATTGTACGAGTATACTTTAGCCTGTGGCTTGGCATGTTGTAAATGTTATCAGGTTTTCCTTGTTGCCAAACTAGTCCCTGTTTGAGGAAATAATTTTAATAATCTTTGGCCTGACAATGAGATAAATTTTATTTAAATTGGGCATCCTTTGCTTTGAAAAGCATGATTTAACAAGCACCATACGAGTTGGCGACAGTTTAGATGAAAGCGGCAGTCATTAATGCGAAATATATAAATACTGGAATGTTAAATCATATTCGCATTCTTTTTATAATTTTTGAAAAAAAAAACTAGACTTGAAAAGCCCTTGTTTACTTCAACGTTAATTCAAAAAACTATAAATAATTTTACATTTTTTTTGGAGTTTTTTTTTCAAATCGATTATTTTGATCAGAAGTGATCACATGTTAAATTAACATTTTGCATAAATAATTTCAAAATCACACTTAAGTTCAATCAGTTTAATTAAAAAATATTTATTTTAAATATGTGATGGCAGCTGACGAAAGGGACCTTGTTTTGCCAGGGGTGGAAATTGTGTTTTCGATGATTTTCGATAAAGTTTTTTTTATTTTCGATAAATTAAGCAGAATCACCGAAATTATGGCGAAGTTATGGCGCTTTGAAGTTTTTAGTTCAAAGGTATAGTTTTCGATAATCGATCGATGTTGCAGTTGGGCAACTAATTTGTGCAAGTTGTCCGTTGTTAAGACTGCCTAATTAAATGTGTTAAACTAGCAGTGCCCACACGCGTTGTATGCGGCCTGTCAATATTTTGTTCGATTTTGCTTTGGAAGTAATCCACATAAAATTTAAAGACCCTTACGTATTTACTTTTTATAAAGGTACCCATCCCTGGATAAATTTCTAAAATTTATATAAAATTCTAAAATTGTAAAAATGATTGTAAAGCCCGGTATAAGATGTTTAAAATATATTAATAAATAAAATTTTATTCAATTGGCTATTTGGCAGTAAGTAATTCATATTTTGTCATCATTTTAAAACAGCGTCATCTGTTGCGCAACCGTGTTTAAAATATCCCACTTTCAATTCATGTTTTGTCAATATCTTAAAACAGCGTCATCTGTTGCGTAACTGTGTTTAAAATAACCCGCTTTCAATTCATATTTTGTCATCATTTTAAAACAGCGCCATCAGTTGCGTAACTGTGTTTAAAATAACCCGCTTTCAATTCATATTTTGTCATTATTTTAAAACAGCGTCATCTGTTGCGCAACCGTGTTTAAAAAAATATCCCGCTTTAAAAAATAAAAGATACCTTAAAGTATGCAGTACCTTTAAGTCGGTAAAAAAAAATCGGCATACTTTCACTGCTTTTTCTCCACTTTCTTTTGGGAAAAAGATATTTTTGCGGAAAAAAAGTAACCTATATTGGAATCAGGAAACTAAGGTACCTCCTCACAAATTTTTTTTTTAAATACATCCATATAAAGGTACCCAGCCTTGGCTAAAATTCTAAAAATTATTGCGATGCTCTGGTAGAGGTGTTTAAAATATTTTAATAACAATGTAGTTCCACAAAGTAAAAATACAAATCAAATGCAAATTTTATTCGTCTTCTTTCAAAAATAAAAGGTGCACAACCGTGTTTAAAATATCCCAGTTTTAAACCAAAAATATCAGTACCTTTAAACCGTAAATTGCGTATTTTCACAGCTTTTTCTTCTCTTTCTCTTGGAAATGAGATATTTTTGTGGGAAAAAAGTATCCTATATTGGAAGCAGGTTGAAAGGGTATATCCTCACAAAATTTTGTTAAAATCCATCTAATAGTTTTTACGTGATGCGAACATAAATAAAAAACAGAGAGACAAACGGAAATGAGTTATTATTTTATTATATGTTTGTATGTAAAGATAAAGCCCAGTTCCATGTCAGAGGGATTTTTAAAACCAGTGAAAACCAGTGATCTCACCCTGGTGACCCCTCTTCCATTCCTTTACTCTTTAGTCTTGCACCAAAATCTGAGCCTGCGAAGAAAACATTACCCTGTTGAAGATGTAAGGTAGCACCATACCTATTAAGCTTATCTGTTGTAGTATTTTCTTGAATGCGGGACCATGAAATCCCAGACGTTGAAAGCTATCAAAAATATATTAGACAAATACAAATGTATGTATGTACTTCAAAAGCGATTTCACATGTTTTCTTTCTATAAATGATTGACTTTCTAAAAGGAACCCCAACCTAACACTCTTGTTTTGGAATTATATCTTTTGAATGTTAAATACAATTTTTTCATTGGGTTACCAAGAGCAAGTTTAATGCTATTTTTAACCGGGATATCCCCTTTATACATTTATTTGTGAAGAATTAAATTCACTTTTCAAATTATATAATTCTACGTGTCATCGGTCCACGAGCTGAATGGTGTTGAATCACTTACTCACTAAAGCAACTTTTGACGATTTTAACGCTGAAATTAAAAGTTGTGCACATTTAAAGATCATTGCAAAGATCATTATAAATAACTGAGGTGTTTGTGCGGTTGGTTGTTTAGTTAATGTTGGCCAACATAAATTTTAATTGGATTTCGTTGCCTGAGGTCTTGACAACTAATAGTGTGTTCCTGTTAAATACCAAGAACGGTTCATACAAAATTCGGTTGTAGTGAAATTTTAAACGCTTGCACATATTTTCCTTGAACCTCGGTAGGAAATTAAATTTTGGTTCTCTTCTTTAATTCTCCTTTTGAATATTAATGGCACGATTTTTAAATTGGAGGTAATTTCCTGAATAAGAATACTTGAGAAAATTTTAATATTATAGGGTTTTCCAATAGGAATTGTGAGATCTTTTTATCTTTTTTGTTTTCATAAATGAAAAATTTTTGTATAAATAGCCGTCACCGTTTAAATTTAGATCGCATCTGGAAAGTATTATTTTACGATGCACTGTGGGGTATTTTTCAATTAAGCTTAAAATTAATTTTGATAAATGTAAAAATTTAAGTATGCAGCAGGACAGACAATACAACTCTGCATAATATAGTGAATTTTCAAGGCTTTTGCTTGAGATTTGTCATTTTGGGACACTGTTGAAATCCAGAAAGTTGAGTAAATCGCATACGATTTTATTGACTTTATATGATTTTGAGAGCTTCGCAAGATATTTTTGTGTGGCTAAACGAATAAAGATTTTGTATTGATTTTTCTTTCTGTGAAAGGCTATGTCAGCAGCTACTTATATTAATTTTTAGAAAAATTTCATTTTAAATTTTTATGATAAAAAATTTCGTTCGAAATTAAAAAAAAAGTTTTTTTTTGTTCACTTTTTTGTCAAAAAAAAAAGTGAAAAGGTTTTTGAGAGTGAGGGCCATCGCGATCCTAAAATGTTATATATAACTATAAAATTTACGATCTCTACTTTTATACTGTGGCAAAAAAACGTTTCGCGTTTTTGCGATTTTGCGATTTCAACTTTTTTTTCTATTTTTGCTCATCTTGCAAAGGTAGATACGAGTCGGTCATAAAATGTTTTTGGTTTCTAAGTTGTTTGAAATAAATTAATTATTATTATTTTAAATGGTATTTGAGGACATGACAAAATTACTATTAATTATTTTGCCAAACTTTGAAAACAAACTGACTTATACCACTATTAAAATATACAGTAACTGTATTTTGTTTACCAACCAAAAATAAACTCAATTTATCAACTTAATTTTCATGGCATTTCATTTTATTAGGATTTGATATTAAATAGCTGATAAACTAGATTTTTAAAATTATGGACTTACACCACTTTTAAAATCAAGGGCTTATAATAATGTGGGGGCGAATATCAAAGCAAACCGCTTTCTTAATGGCTCAGTTTTCGATCCCCTTCAGTCCGCAATGGTTATAGACAACTAATTTGTAATTTAGGACAAACTTACTTTTATTTAGACACATGCTACCACCTGCTTTAACACTTGACTTTAGTCATTTCAGACTGTCGACTGATATCTATCGGCATTCTTTTCCATCACGGGTCTCTAATAATTGTCAGCATTTGTCCAAGCTTTGGTTAGATCCCCCATGGCAACCACTTTTAACAAGTTGCTGCACGTGGGTCTAATTCTTATGCTAGACAGTGCTGGACATTCCCACATAATGTGCGCTACAGTCTCAGTCTTTTTCTGGAACTATCTGCAGGAATTATCTGCTTCGATTTTTATATTGGCTAGATGATTCTTGAGGTTTCCATGACCTGTCACAGTTATCCAGCTAAAGGTTCTTCTATTATATCTGACCATTCGAGCCTGTCTACATGTAGTAGCCTCCCTCCACCTTTAGAGATTTAATGAGTTCACCCATTGTAGGACCTTCGCTCGCATTAGACCATTTGCCAGAGCTACTCTGGGTTGTCGGTTCCACAGAAATTCACACAAGATACCCTTTTTGCTAATTATTTCTGCTTCATTTTCTGGTTGCAGCGCCTTGGTGAACAAAGATACACTATATATGTATAATTCTATACCCACCTTATGAGGGAAATTATTGGTTCGAATTCGAAGGATTTTCAGTTACCACTTGAAGTTTTTCGTATTTGTGACCATCCCCGGCAAATAAAAACGTAATTATCTTGAGAGACTAACCTATTCACCTCTTAGAATCTGATTGTCCTCTTGGAATTTCTCTAAATTATAATTCAAAATATTCCCAGTAATAGAGAAATGATGTCCACCCACACAGGGAACTTCAAAGGTATCCAGAGTTCGTCTGCTAGCAGAGCCTGTTACCGCTCGTCTTCTCGAGGAGACATAAGTCTAAGTACTGAGACATACGTCTAAGTCTCTGCAAGCCTCGTTCTTATCATCCAAAGGTCCACTGGCCACCTTGCTATTCAAATTTTGTATGAACAGTTGTTTTTTTGATCCAAATATTTATTAGTTTAAAGTTTAACAGCTTTTAATCTTTAATTTAAAAATTGTGGTTTCTTTCTGTTTTTTATTTTTAATTTTAAAATTATTATTTTTAAAAATGATGATGATTATCTGAAGTAAAAAATTTAACCTTGCAGATCTTATTACTTGGTACGTACACACATATATATTCATACATACGGTGCAAGTATGGCAACACATGCTGAACATTAAAATTAAAAAATTTTGGTAAAAAATTAACAAACGAAAACATCAAATAATTAGCAGCAGTAAATTAAAGAAATTTGTTGTGTTTTTGTATTTTCGAAACGACACAATTCAAAACCGGGTTGACTGAAGATTATACCTTTTGGTTCCTTGATTCAATTTCAGGCTACGAGGGTGGAGGCAAAATTTTAAACAATATTTTTTGAAATAAAATTAATTTTTCGTGAAAATAATTAAATAAACAAGTAAGAGTGCTATATACGGCCGTTTCGAAACTTCTCTACCCTTCACCATGGTGATTTTATTTATACAGACATGTTCGACATTATCCATATTGTTGACTCTTTACATAAATTAAAATAAGTCTTATGAGAAAAAGCCTTTATTCTTGCTTTAAAGAAATAGAAGACAGCGGCGACGCAGCTAAATGAAAACAAATTCCGTTGGCTACAATTGTCGCCGTGTAGTCAGCTACTTAATGATATTGCAGACGACAGTTACATTGTAAACTCTGACATTGTTGTAGAAATACTTATTTTACTTTTAATAAAATTAAACAACTTTTTAAAAAAATAATAAATATTTCCTCCAAAACTTTTTGTTTGTATATGAATTTGTAATTTATAATTTTATGACATTTTCTTTTGTTGAATAAAATAAAATTCTCGCATACAAAAATAAAAATTAGCCTGAGTTGACTACAGATTCAACGGTGGTCGTGTGCGTAGCCATGTAGTTTTGCTGGCTTCAAAATAATCGTTTACCTAAAAACTGGTGTGTATTTTATTTTTGATGTTGTCTATGTGTTTAATGCAGAGTTTTAAAACAGAGATCTCATCTATTTAAGAATCAAACGCGTTTAAAAAAATATGTTACTCTATATACATACATACATACACTCATGATTTTCATTTTCATAGAAATATTGAATTTTTTTATTATTTCGAAAATTGTTTGTAAAAATTTTTGCAAAAATTTTTTGTAAAAATATTTTTTTTTGAAAAGTATTTGTAAAATTTTTTTTTTTTGAAAATTTTTCTGTAAAAATATCTTTTTAAAAATGCTTCGTTAATTTTTTTATAAATATTTTTTAAAAATTTTATTTTAATATTTTTATTTTTTTAATTTTATTGAAAATTTTTTTTTAGTTTAGGACCTTCCTGCAATCTAAAGCAAAAAAATAATCCTAATCAGACTAAAGCAAAAAAAAAACCTTAAAAAAAATTTCCTCATTTTGTACCCCCATGTGCCTTTTAACAACTCCTGGTTACCAGTGGCCACCCTGTGGGTCCATACGCTACCTCTATGTTTATTGCTTTCTATAATCCTCTAATACAAATCAAAGCAGAAAAACCCTACCAACCTAAAAACAAACAAAAATCGCTCCTCGCAGGGGGTTATTAATCCCCGGAAATCTGTATGCACTCCTTGCAATCTACCTGTCGTGGTCTAATATTTATTTGTCAAAAAAAGCAAAAGAGAATCATTAAAGCCGAAAAAAATGTGAAAAATAGGTGGGCGTGGTTTTTGGCCCGCAGCCTCCAAAGGAATGATCCAATGTTGCTGAATTTTAATCCCAAAATTGACAGATTATTGTGTTGAAATTTTTTTTTATCTCTTTTGGTGCCTTGGCAAATGACATTACTACCCGACCACGGACAGACGACAACTTCTCTATGTATAAGGATCCAGAATATATATACTTTATGGGGTCGGAATTAAATATTGTAGAAATTACACACGGAATGACAAACTTATATATACACTTTCCACCTTTGGTGAAGGGTATAAAAACATATGTATACGCGAATAATACGTCACTTTCGGAACACCATATAAGTTTTAGGATTACAATTTGTCAGTAATACAGTTTGTGTACCAATTTTAAGTGTCTACCTTTTAAGGATAGAAGACGCTGACAGACGAAGAGACTGCGAAACGATAAAAAGTACACGGAGAGTATTTTATTCCACTTTTGCTTCTAAGAAATCAAATGAAAAGATTAAACATTCCTTTTCAGCTATAGTTCCGATAAAATTAAGATCACAACTGAAGAAACTTTCATGGAGTCATACGGTAACAGTTTAATGGTTAAATACTCAAATGGATCTTTTTAGACAACTAATTAATTAAATAAAACTTATCTTCTATCTTCTCTTCTATATATAATTATATAAAAATTAATGTTTATCTGTATGTTTGTATGTCCTTTATAGAATCGTAAACTATGCATCTGATCATGTTATGATCTTAAGCAAAGTTGTTGCCCATGAGCCGGCGAAAGTTTCTAAGTTGGTTCGATTAACTTCCGACAGGTGGCGCCACGGAAAATTACTCAAAATTAATTAAATCGTAAGCTGTGCATTCGATGATATTTAGCAAAGTTGTTGCGCATGAGCCGACGAAAGTTCCTAAGTTGGTGGGGTTAATTTCCGACAGGTGGCGCCACAGAAAATTACTCCAAACGAATTTAAATCGTAAACTGTGCAATCGATCATGCTATGATCTTTAGCAAAGTTGTTGCGAATGAGCCGATGAAGGATTGTAAATTGGTGCGATTAATTTCTAACAGGTGGCGCCACTGAAAATTACTCAAAATTAATTAAATCGTAAGCTGTGCATTTGATGATGGTATGATCTTTAGCAAAATTGTTGCACATGAGCTGACGGAGGTTCCTAAGTTGGTGGGGTTAATTTTCGATAGGTGGCGCCACAGAAAATTGCTCTTTTTTCTGAAAAAGTGCTGAGTGGAAAATTTTCGCGTTAGAGGTAGTCAAATAGAGCTAAAAATAGCGCGAAAAGAGTTAAGTTGGTATCGCTGAACACAACACTAATGTTTGCTTAGGGCCAGCAACGCGGACCGGGTCAGCTAGTTAAAACTTTTTTTTTAGAAAATCTTAAACATTTTAAAATCAACCTCGCATTTCAACAGACTGCCAGTACGTTTTGTGTTATAACACAAAACACATTGTCTCTTATACAAGATTTTGCACTTTTATAAGCCATAAAATATCTTTCATACCTCTAATCATGCCAGTTGATTGATTGTTATGATGCCGTTGAGGATGAGTAGAGTAGTAAAAGTAAATGATCAATACGTTGTGGTCTTTGTCTAGTTTTGCAATGGCAAATTATTAAACTTAAAGAAGAAAAAAAAAAGATTTCAAATCCAAAAGTATTTTTATTTTAATAAAAAATTAAAAAATTTCAACAAATAAATTAAATTTAAAAAGAGTATAAAATCAATTTAGTTCGTCATCATTAGATATCGAAGGAAACTGTGTGAAGGCATTCAACTCGTTGATACTTAAAACCTAATGTTATATTGCTATTACGCCATGGCTCTATGCTATTGTTAGTTAAGTGTCTTAAAATATAAACACCTAAATTCGCACTACACAGAAAAAATTATTTTTCAGATTCAAACAAATAATTTGCATAATCAAAACAATTTTTGTTTGAAAATGGTCCTATAAACAAAATTGTAATTTCAAACAATTATTTTTAAAATTAGTTTATTGAAAAAAATTCATGATTTTTTCAAAAAAAATAATTGTGATATTTGGTTCTTTACCAAGTTTATTAAAAATAAAAAAAAATTCAAACAAATAATTTGGCTGAATCAAACAAAAAATTTACTGAAATTACACAAAAAAAATGACTGTCTGGAATATTGAATTGCATTAAACATAGCTACTGGATTCTGCAATAAAAGAGCATAAATAAACTTATATTACTGTAATGAGAAAGTTTAAAAAAAGGAAAGCCATTGAGAAAATCAAAAAGAGGATATAAAAATACTGGCCTGAGACAATGGGCCTCATGCATAAAAACGAGTAAAAGCGCTGAGTTGAGGCAGGTGAGCAATTGCTCGTAAGTGAGTTCAATCCAACAGCAACAGCTTTTGCTCAATTTTGTATGCATAAAAATGAGTTCAAACCAATTGCAATTACTTGAGCAAAGGGAGATCAAATATCTAATTGTTATTGAAGTGCAAACATGCCGTCAAGTGAAATAGAATCAGAATTTCTTGCTGTTTATTGTTGTAATCGTCATTGATAAGGATATAATCGTCTTTTAAAAATTTAGCTATGTTATTCAAAATGAAACAACTGGCTATTACGTGGGGCGATAACTCTGTCGATACCCGAATTTTGTATTGAAGTATCGAAAATCTTTGCTTCAATTGCCCAAAACACCGTTCTTTAATGACACGTTCTCTTGTAAACACTTTGTTGAATCTTTTTTCTATGTCAGTTGTTGGGTTTCGGAATGGTGTCATTAGCCATGGGCATATTCCATAGCCCTCATCCCCGAGAAGTAATGCATCGTTCGTTGCATTTTGCATTATTCTACAGACCTCGCTGTTTCGTAAGATGAGTGAGTCATGAACTGAACCAGGCTAGGATATGTCAACGCTTGTGAAAAGTTCTTTTCCATCACAAGTTACCTGCACATTTATAGAGTGGAAGCCTTTTCTACAAATATACTCATCGCTTTGATTGGTTGGTTTTTTTAATTTTTATATGAGTACAATCAATCAATCCAATTGCAAATGGAAAGCACTCGCTTGCTGTGGCAGATATACATGAGTTTCACAACATCCGCAATAGTTCGCGATACAGTTGATTGATGGACTCCAATATCTGCTATACCATTTTGGAATCCAGGATCTGCACAAAATCTTAAAAACAGTCGAATTTTATCAATCTTGCTTCTTCTGAACCGTCAAAAAAATAATTAGCCAACCAGCAACAACTATCATCAAACCTATGTATTTAACATTTTATTATTAATTATATCAAAAAATTAATAATTAAGAATACAAACCTGTATAATTTTTTATCCTCATTTGCTAAATTTGTTTTACGCTGTTGATAACATTTTGTATTTCTTTGTGGCACAAAATATTCAGCCATGATTCCTTGACTCGCGTACACTAAGTACGTATACATAAATAAGCTTCAGTCCATAAATAACATAATTATACCCAAACAATAAAAATATGTAAATAACTCACAATAGTTTTGAAGTAAATGAAAGTGGTGGAAAATAAATGGAACATTCTTGCAAAACTAAAATAATTTCTTATGCCCTGTTCAGACATAAGCCTTAATTTACCATACCAGAATTCAATTACTAAATTGAGCAATTAGTATATAATTACATCACTAATTTAATAAAATACGAAATGCAACCCTGCTGTATGTCTACTGTGAATTATGTTCAGTTAAGAAAATTGAGTTCACTGCATGTCACAATAGTATTAGTCAAGGCACATTAATCAGGTAACCTCACTACGAGGGGGAAATATTAAGGCGAAAATTTTTAATTTTTTTTAATATGAAGAAGTTTGATAGTTCAACTTCCATTTAAGAGGAAAAATTGTAAATTTAACTGTCAAAATTCATATCAAAAAAATTAAAATTGTTCGCCTTAATATTTCCCCTTCGTAGTGAGCCTACCTGATTAATATGCCTTGGTATTAGTAGTAGTAGCTTTAATATAACAACATAAACCACATGTATTTTGTGGGTTGAAATATAATTTTCAGATATCAAAAAGAGCTGACTGAAATAAATAATTACAAATCAAATTGTGGGTTCTTAAATCTCTTAATTGTATCGGGTGGTTAAAGTTTAAGGGCCGATGTTGAATGTGAACCACATCTAAACGTCAGGTTTTTTCTGCATTTAATTTGATAATTCTCAATTTCAGACTATGTACCTCAATTTGAACCATGGAAAGATATACAATCGAACAACTCAGCAAGAAATGGCAACAGTGGATGATCGATCAATTTTCGAAGAAAATCATCTTCAGAGATGAGGCATATTTTCAACTCGGTGGAATTGTCAATGAGCAGAATTGCCGCATTTTGGCGAATAATAATCCAAGAGTGATTGTCGAAAAACCAATTCACTCACAAAGAGTGACTGTTTGGTGCGGTTTATCGGCTGGTGGCATCATCGAGCCGTATTTTTTCCAAAATGAGGCCGCTCAGGGAGTTACTGTGAATGGTGTTCGCTATAGTGAGGAGATAACGAACTCTTTATGGCCCGAATTGGAAGATAAGGATGTAGACGATATGTATGTGGTTTCAACAGGACGTTGCCACTTGCCACACAGCTAACGAAACAATGGCTCTTTTGCGCGACAAATTCAATGACAGTGTTATCTCACGTGTTGGCGATGACAATTGGCCGCCAAGATCATGTGATTTTATACCGTTGGACTTTTTTCTTTTATCAATTTTTTTCAAAACGAAAACAAAACGAAAAATTGTATACGATTATAATGAAAACAATGTTTTTTTTTTCAGCTGTCAAATACTAATTAATTGATCTTAATTGAAGATGTGTGTGAACACTAAATTAAATTGATCAGTTATGATTAAATTGTCTCAATTAAGAAAACATGTCTGAACAGGATATTATTTTCGAGGGCCAAAATAAAGCTTTTTCGTTTTGCTTTCTTTATGTACAAGAATAATATTTTCTAATGACGAAATAGCTTAATCTTTTCGGTATTCTTTTTGTATAATGGTGTAACAGCTACAGCGCCATTTTGAATCGATTTTTTTGGTGGAACAGAATTCATCAGATTGTTTTATTTGTGACTGTGTTGTGTGCGTTATGACAATACATATATTGTTCGATTTTGCTTTGAAAGTAATCCACACCAAATTTTGGATACTAAACTAAAGGCTGTTGTTCCGTGACTCTTGGAAAAACTAAAAAACTAAAATTTATTGTAAAGCTCTGTAGAAGGTGTTTAAAATATTTTTATAACAATGTAATTCCACAAAGGAAAATATACAAATCAAATACAAATAAATAAAATATCCCGCTTTTAATTCATATTTTGTCATTATTTTAAAACAGCGGCATCTGTTGCGCAATCGTGTTTAAAATGTTCCGCTTTAAAAAATAAAAGATGCCTTAAGCTGGCCTTTAACAAATGTTGTTTGGTTTGCTACAACACGTACTACATTTTCCCATATATTATTCGAATGTTGTAAAGTGTATCAGGAATGGAGAAGTCTATACGTTCGTACTGTTTTTACTTTACCATACGTAGTATAAGGTAAAGTATAGTAATCATGAAAAATTTCGAGGTCGGGATTTCGACGGACTTATACGTTTTGAGGTCCCCTGAATCCATTTTGACTATTTTCGCGATAATGTCTGTGGGTGGGTGGGTGTGTATGCCACTATTTTTGTGGAGTTTGTACAGGTCATACCGTTGGACATATCAAAATGAAATTTAGTATGTGCCTTTGGTATGTGGAGATGAAGAGCTGTATAGTTTTTGGACATAATCGGGAGGGGACAACGGTCAGTTTTCTTACCCTCAAATTTTGTGAACGCTCTACAGGTCATACCGTACCACATATTAACACGAAATTTATAGCTGTATAAATTTTGGGCATAATCGGGAAAGGGCAAGGGGTAATTTACTTGCTCCCAAATTTTGTAAACGCTCTACAGGTCATACCGTATGACATATCGAAATGAAATTCAGTATGCTCCTTTGTTTTCTGGAGATGGAGAGCTGTATAAATTTTGGCCATAATCGGGAAGGGGCAAGGGTAGTTTACCTAACACCCCAAACCGCAAAAAATTAATTTTTCGATTCGAATATACTTTTGCCTTTTATTTTTTATGTAATATATTCATAAAAATATCTGTTTCCATTTGGTATGGTAAAGTTGAGTGTAGGCCACTCCAGTTTTATTTATTATGTTTAAATGATATTTTTTATACAACTTAAAATCAACAAAAGGTTATAAAAAGAGTAATTGCTTAACACAGCTATGTACATTCATTCATTCCCTTCTACTTAAGTCATCTGTTCCCACCAAATAAACCTTAAATGTGTCCTTGTCTTCGATTTTTTTAATTGCAGGATTTTTTGGCACAAACTCCACTACCCTGAAGGTTTTGCGATGTCCTTCTTTCAGCAGTATATAAATAATATACCAACAGAGCACTTGTAGTTCTGAAAAAATTAAATTAATTCAGACATTAATCGAATTAAATTCAAGTATACGTTATTACTTTTTGCCAAACTTACCCAAGGCCATAAAAAATCCAAAGGCTAAATAAAAAGAAGGTCTTGAAGCCATTCGATTAGCTTCTTCAAACTGAGCAATTACCGCAAATATATTAAACAATATTAAGACAGCGATATTGGACAGCCAGGGTAATAACAAAGCATGACGGTTCTAAGGAAAAGGAAAATGATCTTTGTAAATAAAATTAACTGTCACGTGCTTATTATACATACATATGTATGTAGTCTTTTATATAAACCTTATATACCAACGAGTATACATATGTATGTATAAAAACTTTTCATAAATATGTCCACATTCTCACTTACTTGCACTAAACCATAAATTAAAATAGTTGAAGTCATTATTGTTAAAAAACAAAGTAAAACCACGGCATAGTCGTTATCTGAAAAGAAAATAAAATCAATGTTGTAAAAAAATATTTTATTCTTTAAATACATAGACAACAGCAGGCTACCGACTACAAGCTGTCAAAACTAAAATGCACGTTTTTATGAGGAAGAATATTTTGATTGCTTCATAGCCACATGACTACACAACCACTGTTGCTGTTGCAGCCAACTTAGGCTAATTTCTATATTTGTATGCGACAATTTTATTTTATTCAACAGAAGAAAAAGGTCTTGAGGAAATATATTTATTTGTTTTGACATGTTATAAGTTTTTTTTTTTTTTGAAAAATTTAGTTTATTTTTATAAAAGTAAAATATGTATTTCTTCAACAATGTCATAGTTTACGATGTAGCTGTCTCCATTAATTTAATTAAGCAGCTGACTACTTGGCGACAATTGTAGCCATCGGCGTTTGTAGTCGTGTAGCGGTATAGCCGCTGCCATCTATGTGTATTAACTGTAGCAAAAAATAAAATGCTTTTCAATTAAAGGTTTCTTTTCAGCTGCATGATTGTTGGAATGAAATTTTTTATTACAATCTCCGGCGAGTAACATTGGCTATTCGATCAGTCCAATTTTTGACTACTTTTTCTAATAAATCTGGCGTCAATTATAGTTTGAATATTGATTTCTAATGTTTCAAGTCGGCAAAACTAATGACTTAACATAGCCCCGTAAAAAGTAATCCAGAGGCATTAATCAAATGAACGAGAGGGCCAGTGAACAGGATCATTTTTGGAAACAAAGTTGTCACCAAATTGATTTTTCCGTCGTCTTGTTGGAATCAAATGTCGTTGATGTTTAGGTGATTAATGTTTAAAACGAAAATTCAGACGGCATGGCTCGATAGCGCTCACCATTTATAGTAATTCGATAAATAAAGATTGGCACGTAAGTCAAAATCCTTCTGTAAATTTTTTCACATACAAATCGACATTTTCAAATCGACGTATTCTTCAATACTTCGCTCTACAGTCTTTTCGGCACAAATATTTCTTTGCTTTGTTGATTGTTTTGAAAAAGAGTAAAAATATTGCGAAAACGATCAACAACTGCATAAACTGCTTGCTCACTATCCCGATTATGTGGACCGTAAAATGGACGAAGTGCTCAAATTTTTTTTAACGAATTTCCACATGATGATAAACCTATCGATATCGATATCGGTAGTTCTCATGCCGATAAACAAAAAAACACTCGATAGAAATATTAAAATAAATAAAACATAAATCAAGTAACAGTAGTTTAATTGGTAATGCCGAATCTTATATACCCATTGCCAAAGTGTCTCTTACCCCCCGTCTCCATTACCTACCGTCTATACCTGATAAAAATTTGTCTTGATAAAAAAACTCAGTAATTTTTATATGAAGTTTGACTTTTATCAAAACAAATTTTTATCAGGTATAGACGGTAGGTTAGACCAAGGCGAATTGAATACTAGGTAATCGCAATGAAGCAACAAAAACATCTACAGGCAATTTTGTTTGTGTAAAAACACCCACAGTTGTCAAAAACCCAAAGAAAAATTCAAAAGAAAATAAAAAAAGAAGACAATTTTTTAGACAAAACCCAAAAGTTTGGTAGTTTTTGCAAAATATATTATAATATTTAAAGTAAAAAGTGAATAAAAGTGAAAAATAAAAATAAAAGAACATAATCTTAGAGTGCAATAAATTTTTATTTTCAAGTTTTATTTAAGAAAATGTGTCGCGAAGAAAATGTGAAAAAATTTTGACATAGCAGGTCATAAAACACATATAAAAGAAGATGTTCACCTGGGCTATCAGTTTTACCTAGTATTCAATTCGCCTTGGGTTAAACCTTAACATGTCTTAACAAAAGTGAAACTTCATATTAAAAAAAACATTTTTTTATACCCTTCACCACAGGTGGAAAAGGTATATCTAAGTTTGTCATTCCGTGTGTAATTTCTACAATATTCATTTCCGACCCCAGAAAGTATATATATATTCTGGATCCTTATACATAGAGAAGTTGATTAAGCGATGTCCGTCTGTCCGTTTTTAGTGTTGTAATGTCATTTGCCAAGGCCCCAGAAGAGATACAACAAATTTAAGCACACCAATCTGTCAGGCGTATTTTGGTATTGTAATTCAGCAACATCGGATCATTCCTTTGGAGGCTGCGGGCCAAAAACCACGCCCACTTATATTTTTTTCACGTTTTTTTTTAAATTTTTTTCGGCTTAAATGATTCTGTTTTGCCTTTTTTCCAAATAAATATTAGACTGCGACAGGTAGATCGCAAGGAGTGCATACAGATCTCGGGGGATCAATAAACCCCTGCGAGGGGCGATTTTTGTTTGCTTTTAGATTGGTAGGGTTTTTCTGCTTTGATTTGTATTAGAGACCTTAATAGAAAGCAATACACATAGAAGTAACCAAGGGACCCACAGGGTACCCACTGGTAAATAGGAGCAGTTAAAAGGCACATGGGGGGTCAATATGAGGATGTTTTTTTGTAAGGATTTCTTTTTGCTTTAGTACGACCATTCTAACTCAATATAGATTGCAGAAAAGTCCTAAATTTAACAAAAAAAATTTCAATAAAATTAAAAAAAAAATTAAAAAATTTTTTTCCAAAAATATTTACAAAAAAATTTAAAAAACATTTTCAAAAAGATATTTTACAGAAAAATAAAAAAAAAAATTTTTAAATTTTTTAAAAAAATATTTTTACAAACAATTTTCGAAAAATTGAAATAAAAATTTCAATATTTCTTTGAAAATGAAAATCATGACTGTAACATAACATATTTAATATTAAGAATATACATATGTATGTATGTATGTACATATGTATATAGAGTAACATATTTTTTTAAATGCGTTTGATTTTTAAATAGATGAGATCTCTGTTTTAAAACCTCGATGCATTAAACAAATAGAGATCATCAGGATACCGACTAAAAACTGTCAAAAATAAAATACACACGTTTATAGGTAAACGTTTTTTTGTATAGCTACATGGCTACACGACCACCGTTGTGGCTGTCGTCAACTTAGGCTAATTTCTATTTTATTCAACAAGAAAATTCATATACAAACAAAAAGTTTTGGAGGAAATATTTATAATTTTTTGAAAAAGTTATTTAGTTTTACAAAAGCAAAATAAGTATTTCTACAACAATGTCAGAGTTTACATGTAGCTGTCGTCGTGAATATCATTAAGTAGCTGAAAACATGGCGACAATTATAGCCAACGGAATTTGTTTTCATTTGTCTTCTATTTCTTTAAAGCATGAATAATGCATTTTTCTCATAATTTAAGTAAAGACTCAACAATATGGATAATGCTGTACATGTCTGTATAAATAAAATCATTGTGGTGAAGATTATAGAAGATTCGGCACGGCCGAATATAGCACTTTTACTTGTTAATACTGTTTTTTTATATGAAGTTTGACTTCTGTTAAGAAATGTTGATAGCAAATGAAGACGGGGGTTTATGATGAAACACCAATCTGTGCAAAATTGAAGTGTTGCACTAAAATGACGTTTTCTTTTGGCAATTTGTTTATTATAATATGTGTATGTATGTATGTATGTATGTATGTAAGTATGTATGTATGTATGTATGTATGTATGTATGTATGTATGTATGTATGTATGTATGTATGTATGTATGTATGTATGTATATTAAAGATAATAGAAGACAAAACTCGCCATCCCGGTAATAAAATTGAAATTTTCTGCACATATCGGCCTAATATCATGGCATGGCGTAGTCTTAAATAGACTTTAAATGCATTTAAGTTGCATTTAAGTGTGTGATGAAAAACTTATTTTCATATTTAAATTCAACTTAAAGATAAATAGGTACGAAATGAAAAATTGTCAATAAATAAACAATAAAAAACTACGACTTTGTAGTGGTTTATAACAGTAATAAAATGTGTGGCATTGTTTAAAAAACAAAATGGGAAAATAAACAAAGCATACCTTATGGCGTTTTGTTAAATACAAAAAAAAACGTAAACTAATCAATAAAAATGAACTCTACCCACCTCCTGCACTTAATATCGACCAAATCATTAGAAGATTAAGTATAATATAGATGACACCAATCATTAAACCAATTTTATACAATTTAAATTGTAAACAAAAGTATTTCGTAGTAAGAGCTTTCATTTTTTTCTTGGTTATTTATTTAATTTTTGGCAAATAGATATTTATATTTTTGCAAAAAAACGTTTAATTTTTATTTCTTTCATTTTGAGTACACAGTAATACAAGCTCTGAAGTACATTTACAACTAAATATAAAACGGAAATAAAAGGACATGCTAGCGAATTTTTTCTTTACCTCTAAATTTTTTAAATGTTTTGTTAAACTTAAGCAACTGATATAATTTTACAATCATACATACATATGAACCAGTTGCGTGTCCTTAATTGATTTACATGCATACATACATACGTAGTATGTACAGTAGACGCTCGCAAATTAGAACCGAGTTGTTTTTGAAGCTATTCTAATTTCTGAATTATTCAAATTTCTGGACGTTTTTTTTCATATAAAAAATAAAAAATTGAGTAAATTTACTTCCAAAAACTAAAAACAAACAACAAATAGGGAAAAACATACATATATGATTTGGTGATTCCCCTTTTTAGTTTTGCTTTGTTCAAACAGAATGAAAATAAATTGGGGATTTCTTGTGTTTAAATAACAAAAAAAAAAACGCTCAGAAATTAGAATTTTAAATTCGAATCCCAGCCAACAAAATTGTTCGACATCCGTAAGATGTCCTCCATAATTTTATTCACATTGCCTTTTTTAATAAAATCTCGTTACCTAAAATGAAGAATATTAAATAAGTAAAAATAATAAAGATTTTATTCTTTAACTTACTATTTTCCTAGAAGTTGCGCATTTTGTCTTCATTTTCCTTTCCTTCCCAATCAAAATATTAGCTTGAGGATTTAAAAAATTTTTAAAACTTATTTTTATGTATGTACATTAGGGTGTCCCTTATTTTTGGACGTCATTTTTTTTTTGCGCATACCCGCTAAAAAGTTTCTAAATAATCTAAGAAGACACCAGAAAAAATTTTACATTGATACAAGAATGGTAAACCGTGGCGACTTGCGATCGTTTACATTGCTTTCAAAAAAATAAGCTTTCATATATATTTGTTTATCTAAAAAGGTGATTCTCCTTTTTGCTCAACTGTCAAATTAATGTATGTTTGCGGTGGCAATTTTCAATTCCAATAGTGTGTTTTATAAAGTTCGGTGCCTTAACTAAAAAAATGTCCGTCGAATTACGAAGTGGAAAACAAAAAATTTGTCTCATCGGAATGCCTTGTCATCAAATTAATGGTGCTAAACTACCATCTAATAGACAAGTTCTCGCTGTGCTTTTTTACAATATGCGCGAAGTCAAGCTCGATCTTAGAGAAAGTGCAAATCTAGTAATTAGAGAATGTGTAATTTTTTGGGAGAAGGCAAGAATTCCTACAAAGGCAATTCCGAACTGTGTCAAGAAGCTTTTAGATAAATATACACTTTGGAAAAAGTTGCAAAAAAATTGTAAGAAAAGCCTCGATATTTATAGGACCCGTGAAAGTAATTTTGAAAGTGATCTTGATAACCTATTTGATATTGCTCATGCTGCTGCCCTTCAAATTATCAAAATAGAAGAGGATAAAGCATTTTTGAAGCTACAGAGAGAGCCGGGTAGACCGGGTTGCTTTGCTGGCATAGATAAAAACTTGGCAGACAAAGAGGAAAGATCTAGAAAAAGGTTATTACTCGAAGAAACAAGAAAATTAACGCAACAAGAATTTTCGGAAGTTGCATCGACTTCTACATCATATGCTGAATGCAGACAAGTTTTAGACGTGGAAGAAATATTAAATTCTGATACCGAAGATTCACAATATTCCCACGACGACGAAATCCAGCCAGAGGCAAGCACAAGTTTGCAGAGCGACAGTTCAAAAAGAGGAAGAAAAAATCTGATAACACCAAAGGTAGTCGCAGTTTTAGACAGGTGCCAGCTAAGTATAAGAGATTCTGTCTATATTATTCAGGCTATCCTAGAGGCATTGGATCTGAAATGCAATTGCAAAAATTTTGCAATAAATAAATCTTCCATTCAGCGAATTCGTACACAAATGAGAAAATCACGTGCAGAAACTATAAAAAGTGACTTTAAGAACAACGTACCTGATATCATAACCGTCCATTGGGATGGCAAACTTTTACCCGGCTTAGACGTGAGAAGCTCCAAAGAGGAGAGGTTGCCAATTATAATTTCTTATAGCGACAAGGAACAACTTCTTGCAGTACCAAAATTGGAGAGTTCGTCTGGTAAACACCAAGAAACAGCTATTAGAACAGCTCTATATGACTGGAATCTCATTGACAAGGTGCAAATAATCTGTTGTGATACAACATCAACGAACATTGGCCGTTTTAATGGCGCTTGTGCTCTTTTGGAGAAAAGTTTGGGCAGAGACCTGGTGCTTTTCGCTTGTCGTCATCATATTTATGAGTTAGTGCTTAAAAGTGTATTTGAAGCCAAAATTAAGCAAAATGTTCGATCTCCAGAAATACCACTTTTTAAAAAAACTAGAGACAATTGGAAAAATTTAGATTCGAATAAGATAGAACCATGCATCGATTTCGTTAGAAAGCACATTCCTGATGAACAAATTTTATCCATCTTAAGGTATTACAAAGCGGCATTGGAAAAAACTTTTATAAGAGAAGATTATCGTGAATTAGTAGAACTCTGCGTTGTGTTTTTGAATGGCGATCCAGAAAAGAAAATAAAAATCAAGCCCCCCGGAGCCTTACACCAAGCACGATGGATGGCCAGAGCCATTTATTCATTAAAAATATGTTTGCTCCAGTCCCAGATCAACATAGATGCAAATGATAAAAGTGCTCTGCAGGACATTTGCTTATTTGTTGCGATAATTTACGTAAAGCCATGGCTCGAGTGTACAGAAGCTGTAAAAGCACCTAATCAGGATTTGGGTTTTTTGAAAGCTGTCAAAGGCTATAATGAAATAGACGAAACAATTTCGAATGCTGCTCTAAGTAAGTTTTGTAAGCACTTATGGTATTTAAGTGAAGAGGCAGTCATTTTATCACTTTTTGATGACGAAGTGGATGACAAAACAAAAACAAATATGGTTGTTAACTTAAACAGGGAGGAAATATCGGATTTTAACAAACGATATATTCCAAACAGCGATGAAATGTCATAATCGTTGTTTGGTGAGTCAAATTTATTTTTTTTTAATGTTATCTTTGTGTTAAATCATATTTTTTGAAAAATTAGTACTGAATGCTTTTATAACAACTTTTATTACAACCTTTCTTTATTTCAGCTAAAAGACTTGATTGCTTTGTATCAGGTAAAAGCAAAGTATTTCTTGCAAGATTACAGATCGATGATAGTTTTCTTCGCACAAATGTGGCGTCTTGGATAAACAACGCTGCATTTCTGGAAGCCAAACGAAAAGTAAGTCTTTTACGAGTGGTAAACGATGCTGCTGAAAGAGCAGTCAAACTTGTGGAAGATTTTCACGGACTTATTACTGCTGATGAAGAGCAAAAACAGTTTTTGTTGCGCTGTGTTGAGGAACAAAGAAACCTGTATCCAGACTGCAGAAAAAACACTTTAAAAAGAAGTTATCCCATATAATTTGGAATATTAAAATATTCTTAATAAAATATTCTTAATGCATCTTTTCATTTTTTCATTGTTCTCATTTACTGTATTATGTAAAACTTCTTGCCTTAGTCGCCACGGGTTACAATCATGATAGAAGAGTAAAATTTCATATTTAGGTATAATTTTCTATATATAAAAAAATTATAGGGTATGCGTTTCGAAATTCGAAAAAAAAAATTTTTTTGTCTTATAAGGGACACCCTAATGTACATATTTTATTTGTCAAAATATTTATAAAATATTAAAAAAAATAAAGATAAACAAAAGGGATTTAAATTGTCTAAACGAAATCAGCTATAATAATATCAGACAAATCTGTGTAAAGAAACAAATAAAATTCTCACAACATATCTATACGAAATCGATCAGAAATGCCGTATATTAAATTTCCGAGACATGTCTGGCAGAAATCAATACGAAATATCCGAAAATAAAATCAGAAATTTGTAAATTTGTAAGAGCTGTCTGATTCAGACAATGTCGGAATATATTATTGGTTGGGATTTCAGAGCGTTTAATGAGAAATAAAATCGCTAGATAATGCAAAGAGTAGCTAAAGTGTAATTATTCTTATAAAAAAATAACAATAACAGGTTGTTTGCATCCAACTTCACTAACTAACGCTCTCCCAAAATTGTTAGTTTACGTATAACGGGCTTGTTTAGGCTTAGCAGTTATATGTATGTACATATGTACATCAAAAGTCTACGCTTACAAGAAATTCATTAAATTTAATAAACTTTAAATAAAAAATTGATAAAAACTAAGTAAGCTGTTTTTATGTTCTGGAGCTTTGAAAACCAATCTAAGGCTAATTTTGAATTGTATTAACCAGGTGTGTGATTCCTGCGGACGAATCTTCCTCCACTCTTTTTATCATACAGTCCTTCAACATTGTCTTGCCCCTTATCGTTCGCTGGCGGATTTTTTACTTCAATAAGGAGGTACCTTAGTATCTTGATTCAAATATAGATTAATTTTTTCCGTAAAAATATCTCATTTGCAAGGGAAAATAAAGTAAAAGTAGTAAAATTACTTAATTTTTCCGATTAAAAGGTATTGCAAACTTGGCAGCTTTTTATTTTTTAAAAGCAGGATATTTTAAACACCATTACAGAACTCTACAATAATTTTAAAATTGCATAACATTTTAGAATATTATCCAGGGATGGATATAAAGAAAATACACTAACGATAAGTGAATCACTAAATAAAATAATAAAATAAATACAATTATTTTTATTGTTCTTTTCTGCGGTTTTTTAAATTCATTTATTTAAGGTATGAAACTATTTTGGCATTTAAATAATAAAATACATATACATAATATAAATAATAATTTCTTTATCTTTAAAAAAAATTAAATTTACTGTCTGTATAGAACCGTGTTGCATTATAAAAGCTATCTGTATGTAATTATTTAGTTTAACAGACAGTAAACGCCGACAAAGCTTAATAAGCCGCCGCCGATTGCAATTTCTTCGGCTTGGGTATCAGCTCCACACATGAGTCACATGCGTACATACATATGTATGTATTTGTTGTTCAAACAAAGTGTAAATTAAAAATTTACGAAAAGGGGGATTTCCCAAACCTTCAGTTGCAAGTTCGTGTGTTTTGTGTGGATTTTTATAGCAGAGTTACCAGATGCCATTTGAATATTATACGTAAAATTTCGACAAAAAATCATCAATAGATATAAATGATTTATTTCTTATTGTTTTTAAAATTCGTGGTGTTTTAGTGAAACAATTTTAGTATATACGAATTTCAAACTTAACATAAACATTTTATAAATATTTTTTTTAATTTTGAAAATTTTTAATTATTATTAGTCGAACTGTTTATGTATTTACATACATACAATGAAATTTATAATCAAGCTTAAGTTCGTTTTTATTCTCTCTAAGAAAGAATTAATTAAATTACAAACAATAATATTTTTTATATAAATATTAAATATAAATATTTTTTTTAAGCAATAACTGCAAATATATTATTGAGGAAAACAACGTTGCCATTGCTAGGATTAAAAATTTAGTAGATCTAGACCTTTAAGACCATATATTATTTTTAAAAATCAAACAAAAATTAAAGAAATGCCAAACTCCAAAAGAATGCGCAGATGCGAGGTACCCAACTTTAAAACCACATAGCGCCACCAGTGGTAAGTGGATGCTAAACAGCGTCGAAACTTAAGCTCCTTTGCTCGGCTGATATCAAATTTTAGATCAATAGCCGAATCCAATTTGAAATGGCTGAGTTATTTTCACAATATTTTGATTCTGCCCCACTGTGCAGTGTCACATGACACACAGCACGCACACCAATGGCCCAATTGAGAGGTAAATCCGGCGAACAGTTTATTTCAGATTTGATGCCGGCCAATTGGCCGCCTAACGCCTATAGAATATCTTTTGTGGGCTATATTAAGGCCCATGTCTATAGGGACAAGCCCGCAACGGCTGACGCACTGGAAGCCAATATTGAAGAATTTATTCATGAGATACAGGCCGATATATTGGAAAGTGTATGCCAAAGTTGGAACCAGCTTCTGAACCATTTCTGGCGTAGCCGTGGTCAACATATACATGAAATCATCTTTAAACATTGATATATCGTTCTATCAACTAAAATAAAGATTTCATACATTTCTCTAAATTTTTGTGTGTTGTTTTTAAATTAAATCCGAAAGCTTTAAAAAAATCACCGCTTGATAACAACCCTCACAGCGAAAACTGTTCACATCGATACTTACGGAGGAACATTGTACTAGGCAACATGAAAAACGAAAGAAGAAATATTAATTTCACACGAGGTAACGTTAAGTGCAACATGCTTATGTTTTCTTTAATATTCCCTCGAGTGTTTCTAGCATAATACTTTTAGTCTTGTTGTGTAAGAATAGAAATAAATAAATGCAAAAGCTTTGGCGATTTTTAACTAACTTTGTCTGGCAGCTATAGTAAGTGTGGGTAAGCAGTGTTGCCACTGGAAAATTTTTTATTCTAATAAATTTTATTTTTTAAATATACTACATATAATCCTTTGGAAGCTGACAAATATTAAAAGTTGTTTGGAAACATAAATGTGTATGTACCAAGGCGAATTCATACCAGGTGGAGATGATAGCCCAGCTGATTGTTTTTTACTCTCGTTTTTTTTGCTAATGTCTTGTCAAAAATACATTGTTTCATATCTGCTAATCTAATGTCAAAGTTGTTATTTTGTTGTAGTTTTTTCTCTACTGCTAACACCTGGTATGAATTCGCCTTGGTATGTTCATATACATACATATATGTATGTATTTGGTATTAGGATATTTAATACAGGGCCATTATTTTGAAAATTTAAAATTTTTAGAACTATCGAAAATAAAGGAAGGAAATGTTATTTGTAAAAGTTTAATTTCAATATAAAATTTAGTATGTAATTCAATATGTCATATTTTTCAGATTTAAAAATATTAGTAGAACTACATATTTGTTAATATACAAATGAATTGTTAAGTCCAGGGTCTAATTACCGCATTCGAAATCGAGTAAAATCCCTCGTAATTTTTCATTTTGCTATCATGGCACTCGATATCGAAAAAAAAGTATCGTAATTTCATTCGAAAGGAAATGTTTTTAAACCGATTTTTCTAGTTCACTTGTTGACTTATTATTAATCTATTACAATTTGATAAAAAAAACGATTCGATACATGTCGAATGGCATAATTAGCTAACTCGACTCGAGTTTGTTATTTAATACGATAGTTTACTCGATATCGAATGCAATGATTAGGCCCCAGGTTTTAGCTCGTTTTTCCTCTCCAACTACTCAATAGGTGGAAAAAATATTTTTTTCAAATTAGGTTATAAAATTTAAAGAAAGATGGAAAAAAATCCTTATAAAAAATCATTAATGCATAAATTAAACAATAATGCACCAAATATGCTACCCTAAAGAACACCCAATGTTTGCAATATGAATGATAGGCATGTCCTTCAGTACACACTGAGCAAGTTCTAGTAGATATGTAGGTAGGATTTAATCCTTACCAATAACCTGGTATTAATTAAAAATTTTGTCAATAGAATTGAATGAGACACCTTGTCGAACGCTTTAGAAAAACCAAAAAAAAAAAATACTTTTGTTTGACTTTCAAGCACAAATGCATCTAAATAGAAAAGGGGATTAGAGTTGTCACTGCAGACCTGCCAGAACAGAAGCTGTACTAACAAGGATATATCTACGTCGTAGTTTAGAAAAAACTTTTTTTATGAATAATGTGCATAAAAATATTGGAAACACAGGAAATTTAATAACAGGCCTATAAGATCTTACCATACCTAAAAACAGAAATGCGGAGTGATAGTGTCTATTGCATGCACCACTGCATGTTATTTCGGTTTCACCACGAAGAGAACTTTTGCATTTACAACATTCAACCATAATGAACTAATAAATTGATTTTGTTTATTATTTAATTTTTGTTAACAAAATTATAAGATTAAACAGAGCAATTAATGCCACGAGTAAAAAGCAAGCCCGATGTGATACGAATGTTCGGTTGCCGAGTCATCCGATATTGTGTAGATTTTATTTATTAAATATTTATTCAGTATTTAAAAAGAGTCAGTGTATAAGATAAAGCACTGTATGAGCACAAAAAACGAAGCTCACAAGACGCTCAATATAATATTTCATTAAATACATGACTGTTCATAGCACACGAATAACGATGAGTGGACAATAATAAATAGAGAAGGTGAGCAAGCTAAATGCGATGAGCTTGCAGAGATTTCATAAGCAAGTTCAAAAAAGTATGAGTAAATGTTGAACACAATAACAATGAACTTGATCGAGTTCAAGCAATTTTATGCTCTTATTGAAACGGAAACACAACTCAAGTGTAGAAACAAAAAACACAGAATTTTTTAACAAAAAACAACTTCTTAAATAAAACAAAAACCACTACTACAAGCAAAACGCAATAAGCCCTAAGTTCTACACAGCTACTAAACAAAAAACACAGAGTGTTTCGAACATGAGGCTAGTAAACACGGCGCTTACTAGTATAGAAAATTCGTTTTACTCGGTCAGCTCATTGCGTTTATGATACGCAATGAGCTGACCGAGTATCATATGATTAGGTACGTATGACGACTTGCTCATGAGCACATGCATTAGATGAATTTGCTCATGCAACTGTTTAGTACAAGACGACAAATGCAATGAATGTGGAATGTATTCCTATTGTTTATTCTTCAGGTTATTAGATACAAAATTTAAAAATTTTTGTAAGAAATATATGCGATGACGTGTCAGTTTTGTATCGACACAAAGCTGCATTACGACCAGTTGCACACCAATCATGTTGTGTTCATAAGAGTTTTTTTTTAAATAAAAACAGAATACTGTTATTTAGTTTACTATCCCACCACGCGAAAAAAAATTTCATAAAATTTGGTAGGAAAACACCAACAATGGTAACGCTGCTGATAAGTGTAATTTTCAATCTGTTTGGTTGCTTTATTTTCTTGATCTTTTAGCTGTCGGTAATCAAAGTTTATTTATTTTAAGACAAATTCTTCGTGCAAATAAACGTTCGAACGATCAAAAGGATTTTGTAAAATAAAAGACTGGCTTTAATTTTTTTACTTGGAAATACAAAGTTGATACGAAGTACATATAATTGTTAATAAAAAGCCAACTAACTTTTCATTTTATAGTGTTTAATACCTACATATGTATTTAAAATAAAATATCTTATTTTGATCTTCAAGTTTGTTCCTTTAAAATGCTTCTAATTTTTAGTAAACGATTTAAATAAGAGTTTTGGATCTCCAAAAACTAATTAAATCTGTTGTTTTGAATACTAAACATATGTATGTATGTATGTAAATAATATGGATTTACAAATCCGTACATAAATATGTGTGATGTATGTACATATGTACGTACAAAAGATTTCTAAGTACAGGCCAGGAGGATTTACTATTGTACACAATCATACGATTCAAATTCACAAAAAAATCTGACAGAATTCTGTCCTACTTAAAAAATCGTTTCAAAATAGCGATGTAGATGCCACACTATCCTAAAAATAAGATTTTGCAACTCTTAATCGCATGGAAAAATACTATTTTATGAATTTTTTCAAAAGATAAAATCGTACAGATATGTCAAAAAGTCTGTCACACACATACACTTTTAATCCACACTATCATACTTTTTAGGCACACATGCAATTTTTGACAAATCGTACGACTGAGTATGATAGTGAAGCACATGGTCTTAATAGGCGAAAATTGGTAACCCTGCAAATAAACTCAACATTTTTATTAAGTCGCAATTTACATAGGACAGAAACAGGGCAGACATTTTTTGAATTCTCTTTTGCTCTTGCTTAAACAACAACACTAGTCATGAAATACACACTCTACCTCTTCAACCCCTTGCCTACAAATCTCGTCTGTCTGCCCATTTTTCTGTCTAATGTAAATTGCGACTAATCGCTAGATAAAGTAGAAAATAAATGGCACCAATCTTACACAAAAAAACAATAACATTTTGTTTGCACCCAACCAATAATTGGATTTTCCAAATGAAAAGCGTTGACGCCGCGCTATTTAGGGTTGCTTCATATATTTTGTATGTACATGAGAATTTTTGGCAGTTGTTTTACGCCTTACGGCCTTGTTTAGGTTGAACAGTTAAACTCTCGTTTTAATTTGCTATCAAGATGTCTTAACAAATGAAGCCGATCCCTGTATGTATACAGGGGTCGGCCAATCCCTGTATGTATACGGGGGTCGGCATTTTATTAATAAAACTGCTCATGATTAATTCATTAATCCTTTAAATTTTTAGTTTACAAAATCAATCCGTTGTTTGAAAAATATTTATACGCAAAATGGGTTTTCTTAATAGACGTTCCCAAAATTTTCGCTTAGCAGTCGCTTTTTATGTCATTCTAAATTTATTCGAAGCTTTCAAATTGTTATATATATATTTACGTAAGTACTGTGCTGCTTTTAATATTTATCCAAAATATTTTAACAATATTTGTCTAACTCGAAATAGATGAACCTTTTACTCCGACAATGTCTGTGGGACTTTTTTCATCTGACATATATTTACTTATGACGGTATTTTTAGCGGTTTTAATGTTTGTTGGTGTAAAAAGAGTAAGATTGAATAATTCTAAAACAAGATAATAATTTTAAAAACCATAATTTCTTTCTTTTTTATTCAGAAACGCCATATATTTTTGGTACCCCTTTTAGTGATAAGCACCTTAGTGCTAAGGGAAATTACTTTTCCCTTTTTAGGCGAACTATTTTTTTAGATCCAACTTAAAAAAATGGTAAGTAAGTAGGTATAAAAATATTATTTCACCTTGATTAAATTAGTTTACTTGATATAAATGTAATCAGGAATAGATTTTAGCATTGGCGTAGAAGGACATATTTTATAGGAGGGCTTGTAAATACTTTTTATTGGAAAAAATATGAAAATAAATATATAGTACAATTTTTCAAAATTCTATGGGGGCATTGCACTCATAGAAAGGCCTTTCTACGCCAATGATTTTTTAGGGTTCCGGCAACCAAAGAGTAAAAAACGTATTCCGATTAATATCGCTTTGATGAAGATAGACACTTAATATTTTCACAAAAAGTGCATTATTATAGCTGCTACATATAACAAATTATATTAAAAAGTAAAGAGTGATCCAAAACACCCGAGTTGATGAATTTTGAATTATCTTTTGAATCGTAAGAGGCAATTTTTGACATTTAAACAGAGTGTGCATTAATTACAAAGTAGCTATAATAAGTATCAAAAATTATGCAATCTTAAATACTGTAGGTTGGTGCGGAACCCTGTATGTATGACTCGTACTTATCACTCGCTAATTTAATAATTATTCATTTATCATATTTTTAGACATTGGAATAATAGCTGTCTATAATATTTGGACTTGATCTGTTGATTTATAATAACAAAACTTATGTGCGGGTTCAAAAGTTTGGCATTTACTATCGCAGTAGTTTGTTGTTAATAAATTTATTAGTTTTTATCGTAATATTATGCAAAAAATTAATGTTAACGAAATAAAAATTATTGTATTTTTAAACTTAAGGAAAAACTGTTTTTATTTCAATACTGGCAGTGCCCGTGACGTCGTCAGCGTTCTGAAAATAATTTGTTCGAGTTTGCCTTCTATTTTTAACATAGCTTTTATACTTGGGATGAGATCTGGGATATTTTTCTCAACAAACGACACCCCCCCCCTCCCCGTCTGTCTTCATTAGCAATCAACGTGTCTTAACAAAAGTCAAACTTTATATAAAAGAAACATTATTTTTAATACTGGTTTTTTAAGTATAATGTAGACGTAGGGTCAAATTAAATCCCAGACATAATTTTGTTACATGTGGACCTCAATTGCAGTGCCATGAAATTTTTCATTGGAGATCTCATCAAAACAATTTCATGATATGAACTGTCTAAAAATGTTTCAGAAACAAATATTGTAATTGTAGAACGAGACATACTGCACAACTGCCAGTTAAGGCCAGCATTCACTATCATACTCAGTCGTACGATTTGTTAAAAATTGCATGTGTGTTCAAAAAGTATGATAGTGTGGATTAAACGTGTATGTGTGTGACAGACTTTTTGACAGATCTGTACGATTTTATAATCTTTTGAAAAAATTCATAAAATAGTATTTTCCATGCGATCAGAGTTGCAAAATCTTGTTTTGTATGATAGTGTGGCATCTACAATGCCATTTTAAACGATTTTTTGTGATTAAATCGTACATTGTTTAGGGTAGTGAATTCTGGCCTTTAGTAATGAAATTTCGTGAGATTTTTTTTGAGTACGTGCTAGCGTTGCTTGCGATTGAGAGTAATTTCAACAAATCAATTGCGTTATATTCTACCGGTGTTTTCTCACATACTATGTCAAAGTTAATCCTAGTTGTAGACACTATGTCCAGTTCCACACTTGCAATTTTATATAAAACTAGCTATGCTACCCACTTCGTAGACGTCCTGATATTATTTTGTTCGATTTTGCTTTGAAAGTAATCCAGATCTAATTTTAATATTCTGTTTACGTGACCCGCAATGCAAATTAAAAGCACTCAATTTTATGACTTTTTGCTAAATTGGGTTACATAAACAGCACATAAGACTCTTCTTACCCCATATTTGTAAAAAAAATAAAACTTATTTGAAATGTATTTTAGAAAAACTTTTGTATGAAAAAATTGTTCTAAAATAGATTTCAAATATATTTTATTTTTTATAAATATGGGGGTTATAGTGCTTCAGTTTTGGTATATGTATGTATTTATTTTATGTATACCAATCCCTGGGTAATTACTCAGAAACATACGTTTTATATAAAATTCTAAAATTATTGTAGAGTTTTGTAAATAGTGTTTAAAATATTTCTCTTTAAAAAATAAAAGGTGCTGCCAAATTTGAAGTACAATTGCATCGGTCGGTAAAATTGAGTACTTCCACTATTTTTTCTCTATTTTCTTTTAAAAATAAGATATTTTTGCGAAAAAAAAGTATCCTATATTTGAAACGAGATACTAAGGTACCTCCTCACGAAATTCTATTTAAACCTATTCAGTAGAATTTAGGTGATGCGAACGCAGAGAGACGAACATACAGACAGTAAAACAGTTACTGTTTTATTATACGTATGTATGTTTAGATTAAAGCTTTTATTAACAAATCCCAGTCTTGCGTATGATTCAAACAAAAAATTCCGTCTATCTATGTACATATATCATAAGTGGCGGCTAGTAGCCGGCTATAAGCAGTTTTCTAGTTTCGGCTCCAATTCTGTTTAGCAGGTTTAAATAAACTGACTGACAAGTCTAAGGCACATTTAACCAGGTGACAGCACAAGGCGGAGCTAATATTAAAGAGAAAATTTTATAATTTTTTTTATATGAAGTTTGATATTAATCATATAAAAAAAAACAAAAAAAAATTTTTGGAGATTTGTATTTCCTCTCCCTTACGCTATCACCATGTTAAATATGCCTTGGACAAGTGACAGCACAAGGCGGAGCTAATATTAAAGAGAAATTTTAAAATTTTTTTTTATATGGAGTATAACATTAATCATCAAAAAATTCAAAAAATTTGATGCTTATATTTCCTCTCCCTTAAGCGGCATTTATATGGTCAATCGCGGGTTGTCAATGTTTACTTAAAGAGATGAAAAAATATGTATGTATGTATGTTTTTTAAGTAAACTTTTTAACTAAATTTAAATCAGCTCTCGTAGGCGGAAATTTGGTATTCCGCATAACCTGATGACAATATAATAATATCTCAGATGGATTTGAAGCTGCTGCTAGGGCCAAGTGCAGTCCTCTCACATCCTAACTTGCTGGAAGCAAACATATCGGCTTAAGGCTCGTTAGATTTAGTTTATAAATAAATACTGCATATTTATTTAGGTGTTTCACGAAACCCAAAAGGTACTATGGCTTGTACAGGTGACCAACCAGAATATATTTAAAACCTGAACTTAAGATATTTTTATCTTGATCAATATAAATTATTGGAGATTGATCTTTACAAATTGTAACTTTGAAATTAAATATGATTACTTATGCTAAACAAATATCTAAAATCTTTTTATACTTCTATGTACGGATTATTAAATATTTAAAACCTTTTCTTAAAAATTATCATTTAAAGTAAACCAGTTTTATTTTTTATTATAATGTTTAATTATTTTTATTATAAAGAATAATTTGTCATAGAAGTGTTTGCGAACACAGCTCATGTTATTTATATTGTTCTTTATATTTTAGTAAAATATTTTGACACAGTCGGGCAAAAACAGGTTGCTTAGTTTTTTTGAATTCGCCTTGCATATACCTGTATTAGTTATTATACCATGGCGAGCAGTAAATATATCTCGGCTAGAGCGCTTGTTTTTAAGAGAACTTATTGTTTTTGCATGTGGGTTAGTTTTTATGTATGGTATTGTATGTAAAGCGTTTTTATTAGAGTTTATTTTTAAAATATTTCATTTATTTAATTATTTTGTGCGTGTTTATATGGAAATATTAATTGCCAAAATTCAAGTTAAGAAAGGGTATGTAGACGAGTTAGCAAAAATATTATTTAATTGGTATTTTTCAATTATTATAAAGGAAAATCCCATAACGAAGTTGGGGAAATAAAATTTATGATAGATTTGATTAAACCTTAAACAGCACAATAAGAAAGGATTCACGGTGCATTAAAAGTAAAATACTGAAAACTATTCATGATAGAGAACATATAACTGTGGAGTATATGTATGTATTACACAGAACTGTTCGAAACTTTGAATTTTGTGTCTCTGAGATATTAATGAAGCATAACTATGACCAGATACTATGAAATTCAATATTGCTGAAAGGTGTTCTTTTGCAATAATAATATAAAGAATATTTGCATTTTTTCAATAATTTTTTTTTTTAAATAATTGATTAGAAACTGAAGAATAAATAAAAAATATAGTCATGATGTCGTTGTTTATAATTCTCTATAATTCCATTCTCTAATAATTCCATTGCCCAAATTCGTTTATTACTCTTTTTTGATTGTATTCTTCCTATAATTCATCAATTAATAAAGCAGCAGCTAAATCATGCGCCATCTTAAATAACAACCTCACAGCTCAGTGTCTGTTCTATAATGATGTTTGACAATCTTCGCTTGATCATGTAAATGCTAAACACTCTCTCTCATCAACCGGCGCTGACAAGCCACGATTGACCATCTAAATGCCGCTTTACGCTATCACCTTGGTCAAGTCGAAGGCATATTTAACCAGGTGACTGCACAAGGCGGAGCTAATATTAAAGAGAAATTTTTCCAATTTTTTTTATATGGAGTTTGACATTAATCAGATTTTTTAAGAGAGAATAATATCTATTTTACTGTCAAAATCCATATAAAAAAAATTCAAAAAATTTTTTGCTCAAATTTCCTCTCCCTTACGCTATCACCTTGTTTAATATGCCATGAGTGGAAACTTATTCCGAAGGTGGTGTTTGCATTTACAGCTACGGATCGATTGCTAGTGTTCTTTTAAAAACTTAAATATATGTAAACAAAATCATTTGCTAAGTAAATTAATAATTAATATATTATAAAGTGTTTAATAATTGATTTTTATTTCAAAACGAAGTTGTTTGTTGTTACGTATCTTTACCAGAAACTTTTTTAACGAACTTTTTTTTGTAAAAACTAAAATTGAAACACATTTTGAAGACGCAATAGTTAAATTAAAGTGATTACGCATAGGTATGTATGTATTTATGTGTATTTATTTGTTTATAAACACCGTGAGCGCCAAAAGTAACTGTACACATTGTAATCACATAGTTAATAGTTATAAAAAAACACATATTCCTAAACAATACAAAAAGTGGGGCCGAGAATCTTTTAAAAATAAAAGAATAGAAAATAAATATAAAAAGCAAGTCTGAAGTTTTTAGTAAAAAATAATATAGTAAAATTTGGTGAAGCAAACTAACAATACCGACAGTAAAAAATGGTGGCGGTTCGTTCGGTGATGGTATGAAGGTGTATGAAGGCAAGCAGAGTAGAAAGACTAGTATTTATCAGAGCTGTAAAATAATTATTCTTTTTTGATTTTAATTCGTTACGAATTTGCTAAATTTTGAATTAATTCTTTTCACAACAAAACAAAATTGAATCAAATTTGAATAAATTTAAACAAATTAGACATTAATGAATTTCAATTCGTTTCCAGTTCAAGTGAATTTGTAGAATTAGTTACAATTCGTTTTCAATTCACATGAATCTGTAAAATGAATTACAATTCGTTTCCAATTCAAGTGAATTTGTTATAGTGATTTGTAATTCATTTCCAATTCGCTTGAAAAAATTTGATTTTGAATTTATTCAAATGAGTTACAGAACAATGAATTGCAAACGCCATCAGGTTAATGATTATAAACATAATGAGAAAATATTACAATAATAGCTGCTGTTTCACGCTCAAAAAAACAATTTTAGCACTCTCACGTAGTCACCGGATCATAATCCCATTGAAAGAGATTAATAACAAGCAATGACTTAAAAATTTTTCCAGCTGTATTACTCGAAAATTCCGACGGATTTAGTAATCAAATTAGCAGATTAATACCGGTATATTGCTTCGTAAATTACAATTGAATTGAATGCTTTCATACCAAAATAAACTGTTCAATAAGTGAAAACAAAGCGTAAAGTTTCTTTTGACACGCACAGTACCCTAATAGATACATACATAAATAGATATACAATGTATATATGTGAATGTGTATGTACATACGCATGAATATTTATTCAAACAATTTCATCAGCTGGCTTTAAAAAACTACTCAATTCAAACGAAATTCTTAATAAAGGCACAGTGGAGTGAAAGAATTGTATATATAAATAAGTAGAATAAAAATACATTTTAATATTTTAAATACATACATATTTACTAAACAGTTGCATGAGCAAGCTCATCTAATAGGTGTGCTGATAAGCTCATAAGCAAGTGGTCATACTCGAATACAAACTAGCTTACTCAACACAAACTTACTCGTACCATAATATTAGTGAGAATACCTCTGTTCGTATCATAAACGCAATGAGCTGAACGAGTGAAACGAACTTTCTATACTATTCAGCGATGTGTTTACTCGTCTCATGTTCGAAACACTCGGTTTGTTTTGTTTAGCAGTTGTGCAGAATTTTTTTTATAAGGCTTACTGCGTTTTGCTTGTATGGTTAATTGTTTTTTGTATTTCTTAAGAAATTGTTTCTATACTCTTCACCACAGGTGGAGAGGGTACAGATCTACATCTGTATGTATGTATGTACATATAAGTTTGTCATTACGTGTGTAATTACTACGATTTTCATTTTCGTCCTCATAAAGTATATATATTCTGCGAGATGCGAGAAAAATCCACGCCCACTTATATTTTTTTTATTTTTTTTCGGTTGTAATATTTCCCTTTTTTTTCTGTTAAATAAATATTAGACCACGACCAGTAGATCATATGGAGTGCATATAGATATCTGGGGATCAATAACATCCTGCGAGGGGAAAGTTTTGTTTGTTCTTAGGTTGGTAGGGTTTTTCTGCTTTGATATACTTTAAAGGCTTTTATAAAAAGAAATACACATAGAGGTAGCCAATAGACCCACAGGGTACCCACTGGGACCCATTCTATGCAACATACATTGCATTTAGATTCTAACTTTAACAAAAAACTATCGAAAAAATTTTACAAAAAGTTTTTTATAAAATTTTTACAAAAAAATTTCTACAGAAAATTTTCGATAAAATTTTTACAGAAAATTTTCGGTAAAATTTTTACAGAAAATTTTCGGTAAAATTTTTACAGAAAATTTTCGGTAAAATTTTTACAGAAAATTTTCGGTAAAATTTTTACAGAAAATTTTCGGTAAAATTTTTACAGAAAATTTTCGGTAAAATTTTTACAGAAAATTTTCGGTAAAATTTTTACAGAAAATTTTCGGTAAAATTTTTACAGAAAATTTTCGGTAAAATTTTTCGATAAAATTTTATCGAAAATTTTCGATAAAATTTTTACAGAAAATTTTCGATAAAATTTTTACAGAAAATTTTCGATAAAATGTTTACAGAAAATTTTCGATAAAATTTTTACAGAAAATTTTCGATATCGTTTTTAAAAAAACTTTTGATAAAATTTTTACAAAAAGTTTTCAATAAATAAAGTGTGCAAAAAATTTTCGATAAAATTTTTACAAAAAAAAAATTCAATAAGAAATTTTTGATAAAATTTGTTAAAAAATTTTCGATGATATTTTTAAAAAACATTTTCGATAAAATTTTGCAAAAAAAAATTTGTCTATTGTTTGTCTTAGTTGTTGTATAAGTATTTGTTAAAAAATTGTTTGTTTTTACACTCGAACTGTGATAAAAGTTTTCATTGGAACCCAATTTCTTATAAAGTAAATGGCACGTTTCGATTTTGTGTAATCGTTCATTTTTAAAACGACTCTGTTTAGAGAAAAAAACAGTTAATTTATTTACTTCGCCCCACTGTTTTAGGCATTGCTCATGAACTCAAAGAGAGCAAAAGAGAAATCAAATTTATTAAAATTTATATTTTTCGATTAAATATCAGCCAGGAATTTCTTAAATTGTTTAAAGAATCTAATTTATTTAACATTGTGTTTTTAGATACCAACGACAATAGGTATTTCAATCTATTCAGAAATAATGTTCGCTATAAAAACGATGGATAAATATTCCAAAAATATTTGCCTTATTGGTGTTTTAAATGTCGTTATTTATCTTAAGGATGCGATCAATGTAATTATGTTTGATCCATGTGCGTATGTATTTGTGCTTTTAATTGCTTTTTTTCAAATATCCAAGAAATATTTTTCTTTACATTAAACAGATACAGGTTGTTCTCCCGACGAAACCTTTGATCTTTTTATTCCCGGATTATATTTTTTTCTGATGGCATTTTTGGTTAGCCTAATGATTGCTGGTGTAGTAATGGTAAGTATTAATTATTTTCTATTGAAATACAATTCTTAATGTTTTTAATTTTTTTTACTTTTTATAAAGAAACATCATTTACTTTTGGCTCCCTTTCTGGTAGTAAGCATTTTAGCTCTCACTGTTGATACTATTCCATTTTTAATAGAGGGAATGTCCGGAAATTTTGACCGTTGTCGAAATCCTTTACATCGAATTGGTAATGGACTATATATACCACATCCTATATACATACATACATACATACATACATACATACATACATACATACATACATACATACATACATACATACGTACATACATACATATATACATACATACTTACATACATATTACAAATATTAAATTATACAACGTGTACGATATTTTTCTTTCTTCATTATTATTTTTTTAGTCCTTGGCATCGTGACTGTGTATCCCACCTACACTTTGTTTTTAGAACTTCGCTCTCAATACCTCGAAGAAAAATCACTCGAGGAAGTAAAACCTGTTGAGCAGAAAAAGAAAAGCGTTGAAGTGTTGACACAAAACTTGTGTGCATAGAAATACATACATATATTAGCATTTACTCGCAGAAGAACTTGATTGCAAGAAGGTTTACTAATTGTTTGAAAAAAATTTATGAGAAAAATTTTAGATTAATAAAGTTTTTTTACATTCTAACTGCAAGAAAAATTGTTTATTTTATTTTTACATGAATTAAAAATTATATTTTTATATCTTCATACCTATTAACACTACGTAAAGGAAAATTATAAATAAAAAATAGTTAATTTCTTTCCCCTTAAATGGTAGTTTAAATGTCAAAGTCCATATAAAAAAAAAAATTTTCTCCTTAATATTTCCCCTCCGTAGTGGGGTTACCTTTTCAAACGTGCCTTGGTACATCTAAGGCGTTTTCTTTTTTGAAAAAATATTTTGCCTTATTAATAGGTAATACTTTTTATGGATCACACAGCCCTTGAAAAATGTGACCTTTTTTATGATTTCAAAAAAACACAGAAACAAGGTATATTTATTTTAATAGGTAGTGGCGTCCCTACAACAAATACAACAATACAACATGGCATTTTGTTGTTGCTTTGTAGTTCGAAATGTCAAAAAACATATAAGAAAATTGCTTTCTCACTTCTACACTATAAAATTTCTGAACACATACAACTTTTGACATGTCGAACTACTAAATCTGGGCGGACGACACTACCTAGTAAGATAAATATACCTTGCACAGAAACAAACTGATTTTACATTTAACATTTATGCCTATGTGACGTATAAAATAAAATATTTATTCACATAATCAATACTTTGCCAGCACTACTGTCAAAAACCATCTGTTTAGTGTTATTATTTTTTAAACAAATTCCATAGGGAGATGAGCGTTAAGAACTCAACAATTTCACCCGAGTCCTCGTGGGCTTGCTTTGTGCCCAGTGAAATAAAATAATAACTAAAATAACGTTTCTTTGAGCACACTTAGTTGTTTCTTATAACAGTATCTAATGAATTTTGGTTTCATTTAATTGATATCTAACTAAAGCCGTTTACTAGTTTGCCAGGTTTCCTCAGGGGTATTTGTATGTAAATAAATGATTATGTTCAGGTAAAACATTGTTTTTTTATCGGATTGCTACAAACTATTGGGTTTATTAACAAATAATTATGTTTGGAAAATATATCGAAATATCGATATTTTTCAATCATCATCGATACAAAATATATCGGTATTTTTTTATTGAAAATAAAAAAAAATTTGGTCTATACATATATGGAGGATGTGTGTTTAAAAAAGAACACTTGTGTATTTTCCTTTGTATTTAAAACCGAAAATTCTGGTGCCATATTCTGTAATTCTCGTAGCTAAATCTATCGCTAAAATTCTAAAAATGCACCAACAAATTACGAGTATTCTTACAACACACTCATAATTTGTTTGTGAATTTTAAGAAGTTTAGCGGCATCTGATTACAAAAAATCTAGATTACCAAAAAAAAAATCACTAAAGAATCCCAATTTCTCCAAAACATCAGTGTCACCAAAAAATGTTTGACTGAAAAAAAATGTAATTTCGCTGCAAAAATTAAATTTCAATAAATCCCTAAAATACACAAAAATTCGAAACTTCGCTTTTTCACCAAAAACTCATGTTTTCCGTTCTGTCAGATTTTTTTTCGAAAACTTTTACTATGGAAAATTATTCAAATCGGTCTAGATTTAGCTACAAAATCTCCAAGTTGGCAACAGTGTTCAACAGGCAGATAAACCAAGGCATATTAAACAAGGTGATAGCGTAAGGGAGAGAAAATTTGAGCAAAAAATTTTTTGAATTTTTTTATATGGATTTTGACAGTAAAATAGATTTTATTCTCTTTTAAAAAACCTGATTAATGTCAAACTCCATATAAAAAAAATTGAAAAAATTTCACTTTAATATTAGCTCCGCCTTGTGCAGTCACCTGGTTAAATATGCCTTGCAGATAAACAAAGAGACGAATATTTAACTCTATATTTTCACTCAAGAGAGTGATTTTAAAATTTTTATCAAGGCATATTTAACCAGCTGACAACACAAGGCGGAGCTAATTTTAAGAGAAAAATTTTTTGAATTTTTTTATATGGAGTTTGACATTAATCAAGTATTTTAAGAGAGAATAAAATAGACATTACTGTCAAAATCTGTATAAAAAAAATTCTAACAATTTTTTGCTGATACTTCCTCTCCCTTACGCTATCACCTTGTTAAATATGCCTTGATTTTATTAAATTACCAGAATTTTTAGTCAATTTGTTTTTTGTTCTTCACCTGAAAAGTTGTCTTGAAGTTTATTTTTTAACAATTCTGTATAATTTAATGACTGAAAGCGTTCAAAAGTCGTTTTTTAACAAACAATCAGTTTAAAGCAAAAAAAAAAAAAAACAACGTAGTACATACATACATACATACATACAGATACGTAAGAATTTCCCATAAAAAGTGTCAAGTATTTCACAACATTCTTTGTATGATATATTTCAAGAGTAATAGGCATAAGATTGTGCCTTCGATTTATTTTTGTGAAACCCAAGTTTTGTGATAAAATTTCTATTTTTTTTAAGTATTTTTAAATAATTTATTTGTGTATTAAAAAATTTAATAATAATTATTAATTAATTATAATTACTTATTAAAATTTAAAAAAAAAAACTGCATAAACATAATATTTTCTCTTAAGTTAATTGTGGGTTCTGAACTCATCTCTTATCGCTGTTTTGTTGTTACTAGTTTCTAGTTTTCGAGATATACCGTATGTCAGCATACATACATATCTCCATAACAGTTTAACACAATTAGTTACGTAACAAGTCGAAAAATATCCACTATAGTCATTTTTAAGTTGTATATACATTGGTTTTGATAATTTATTTTAAGAGATATCCAGAAAGTTGGGTGTGAACAAATTAATTTTTATGCAAAATTTTGATATTTTAGTTTTTGCAAAGCTCTTGAAAGATAGAAAACGAATAAAACCGAGTATATAGTAAATAAGTTCGAAACAAAAGAAGCCATATCTGATTAAAATCGGCGAACATAAACAAAATGGCCAGTTGACAGTTCAATTTTCTCCATTCGTTTGTCAAATGTTACTCTCCGTTAACTTATGTATGTGCGTTTTCTGTATTACAGGCGAGCAGCTCTTCTAGAAAATTTGTATGAAAACCACTCAATTTTTTAAGTGATTCCCATACAAATTATTTAAACGAGCAGCTCTCCTGTAATACAGAAACCGCACATAATTGTATGGCGCGCTGAAAACACACGACAAAACTCCGACATTTTATTTTTATGTATATTTCCTGCGCCATAATAATTTTCTAAAATACCATGTTTTATTTTATTGTTGTATTGTTTGTATGTTGGATTATTTAAGAAGTGTTTGTTATTTTGCCATAATAAGCTGCAATTTATTAACGTTTAATTTTTTACTTGTAAGTTAATTACAGTTTCTCCAAGCCTAATAAGTCCTTGCAGAAATAATCCCTATGACAGTGACAATGGACAGCCATTCTAAAAATGTCTGCCTAGTTGGCGCTTTATATATCGTAGGTTTCTTGGCAGAAGCGATTAGACTTATTTATCTTGTCAGTAAGTTAATGTGGTTTAAATATACACACATACATATTTTCAAATATTTTCTAAATTATTTGCAATTTAAGCGGTTGAACATTTGTTTTCCGGAGGTCTTCTTGAGATGATGCCGCTTGTATGTTTTGTTGGCTGCTTTAGCGGCTCTAATGATTTGTGGTGTTGTAAAGGTGGCACTGAATAATGCGCCATTAAATTACAATTTTTAAAACCTTAATTTATTGCTTTTTTTAGAAACGACATATATTTTTGATTCCCTTCTTAGTGATGTGCTTTATATTTCTAGTACTAAACGTGATTCCATATTTAGCAGTAATACTTCAAGGAAGTTTTGAATATTCTCATAATTTGAATAATAGAATTGGTAAGTTAATCACACTCCTGTTCTGTAAATCGAGTAGTTGGTGTTCAGTAATAGGTGTATTCGAAATTAAGTTTGTATATATGTTGTAAACGCCAAAAACATTAAAAAAAGAAATAGTGCTATATTCGGCCATGCCAAATCTTTTATAACCTTCATCATAGTAATGTTAAATATAATAAAAGGTTGTACAAAGATATACATATATAAAAAATTTTATGGAAAATTTTTTGTTAAAATTTTATCGAAAATTTTTTGTTAAAATTTTATCGAAAATTTTTTATTAAAATTTTACCGAAATTTTTTTTTAGCGATAATTTTTTTTTCATAATTTTATCAACAAATTTTTATTTTAAATTTTAGCGAAATTTTTTTCTACAAAATTTTTTTTCAAAATTTTAGCGACAAATTTTTTTGTTAAAATTTGATCGAGAATTTTTTGTAAAAATGTTATCGAAAATTTATTGTTAAAATTTTACCTATTTTTCTTTGAAAAATTTATTGAACATTTTTTGTAAAATTTTATTGATTTTTTTTTCCAAAAATTTATTGAAATTTTTTCTCAATTTTTTTTTTTAAATTTTAGCTATAATTTTTTTTCCATAATTTTATCAACAAATTTTTTATAAAAACTTGATCGAGAAAACTAAAAATAACGTGGAAAAATATAGGTGTTTTTTTGCCCGTAACCTCGAATAACAGTCTGATGTTGCTGAATAGCACTCTGGGCAACGTTTCAGGTCGTCTTGGTGTTCCTGGAGACCAATAATAATACATATGTGATTTCGATTTACAGAGCGCAAAAAAAATTACTCAAATTTGATTTATAGAACAGGGGCGATTATATACACTAAATTTAATTTTATAATGGGCAATGGTTCATTTTTAATATTTCTTTTTTTTAAGGCATTGATATCATGGCGGTCTATCTTACTTTCACTTTGTTTTTGGAACTTCGCGTGCAATCTCTTAAAGAACGATCAATTGAGGGTGAAAAGAATATCTTATCACCCGAAGCAGCACCTATTGTGCATGAAAACAAAATCATTCACGTATAGAAACACAAGTTACGTAGGCGAATTAAAAACGTGCTTTATTCAATTTCGCCTTGGCTTAAGTTATCAAACTCCAAACAAGAAAATAGTTATTTTTAATTTATAAAGTTGCAGAATTAATTCGCCATTGCTAACAACTTAAGGTTCTTAAAAAAATTTTTTAACATTTACGTAAAAAGTAATTTGCTGTTAATTGATTTTATAATTTATTTTTATAATTAAAAATAAAGAATATACAAAAAACTAAATTGACTTATTGTTCTTTTTCTGATAACGAATAAGGCAAGTTGAATCTATTTACCATGTAGTGTAAATAGCAAATTCTTTAATTCGCCGCATTGTTGATCATATATAAAAAAATAAACAGTATTTGAACCAATTATCGCTCTATAAATTCCTCAGAATTTGTAGCTCGATGATATCTAATACACACAAGGCCTCTTCTTCGCCATTTCGTCTTTTTTTTTTTGGTTTGCTTATCATAATAAAGATGAGGCTCAGTACGAAAAAATTATCGACAACTAAGTCCCATTCCACAATTGCAATTTTTGTTTCTGAAACATTTTTTAAATTCTCTTTTGAAGTTGCATTCTTGTCCATACTTTAAAAATTCTGTTTTTGACGACTGTATATGTATTTTTATACAGTCATTCTTATGTCGATTTCTAGGAAATGTAACATTTTACCCGCTACCATTCGTAGATGAACAAAATATGTATGTAATGAATCTGTGAGACATTGAGAGAAAATACAGATGAAAATTTGACAGTCGTATGGCTCTCTTTATTTTTTGAAATTTTTCAAGGCGAATTCAGGCACCGTCCAGTTGAAACCACATATCATCCACATCCATATCTTCCAATTCGGGCCATACAAAGTTCGTTATCATTTCACGATAGCGAACACCATTCACAGTAACTGCCTGACCGGCCTCATTTTGAAAAAAAAACGTCCTGATGATGCCGCCATCTCATAAACCGTACCAAATAGTCACTCTTTGTGGGTGTATTCACACAAATGCGGCAATTCTGCTTGTTGACGAATCCACTGTGGTGAAAATGTGCCTCATCACTGAAGATGATTTTCTTCGAAAATTGATCATCCACTGTTGCCATTTCTTCTGACCTTTTCATGGTCCAAATTGAGTAAGTCTGAAATAGAGAAATGTCAAATTAAATGCTGAAAAAAAAACTTGACGTTTAGATGGGGTTTACATTCAACATCGGCCCTTAAAATTGAACTACCCGATATTATAGACAGATGCTTGCTTGAATTTTAAACTAGTTTAGTTTTGCTGTGTCAGCAACAATGAGTGTACAAAATTTAACATTGTAGCGTCCTCTTAGCTCAAGGATTTTGCCGTATATGGAAAATAGTGTTTGTGCTAATGCATTTAAAAAATTATCTTCCTCGAATATAACATAATTAGTTTTAACATGATTTTAAGTTGTCTGTTTTGAAGTCGATTTTTTTCGCATCAATTATTTAATAATTCTATATCTTGTGCCCTAACTTTTTTACGGGCGTTTACAATGCGTTAAATCGTATAACGTGTGACATGGTCTTTCAGCTTTAGTTGTTTTTTTTTTCTTTATCAAATTGCTCAAAGGTGTTAAGTTTTTCGAGTACTAATATTTTATGAAATTTGCAATATACATATATACATACATAAGTATGTATATACGTACATACATATGTACATACGTAAGTAAATATTTATCAATAATGTTATCAACAGGCAGATTATTTATTTTCACTCCAGTGCTTTCTCATAATTTGAGTCATAAATTAAAGACAATATGTTTTTTGTTCTTGAACTGAAAAGTTCGGCAAAAATAAACATAAATATTTTTTTAACAATTTTGTGTAATTGAACGGCTGAAAGCGATCGTAAAGCTTTTGTACAACGAGTTGGTTCTGAACAATACGCTAAGGCATACAAATGTAAGTAAGTATGTATGTACATACATATGTATTTCATAAAATCGAATCTTAGCTCGCAGTCCACGCCTGATGAATTTATATCATGATGAAAGTCAAACTTCATATAAAAAAGCATTATTTTTAATACTGTTTTTTTTTATATGAAGTTTGACATTCATCATGATATAAATTCATCAGGCGTGGACTCCGGGTAAGTATTTCACAACTGTTCTATGATAATTTTACGACTCATTTTCATTATAAAACTTAAATGCAAATGTTTCCATATGAACCCATATTGACCTGGTGAAAAAGTGGCCTTTTTTAAATAAAATGACAATTTTAACTCAATGTAGGGAAAAATTACCCTGCAAAACCAAAGAGTAAAAAATCCAAAATTTTTTGTAGAGAAGGAACTTCAAAGAAATTTATAAGACTTTGAAAAAATGGACTGCTAGTAAATGATGGTCTCCAGCTAAGCTGAATGTGATCTCCGTTTGGAGGAGTACGTTTATTAGGGACGCTGCCATTGCACTTGACAACAAGTTACCGTAAAACTTAACAGATGCGCCTCGCTAAGTGGGGTGACGTAGCGTAGGCACAGCTAGGAATAAAGCTGCAGATCAACTAGGGGATCTGCTGTGTAATTGCGTAGACCAGAACCTAGAGTAGTAGATCAAAGCGAACGAAGGTCCTACAATGGTTGTACTCATTAAACTTGGAGAGGTGGTTAAGGTCTACGTTACTGACTTCTTAAATATAGAGTTGCTGATTTAGGGGTTAGAGTATGCATTTTTAAGGTTACCCTCGAAAATACTTTGATTTAAATATAGTCCAGCATTCTAAAAGCTAAAGTCACTCGATAGATATAGTAGAGGGGGAATAGGGAGAAGAAAAAAAATACATATATGTATGAAAAAAATTTTTTGTGTTCCATTATGATTCACATTATCTAAGCTACTTTGTCCCACTGTGCTGTCCATTGAGAGGCTAATTAAAAAATTTTCTATTCATATTTTTTTAATTCCTTGCAGTTTCTAATTTCTAATATTCAATGGCAATGGATAGTCATTCCCAAATTGTTTGCCTTATTGGCGCTTTATATATTGTGGGTTTTTTAACAGAAGCGATAAGACAAATTTATCGTAATTGTAAGTTGCTGTGGTTATATGTTTTCAAATACATATATTCTAACATATTTCTAATTTAAACAGATGAGCGTTTTTTTGGCGAAGCTTTCTTTGACCTGTCCCTTGGTGTGAGTTATTATGTTTTATTGCCAGCTTTAGCGGGTTTAATGATTCATGGTGTTTTAAAGGTAGCAGTGTATAATTTTCAATTGAAATATAATTGTTGAAGCGTAAATTTGTTTCTGTTTAGAAACGCTATATATTTTTGATTCCTTTCTTAGCGATGAGCACTATATCTCTAACTGTAAACTCTATTCTATTTGTATCCGAAATAATTCAACGACGTTTTGTTTTTATTCCACATTTAAGTTATGGAATTGGTAAGTTGTAATGTAACAAATTTAATTATTACTGAGCACTTTTTAATTCTTAAATAATGATCATTATTTTTTAGTTATTGAAATTGTGACTGTCTATCCTACTTTCACTTTGTTATTCAAACTTCGTTCGCAAGCTGTAAAAGTAAAATTACTTTAAGCAACAGCTGCTGAGAGCGAAAAGGAAATCTTGCTTGAATGAAAATCACTCTACGACAAATTACATACATTTCGAAGCTGGCGGCTATAGTTTTAAACACATAAACAACAGCGGCTACACCGCTACACGACTACAAATGCCGTTGGCTACAATCGTCGCTGTGTAGTCAGCTAATGAATTATTTTGAAGACCACAGCTACATATTTCAAAACTATGTATATATTGTAGAAATACATATTTTACTTATAAAAAATACTTTTTCAAAAAATACTTTTATCAAATCAAAATAAATAAATATATTTTTCTTAAAACCTTTTGATTGTAAATGAATTTTTATTTTTAATTTTGTGACATTTTTGTCTGTTGAATAAAATAAAATTGTCGCAAACAAAAATAGAAATTAGCCCAAGTTAGCTACAGCCACAACGGTGGTCGTGTAGCCATGTAGCTATGATGTCGTCAAAATAATCGCCATCATATAAACGTGTGTATTTTAGTTTTGACAGGTTGTAGTCGGTATTCTGCTGTCGTCTATGTGTTTAATGCTTATGGCGAATTTATTCATTGTCAAACTTCACACAAAATAAAGATAGTTCTTTTTTTATTGTATGGAAAGCTAATTAATACTAGGTGTTTGAACGAAGGTCAATCAGCCTAGAGGTTGACGGTTCGGATCCCAAAAAATTTTAATATTTCAATTCAAAATAAAAATAAATTAAAAGTGCTTAAAATTAGAAATTTTTATTTTTAGTTTTTGCTACAAAAACCCTTCTAACAGACATTAAATTAACGGCCTTCTAGCAGTCAATTTCCGGAAGACTTCCTGAAACACTTGCCAGTGGAAGGCCTGCCCCGCAATGACAACTTGTGTAAAAAAGACATGAGAATGGAATGCAAACAGAAGGCCTTGTGCCTCCAAAAGAAGGAGTAAAGAAGCCTTCTAGAAGGCCCTCTTACTACTCTTTCTTTTTACCACTGGGTATATTTGTATACACATATGTACATATGTATATTTATAATACTTATGTACTTTAATATAAAGAAAATTTAAACATCTAAAATTTTGTTTTTTTGGGATTAATGTAGGAGATTTTTTTATTTAATAAATTTGGATTTTAGTTTTTGAAAATTACAGATAAAAATTTTATTATGTTATCAAGAAAAATTAGTTTAGGGGATTTTTTTAAAAAAAGCTTCATTTTAGGGGTTTTTTTATTTGCTTTTAGGGGAGAGAGAAAAAAAAACTGGCAACCGTAGATGGCGCACAGTAAACTGTCTAGTGGAAAAAAATTTTATCAATAAATACATATGGGGTGAAAGCTAAGACTCCCACGATTCCAGAGGTGGTTTGGTTTTTCATGTACGTTACATCTATAAAAAGTTACACGGCTTTAAAGTCGAATAATTTTGATAATTTTTTTTCATAATTTTTAAGTAACAAAAATTGGGTTTGGAAAAATAAATCTCAAAAATTCATTTTTCCATAAAAATGCATGCAATTTTTTTTTTATTCAGAAATGTAGCAGAAACAGTGAAAAAGTCCAAAAAATCAAATATTTATAACAACACTGTAAAAAAATTATGAAGTTTTTAGCCAAAATATGTACTTATTTAAAATATAGTCAGCTTCGATGGACCCGAAAAAATACGCACATCAAAAAACTACTTTTATGAATCAATAATCCTATTTTCTGTTATATATACTAAAATATGTATACAAATATTTAGGTGTTTTCTATGCCAACTTTTCAAATATAATGATTTTAAAAATCATCCATATCAAATATCAAATTTTTATTAAAATTATCAGTTGATATTTTTAATATTTAAAAATGTATGATAATAGTAGGCTAAGCTTTAAACCAATACCAATCAAGGGTTGTGAGTATTTTCAAAACTTTAAATAATAAAAATACTAAAAAGTTTCAAATGCTATATTGAAAAAAGGTATACGGCAACCCTAAATAATTAGAGATTTTATAAAAAAAACTATCATTCTTTATCATTTTGTATGTGAAATGATAGATTAAAATTCAAAAAAATAATAATTACTGAAATGGGGGAATTTTGGGTATTTAATTGTCCCCGCACCGGAAAAATAAAAGGATTTCTAAAAATGTTAATTCATTTTTCAAAATAGTAGGCCAATTGAGATATGTGCCAAAAAATTCATTATGCTACCATTACTCCTTCGATTTTTTTCCAGTTTTACTATGTGGACCGTTCACTGTGTGGCGTAATCTTGCCTTCTATCATCCTATAGTATATGTATGACAAAATCTAGATCTGAATCAAAATTTTGTGAATTTATTTTAATATCGGTAATTGTCGTTAATTTCCCAATGACTGCTTTGTTCGCTCTCTATTAATGTTACTTACACATTTTTTCAGTTAACGCACGCATTTGTCGTAAAAATGAAAGGAAGGGGTATACATATCCCTAGGTATAATAAAAATATAACAGGACCATTTCTGTACATGAAATATTTTTTGAAAAATTTGTTGCTGGTGCAGATACCTAGTAATCGAATGGAATACAGCAATTTAAAGAATTTTAGCATGTGTCCGACTGTCTGTGTTCGCATCACCTAAAAACTACTGCATGAATTTTAATAAAATTTTGTGAAGAGGTTCCTTGAAGCCTCGTTTTAAATATAGGATAATATTCCCCACAAAATTTTCTAATTTTTTAGACAAAAACAGTGAAAGTACCCAATTTTAACGAATCAATTATACTTCAAACTTGGCAGCAAGTTTCATTTTTGTCAGCTGGAAATTTTTAACGCTAATTACAGAACTCTAATTTTTTTTAGAATTAAGTTTCTCAGTTCAAATATAGGATACTTTTTTACCGAAAAAAATATATAATTTTCAAGAGAAAATCGAGAAAGAAAAGTAGTGAAAGTACGCAATTTTATCAATTTAATGGTACTGCAAACTTGGCAGCACCTTTTATTATTGTCAGCCGAAAATTTTTAACACTATTTACTATTTATAGAACTCAATAATAAATCAAAAAAAAATTTTAGAATTTGATATAAAGCTCATGTTCCTTAGTCATTACCCAGGGATGGGTACCTCTATATAAAGAAAATACAAATACCAACTGAAGCACTATAAAATATACCAACTGAAGCACTATAAAAGTAAGAGTCTTAAAATTTGGTGTGGATTACTGTCAAAGCAAAACCGAAGGCAATATTATCAGGATGCTGGCGGGCATTGCCAGTATAATATAAAACTGGGTATTGCTAGTGTAATATATAACTGTAAAAATTACTGACTGAATTTTATTAAAATTTTATGAGGAGCTTCCTTGAAGCCTCGGTTCGAATATAGAATACTTTTTCTTAAACAAATGTCTTATTTTCAAGCGAAAATAAAGTAAAATATTGAAGGAAAGCAATTGTACCGATGGTACTGAAAACTTGGCAGCACTCTTCATTTTGTATTTGAAACTCTATACACAAAACTCTACAATAACCTTTTTTCACTTATGTACATATGCTGCAACATCGGGAGTAATTACCCAGAGATGGCTACCTCTATATAAAGTAAATATAAAAACCATCTGCAGCACTATAAAATTAAGAGTCTTAGAATTAAGTGTGGATTTCCGAAGAAAAAGGCAAATTCAGAACAAATATTGTGAGGACTCTAATGACGTTACGGGTACTGCTAACTTATATAATATACACCATTGTATGGAGGGCATGTTCCACTCTATTATATATACTCCACCATAACATTATATGCACTTCCGGGACCATGCTTGTTTTTATAGTATACAACGATCGGATATCCATGTTGGGCAGACGATATACACAAAGGCTGCTGCTATCAGAGTTAAACATATTTAACTTTATTTTAACTGACTTAAAAATATGGAATGAAATGGGCCTGTTAACTGGCCACTGTCATCGCGTTTATATGCTTTGACCCCATTAGATTATTTTCTCTAAGGTGAAAGTATAGTCTTACGTCTTTGCAGATAAACCAGAAACTATGGAGCATTTGGAAGCGAATATTTGACGAGTTATGGCAAAAATACAGCCTGCTTTACTGCGAAGGTTGTATAAAAATTGGGCCGACCTGCATGTTACGCCATGTTCTCGCTAGCTGCGGTTGCTATATGCCTGAAATCATATTTAAATATATGACATAAAATTGTGTAATTAAAGCCAATTGGATGGATATTAAAAACATTTTTCTTTGTTTTATTTCAATTTAGGTTTCTCCGCCTCTATAAAAAAAAACACCCTTTACGATACAATTTTAAACCTATTACATGGATCCATTTTAATTTTTTAACATTACACTTACAGTTCAGGGTGTTTCTTAAATTTTTTTTTTGTAATAAAAATAATTTAGTATTTTTGTCCCACTGTTTGTTACTCTCCTTATCAGTTCCCCCTTTGAGAGCTAAAGTTGAAAACAAAACAATTAAATATAAAAGTATAAATTTGTTGACTTTTATTCATTACAGTTTCTCATTTACTCAACATTGTATTGTATTGTATTTCGCAAGAAATTTAAGAAATCTACTCGGAAATATTCGCTATAACGATAATGGACAGCCATTCGAAGAATGTTTGCCTTATTGGCATTTTACATATTGTGAGTTGTTTTCTACAAATAATCGAGCTGATTTTTCCATATAATGGTAAGCATTTGTAGCTTGTAATATGCGTTAAACATATGTATATAATTTAATTACTTTTTAAATTTTTAGTTAAAGTAAATGACGACATTTCTTCCAAAAATCACCCAGACCTGTTGCTTCCAATGGGATATTATGTTGTGTTGGCAGCCGCAGCGAGTTTAATGATTGGTGGTGTGATAAATGTAAGATTGAATTATTTTCGCTTCAAATACAATCGCTAAATTATAATGTTTTTGCTATTTTTTTAGAAACGTCATACATTTTTGCTACCCTTCTTAGTGATCAGCAGTCTAGCTCTAGCTAAAGTTACTCTTCCATTTTTAACTTTTATAGGCCAAGGAAATTTTGATAACTATGGTGATATTGACAGGATTGGTAAGTTATTAGATGTCAAAGGTATATACATAGATAAAGGTAGATAAAAAAAAAAACAACGAAGTGACTTTATGCTTTATGTTTACCAGCACCCACCATTTAACGTTTGGAATTATTTTGAACAATGCTGCTAAGACAGTCATCATTTTTAGAACTGAATATTTTCTGCGGTTCTCTGGGGAAAATTTCCCATAAAGACCCAATTTACTATCCTAAACAATCGTACGATTCAATTGTAGAGTAAAATCAAGGCGAATTCATACCAGGTGTAGGCGATAGCCCAGCTTTTTTTGTTCTCGTTTTTTTGCTAATGTCTTGTCAAAAATACATTGTTTCATATCTGCTAATATAATGTCAAAGTTGTTGTTTTGTTGTAGTTGTTGCCGCACTGCTCACACCTGGTATGAATTCGCCTTGAGTAAAATATAGTAAAATAAAAATAGCTGTTTCAAGGTATATTTATCTTACTAGGTAGTGGCGCCCCTACAACAATACAAGAACAACATGGTATTTTGTTGTTGCTTTGTAATTCGAAATGTCAAAAAACATAGAAGAAAATTGAGAAGGCGTGTGTGTGTTTTATTGCTTTCTCACTTCTGCCCTATAAAATTTCTAAACACATACATCTTTTGACATGTCGAACTATAAAATCAGCTGGTCGGACGACACTACCTAGTAAAATAAATATACCTGGAGCTGTTTAAAGATTTTTTCCTTTGTTTGCAAAAATATCAGTGATGCCAACTGAACTCTTTTGCGCTATATCTAACTGTTTAGATCCATACATACGACTGTCATATTTTCATGCGTATTTCCGTTGAGCGTAAACTAACTGTCCTCATGTAAATACAAAATGTATAAAGCGAACCTAAATAGCGCTGCGTCAACGCTTAGTAATTGGAAAATGCAATTTTGACAGAGCGTTATTTAGTGAAGTTGGATGCAAACAAGATGTTATTCATTTTTTTTGTGTAAGAGTGATGACATTTTAGCCACTTTTTGCTTTATGAAGCGATTTTTCGATTTTAATTGCCTTGGTAAAGCATTAACATCTTTTTGACAGATAGAGTACGCTTAACGCCCTGATTGGGGATTATCTGTTAAAATTCGAAATGTCTAAACCAGAGCCCGGCAAAATAGCTCTCACTTTATACATATAGAAAAATGCAAAAAGCCAGATTCGTGTTTAAAATTTGGTTTTTGAAAACTTCAACAGTATTTTGCCAAAATTTTCTTTTTTGAGAAATGACTAAGTTGTATTGAAGGAGCGATATGTATGTTGGGAAAGGTAGGTTGCTTCCAAAAGTCACCTATTTTTTTGAAAAAACCACTATTTTGTAATTCTATCTAACTCACCTAAATACAGCTTATTTTGTGGAGTGGAGTTCTTAATTTCTTATTTATTTTTATTTTTCAGGCTTTGGAATCATGTCGGTCTATCCAACTTACACTTTGTTTTTAGATCTTCACTCCCAACCTAGTGAAGCTAAAATGGCTGAGGTACAAGTAGCCTCTGTGGAGCAAGAGAAGAAAATCTTTGATGTGTAGACGATATGAAACTCCCTCGTTTTTTCATATTTTGCGTATTAAGACGTTTGAGTTTCGGCGCACAGTTTTAGAATTTTTAAATAAATAAATCTTGTACACATACATACATACATATGTATGTACAAGCATATGTACATACATATTTATATAAGCATATTTAATATATATAAAGTTTGTGAGTCCAATACAGCTGTTTTAATCCGATTCCAAGAAATTGTAGATAGATTCTTATTTAGAAGGGGCTACATATCTGTATATACAGTGGCAGAGAAAAGTCTACATATTTTTTATATTTGTTCCTTTTACTCCTGCAAGGAGCATAGGACCATCACAAGATTTTTCCAATACATTCGATTTGATGCAGAATGGGTGGAATTCGGTTTCAATTTGCAGTTTCCAAGAGTGTGATGGTCCAATACGTCGACTGGCCTGTGGGTTCCGGTCTAAAGTTTCTTTAGCAAGTTTCGGCCTTCTTGATATACATATGTACATACATATGTATATGTGAGGAGTCCATACTGATTTGAGTTGGCAGAAAGCTTGCCGGGTTTGTTTATATTCCACCGATTTCAATAAAATTTCTTTATTATGGACCCCCGATCACAGAATTGGGACCCATTAGATGGCGCTGCATCTTTCAAACTACTCGTTATATTTTAAAAGTTGCTCTGTAAAATATTGGACCTCCTCTATTCAGGGAAATAGTCCAATCTCCACATTAAGGTCGGCATTCAATTGTATTGGCGATTATGACCATTAACGCTAACGTTCTGCTAAAGAGTGTATGATATGTGTTGAATGAGACCTTTCCTGGTGATGTACTCTCGATCATGTGATTAATTATCCGCTGGTCTAACTATGCCTTTGAAATTTAACGCTCTACAATCAATATTTAACTAAGTACATTTGTGCAAAAAGGTCATGGATATTTCCGAAAAAGAGTGGGGTTGTTCCCAAAAAAACGTACGTGTATGTATGTACATATGTACGAGGTATGTTATGCCATTTGTTTGATTTTATGTTCCATATCTTATTCTAACCAGTGTAGTTTATGCCGAAATTATTTGCCAATCTTTCGTCAATGCTTCAATCAACGAACGAACCAATTTATACCCACAATTTGTAAACAACTCTTGACCTTGACTAATTTTGGGAGTTCATTTAATTGTATGTGTAGGTGTGTGGAAATTATAAGCTATTGTTCTCTGGTCACTGTTGATTAAACGATTTATAGTCTTTTTACGATTATTTTACTTAATATTATAATAATAATATTTTGTTCGATTGTAATTACGACTTGATTAAATTCGTAAAAAAAAGGCTGACACGTGTCGTTTTTTTTTCTATATAATATACTCCCTTGTACAAACGAAACATCATAATCAAGGCATATTTAACAAGGTAACAGCGCAAGGCGGACCTAATATTAAAAATAAAGTTTTATTTAATTTTTTTTATATGGAGTTTTCAAGTTTATTAATCGGGTAGCCCAAGGCACATTCATCAGATAACCTCACTTCGAAAAGGAATTATAATTATTATATTCAACTTCCATTTAAGGTGAAAAATTTAAGGTTTAACTGTCAAAATCCATATAAAAAAATTAATTATTTTCGCCTTAATACTTCCCCTCCGTAGTGATTAATATGCCTTGTCTTCTATCATCCTTGGGAGCGATAATCCAGCTAATAATTGTTTGCTGTCAAAGTTGTCCGAGTTGTTGTTTTGTTGTAGTTGTAGCCGTAGTGCTCCTACCTGGTATGACTTCGCCTTGGTAGGAGAGTAATAAACACTACAATAAATAAATGAAATGTTGTTCTTTTTTTATTTGAAATGTGTTAATTGTTTTTCATCTACTTTTGTTGTAGATGATGTAATTCGGCCCAAATATGGCCATAGTCATAAATAAGGCATATTTAACAAGGTGATAGCGTAAGGGAGAGGAAATATCAGCAAAAAAAATTTTGCATTTTTTTATATGTATTTTGACAGTAATATCTATTTTATTCTCTCTTAAAATACATGATTAATGTCAAACTCCATATAAAAAAATTTAAAAAATTTATCTTTAATATTAGCTCCGCCTTGTGCTGTCACCTGATTAAATATGCCTTGGTCATAAACAATGTTATCACTCTGTTTATCAAAAATAAACAGAGCTCATATTTTTACTCTCTTAGTCTCGATGATTTTGGGTTTCTTTTAAGTTCGTTTATTATTTTGAATCATTTCGTTTCATATCTTGAACTGTTTGTTGATAGTTAGCTTTTGGTAAAAATTATTAAAAAAATTTTTTAAACAATTTTGTGAAATAAAGTGACTGAAGACGTTCTAAAAGATTTTTTTTTAACGACATATTTGATTAAAAGCTTTTTCATCCAAACTTTTTTCAAAGACAATACAAAATACAGCAACCGAGTAGGTATGTACATACCTATGTGCTTTTTAATGTACTCATTTGTATGTGTATATGCATGTACTCATACATATCTCATAAGCATTAAACTGCTCTATTTCACAACATTTTCACAAATTCATATCTGTTACAGTGTTACTTTCTTAAAAACAAAAACAAAAAAAAATATATATATAAAAACAAATGAAATTTAGTATTTTTTCTTCAATTTTTCCATAGTGCAGTGAAATATAGGTAAAAACTAAAATTATTGGTGATACATATTAAGATTTTCAGTTGATTGAAAAAATGGAAAAAAAAATTTATTGTAAAATTTGTGAGTTGAAAAATTTGGTGAAAATAAGTACCTGTTATAAATTTAAAATGATATGTCGATATACTTATAATAAGTACCTGTTATGAATTTAAATTTGAAATGATATGCCGATATATTTTATAACTATCAGTGCCCGCCACGTCGTGTGCGTCCTGACAATATTGTGTTCGATTTTGCTTTAAAAATAATGCTCACCAAGATATGGTTTATGTATTTACTTTAGAAAAGGTACCCAACCCTGGGTATTTACATAGGAACAATGGGTTTATATATTATAAAATTATGTAGGTATATAAAATTCGAAAAATTATTGTAGAGTTCTGTAAATAGTGTTTACACTTCCCGCTGACAAAAATAAAAGGTGCTGCCAAGTTTGCAATACCATTAAATCGGCAAAATTGCGTACTTTCACTACTTTTTCTCTTGAAAAAGAGATATTTTTACGGCAAAAAGGTATCCTGTATTTGAACCGAGATACTCCTTTACGCGATGAGAACACAGACAAAGTTTTACTTGAAATTAGAAAAAAAGGGTTGGCGGTTAAATTTCAATTTTTAGCAGACTTTCCTTTTGCTGGTAGTGTCAAGGTTCGAATAAAATTTCAGTATTTTACCTTGTTGCAATTTTCTTGGTAAAATTTCAATAATTTTATGTTAAATTTTAATAAAACTGCGATATTTTTATATAATTTTTCATGAAACTTTCGATTTGTTGATAAATAAAGGAAGAGTTAAAGGAAAATAAAAAAAACACTCGCCGTTTGTGCCCATATCTCTGCGAAACAACAGCGAAATATAAAAATTTAGCGAAGGGTCCTGCAGAAATCGATGAAAAAGCAATATTACACAAAAATGATAGAAGAAAAGATTACGCCATGCTCTTGTGTTGCCGTTGGATGACGTAGTTCGGCCAATGTAAGGTTGCCAAGTCGGTAATCAACAAATTGCTTCAAATAAATATGTACAAATAAATCCAAGTAATAGGCAAAAACAGGCAACCCTGCTAATAAACTCTCATAATTTAATTGGTCATCAAATTTGGACGAAAAACCATCTTTTCTGACGAGACGCATTTTCATCGCGGCACCTTTCCCGAATCTGCAGATCGGAAACCCGCTCGTCGAGAAGTAAATGAGAGAAAGTTTGGAGTGGTGGCAACATGGGCAATCGTTTTTACAAAAATGCTGTTGGCAAAGCCATTTCAGTGAACGACGAGCTCTACAGAGTCCTGATACTTTATATCTCATAAAACGAAAGATACGAACTTGGATAATCAAAGGTTTTAGCGCCATGTCACACAGCTGCTGCCATTTGACCTCTTGGACTTTTTCTTGTGAGGAGCCGTTAAACCGCTGCTATGCGAATGATGCAAAAACGATTCAAGCCCCTTAATTCTAACATTGTCCGAGCCATTCTTGACATAAAATCAGAAACCAGAAGTTTACCCACAGACTGTATTTTTTTTTGTGCCACTGTTTTATCGTTTCTTTTAAGTACATTGCACAGTGGGGTAGAATCAAAATAATTTGGAAATAACAGCCATTTGTAAAGGGCTGGGCCGATCGATCTAAAATTTGGCATGAGCATAGCAAAGGAGTATTTCGGCTTAAGTTTTGACGGTGGGCACATTCTACTTGCCAGGGGTGGCGCTATGTGGTCTCAAAGTTGAGTACCTCGGCCCTGCAAATTCTTTTAGAGCGTGGTATTTCTTAAATTTTAATTTGATTTTTAAAAGTATTGAATATGTCATAAAGTGTTTACTAGTTGACCGATTCAAATATGTATGTATGTAATTAGGCTAATATGTAATTCGTCAACAAAAATCAAATCGCATAAAATCTGCAACATTAAGGCAAAGGAAATCCCACAATTCCCAAAATGAATGCCAAAAATCCGAAAACCCGAATTTTTTAGTCTTTTACCCATAAAGTCCACATATAGACTAGGGTTCATGAAATACATTCACCAATATTTGGCTGTATATATAGCTTTATTACGGCAGTATTCTTTTTCCGATCCCAGCTTTGGGATTTTAGAACATATAGGCTAAATTAAAAATTTCGATGTAAAATAGGTCAAATTTAAGAACCTCTATGATCTATTTTACACGAAATTTGTTGTAAAGGTAAGTACATATTGTTATTGTTGTGACAAAAAGATATAAAACTTTTATATATGTATACTTCAATTCTATTTTTAATCAAGCACAAGGTCTTTTTTTATATAAAAATCTTTTAACAATTTTTATTTACAATATTTCGCTACACCATTGGGTAGCATCTTCAGGAAATAAAAATAATAAAAGTTTTAAAATTTAAATTTTAAATTTTAAAAAAATTTAAATTTAAAAAAATTTTAATTTAAAATTTAATTTTAAAAAAATTTAAATTTAAAAAAATTTTAATTTAAAATTTAAATTTTAAAATAAATATTTTGAAAAGACTGAAGCAGGTTATCGAAAAATCAAAAATTTTCATTTTAAAATGCTCATAAGTCGCTCACTTTATAACGTAACTTATAGATTAAACCACCATTTTATAGGTATTAAGTAGACCAATGTATAAAATTTTAAAAATCAAACAAAAATTAAAGAAATGCCAAGCTCTGAAAGGATTTTCAGGGCCGAGGTACCCAACTTTGAGACCACGTAGCGCCACCCCTGGCAAGTGGATGGAACCCACCGTCAAAACTTAAGCTGAGACACTATTCTGCTATGCTCATGCCAAATTTTGAATCATCGGCCTAGCCGTTGACAAATGGCTGTTATTTCCAAAATATTTTGATTCTGCCCCACTGTACATTGAGAGCCGAAATAATATAAAACACAATAAAATATAAAAGCGGCTAAATAATTTTATTTTTTTTTTCAGTTCTTTACAGTATCTGCGATGACAATGGACAATCATTCAAAAAATGTTTGCCTTGTGAGCGCTTTACACATCCTCGGTTATTTATTAGAAACGATTCAATATCGTAAGTACAAGTAATTGTAGTTTTAATTCAGCCATGAAAAAATTCTAATAAATTATCTATTTCAACAGAATTTCATTGTTTTAACGATTGTTTTTCTCACATGCTACCACTTTTGGGATTTGATTTACCTTTGGCAGCTACATTCGGTTTAACGATTCTTGGTGTTGTTAAGGTAAAATAAAATTATTTTCAATTGATGTACATTTTTTCAAATCAGCATTCATTTCTTAATTATTTCATTTAGAAACGTCGTCTATTTTTTATTCCCTGCTTTGTGGTTATCGGTTTAGAGTTAATATATCCAATAAAGTTTTACCATCATCCAGATGGTTTTTATATGATTGGTAAATGAATATGGAAACTGGATAAATTAAGTGATATTGGTTCTAATATGAATTCTATTTATATTTTGTAGCTCTGGAAATTTTATCTGTCTATGCTATTCTAACTTTGTTTTTAGACTTACGTCCACAATCCCAACAAAACCCACGTGAAGTAACAGCTGATATTCAGGAAGAGCAATCCGTTGATGTATTGAAATACAATCTTATCACATCTGCCGACAAAGCAACTAAAGCTGTTCAACAAAATTAATGTATTTTTTGAGATTTTGCTTTTTGTATACTATATTTTTACAATGGGGCGTTAACATTTGACAATACTGTCATGACAATAAAAGAATACTTAGATATTAGTTATCACAAATGCTGACAACTGTCTCTGTAGTATAGGCGGCCAGACAATAATTAAGACAATTCATTTAAATTTTTTGACTTTTCCTTTTCCTTTTTGATTTTCTTTTTGTTCTCTAAAATTTTAGTTATTATCGGTATACATCAAATCACTGTCCTATTTACTATCTTCAAAATATTCAAGACGGTAGTTCTGACAATTGAAAAAGTGTGTATTGTTGTTGTTATAACAGCATTGTCACTTGTAAACGCAGTGTTAGTTTTTAGTTCTTGTTATACATGTAAAAAAAGCGTTCGAAATTTCCAAAAGGAACAGCTGTTTGCTCTAATTTGTAAAAAATGTTGATATAGTTTTTCTTTTTGGTTTAAAGTAAAAAAAATAGAGCAAATTACGAAAACGTATGTACATCTTGTTGTTGTGTTAATAAAAAGCAACTAATTTTTGTGGGCCCTTCTTACATTGTTTGCAATATCCATTGTGAATGCCCCTAATGTATTAATGAAGTAAAAAATAAAAAAATAAATTATAAGATTTTTACTGCAAAAAAATGCAAATTAAATATTTTTATTTATTAATTTCTAGCCATATCTAGGGTGTTTAGCTATCTGAAATTAAAAAATTAATATTTGTAAATAGAAATATGTAACTTTTTTAGCACTTCTCTACACTCACCAAATTTGATAACTATTACTATTGTCGTTTTATATCCATATGTATATGTAGGTTTAGAATAATTTTCTGATAAGAAACATATGGGTAATTCCACGTCAAATCAACAAGGCACTCAAAATGCCTACTTCAGATTTTATTGAAACTTTTGTTATTTATATTCCTTGACTCTCTGAATCCAAATATAATTTTAGAAAAAAATTATCTCTTATAGTCTTTTAGCTTTACAATTATAAAAGTCGGAAAATATCGCTATTTTGAATATATATTCTAATTCCAGATTCCAGAACTGCTAACTTATATAATAAACACCATTGTATGGAGGGCATGTTCCACTCTATTATATATACTCCACCATAACATTATATGCACTTCCGGGACCATGCTTGTTTTTATAGTATACAACGATCGGATATCCATGTTGGGCAGACGATATACACAAAGGCTGCTGCTATCAGAGTTAAACATATTTAACTTTATTTTAACTGACTTAAAAATATGGAATGAAATGGGCCTGTTAACTGGCCACTGTCATCGCGTTTATATGCTTTGACCCCATTAGATTATTTTCTCTAAGGTGAAAGTATAGTCTTACGTCTTTGCAGATAAACCAGAAACTATGGAGCATTTGGAAGCGAATATTTGACGAGTTATGGCAAAAATACAGCCTGCTTTACTGCGAAGGTTGTATAAAAATTGGGCCGACCTGCATGTTACGCCATGTTCTCGCTAGCTGCGGTTGCTATATGCCTGAAATCATATTTAAATATATGACATAAAATTGTGTAATTAAAGCCAATTGGATGGATATTAAAAACATTTTTCTTTGTTTTATTTCAATTTAGGTTTCTCCGCCTCTATAAAAAAAAACACCCTTTACGATACAATTTTAAACCTATTACATGGATCCATTTTAATTTTTTAACATTACACTTACAGTTCAGGGTGTTTCTTAAATTTTTTTTTTTGTAATAAAAATAATTTAGTATTTTTGTCCCACTGTTTGTTACTCTCCTTATCAGTTCCCCCTTTGAGAGCTAAAGTTGAAAACAAAACAATTAAATATAAAAGTATAAATTTGTTGACTTTTATTCATTACAGTTTCTCATTTACTCAACATTGTATTGTATTGTATTTCGCAAGAAATTTAAGAAATCTACTCGGAAATATTCGCTATAACGATAATGGACAGCCATTCGAAGAATGTTTGCCTTATTGGCATTTTACATATTGTGAGTTGTTTTCTACAAATAATCGAGCTGATTTTTCCATATAATGGTAAGCATTTGTAGCTTGTAATATGCGTTAAACATATGTATATAATTTAATTACTTTTTAAATTTTTAGTTAAAGTAAATGACGACATTTCTTCCAAAAATCACCCAGACCTGTTGCTTCCAATGGGATATTATGTTGTGTTGGCAGCCGCAGCGAGTTTAATGATTGGTGGTGTGATAAATGTAAGATTGAATTATTTTCGCTTCAAATACAATCGCTAAATTATAATGTTTTTGCTATTTTTTTAGAAACGTCATACATTTTTGCTACCCTTCTTAGTGATCAGCAGTCTAGCTCTAGCTAAAGTTACTCTTCCATTTTTAACTTTTATAGGCCAAGGAAATTTTGATAACTATGGTGATATTGACAGGATTGGTAAGTTATTAGATGTCAAAGGTATATACATAGATAAAGGTAGATAAAAAAAAAAACAACGAAGTGACTTTATGCTTTATGTTTACCAGCACCCACCATTTAACGTTTGGAATTATTTTGAACAATGCTGCTAAGACAGTCATCATTTTTAGAACTGAATATTTTCTGCGGTTCTCTGGGGAAAATTTCCCATAAAGACCCAATTTACTATCCTAAACAATCGTACGATTCAATTGTAGAGTAAAATCAAGGCGAATTCATACCAGGTGTAGGCGATAGCCCAGCTTTTTTTGTTCTCGTTTTTTTGCTAATGTCTTGTCAAAAATACATTGTTTCATATCTGCTAATATAATGTCAAAGTTGTTGTTTTGTTGTAGTTGTTGCCGCACTGCTCACACCTGGTATGAATTCGCCTTGAGTAAAATATAGTAAAATAAAAATAGCTGTTTCAAGGTATATTTATCTTACTAGGTAGTGGCGCCCCTACAACAATACAAGAACAACATGGTATTTTGTTGTTGCTTTGTAATTCGAAATGTCAAAAAACATAGAAGAAAATTGAGAAGGCGTGTGTGTGTTTTATTGCTTTCTCACTTCTGCCCTATAAAATTTCTAAACACATACATCTTTTGACATGTCGAACTATAAAATCAGCTGGTCGGACGACACTACCTAGTAAAATAAATATACCTGGAGCTGTTTAAAGATTTTTTCCTTTGTTTGCAAAAATATCAGTGATGCCAACTGAACTTTTTTGCGCTATATCTAACTGTTTAGATCCATACATACGACTGTCATATTTTCATGCGTATTTCCGTTGAGCGTAAACTAACTGTCCTCATGTAAATACAAAATGTATAAAGCGAACCTAAATAGCGCTGCGTCAACGCTTAGTAATTGGAAAATGCAATTTTGACAGAGCGTTATTTAGTGAAGTTGGATGCAAACAAGATGTTATTCATTTTTTTTGTGTAAGAGTGATGACATTTTAGCCACTTTTTGCTTTATGAAGCGATTTTTCGATTTTAATTGCCTTGGTAAAGCATTAACATCTTTTTGACAGATAGAGTACGCTTAACGCCCTGATTGGGGATTATCTGTTAAAATTCGAAATGTCTAAACCAGAGCCCGGCAAAATAGCTCTCACTTTATACATATAGAAAAATGCAAAAAGCCAGATTCGTGTTTAAAATTTGGTTTTTGAAAACTTCAACAGTATTTTGCCAAAATTTTCTTTTTTGAGAAATGACTAAGTTGTATTGAAGGAGCGATATGTATGTTGGGAAAGGTAGGTTGCTTCCAAAAGTCACCTATTTTTTTGAAAAAACCACTATTTTGTAATTCTATCTAACTCACCTAAATACAGCTTATTTTGTGGAGTGGAGTTCTTAATTTCTTATTTATTTTTATTTTTCAGGCTTTGGAATCATGTCGGTCTATCCAACTTACACTTTGTTTTTAGATCTTCACTCCCAACCTAGTGAAGCTAAAATGGCTGAGGTACAAGTAGCCTCTGTGGAGCAAGAGAAGAAAATCTTTGATGTGTAGACGATATGAAACTCCCTCGTTTTTTCATATTTTGCGTATTAAGACGTTTGAGTTTCGGCGCACAGTTTTAGAATTTTTAAATAAATAAATCTTGTACACATACATACATACATATGTATGTACAAGCATATGTACATACATATTTATATAAGCATATTTAATATATATAAAGTTTGTGAGTCCAATACAGCTGTTTTAATCCGATTCCAAGAAATTGTAGATAGATTCTTATTTAGAAGGGGCTACATATCTGTATATACAGTGGCAGAGAAAAGTCTACATATTTTTTATATTTGTTCCTTTTACTCCTGCAAGGAGCATAGGACCATCACAAGATTTTTCCAATACATTCGATTTGATGCAGAATGGGTGGAATTCGGTTTCAATTTGCAGTTTCCAAGAGTGTGATGGTCCAATACGTCGACTGGCCTGTGGGTTCCGGTCTAAAGTTTCTTTAGCAAGTTTCGGCCTTCTTGATATACATATGTACATACATATGTATATGTGAGGAGTCCATACTGATTTGAGTTGGCAGAAAGCTTGCCGGGTTTGTTTATATTCCACCGATTTCAATAAAATTTCTTTATTATGGACCCCCGATCACAGAATTGGGACCCATTAGATGGCGCTGCATCTTTCAAACTACTCGTTATATTTTAAAAGTTGCTCTGTAAAATATTGGACCTCCTCTATTCAGGGAAATAGTCCAATCTCCACATTAAGGTCGGCATTCAATTGTATTGGCGATTATGACCATTAACGCTAACGTTCTGCTAAAGAGTGTATGATATGTGTTGAATGAGACCTTTCCTGGTGATGTACTCTCGATCATGTGATTAATTATCCGCTGGTCTAACTATGCCTTTGAAATTTAACGCTCTACAATCAATATTTAACTAAGTACATTTGTGCAAAAAGGTCATGGATATTTCCGAAAAAGAGTGGGGTTGTTCCCAAAAAAACGTACGTGTATGTATGTACATATGTACGAGGTATGTTATGCCATTTGTTTGATTTTATGTTCCATATCTTATTCTAACCAGTGTAGTTTATGCCGAAATTATTTGCCAATCTTTCGTCAATGCTTCAATCAACGAACGAACCAATTTATACCCACAATTTGTAAACAACTCTTGACCTTGACTAATTTTGGGAGTTCATTTAATTGTATGTGTAGGTGTGTGGAAATTATAAGCTATTGTTCTCTGGTCACTGTTGATTAAACGATTTATAGTCTTTTTACGATTATTTTACTTAATATTATAATAATAATATTTTGTTCGATTGTAATTACGACTTGATTAAATTCGTAAAAAAAAGGCTGACACGTGTCGTTTTTTTTTCTATATAATATACTCCCTTGTACAAACGAAACATCATAATCAAGGCATATTTAACAAGGTAACAGCGCAAGGCGGACCTAATATTAAAAATAAAGTTTTATTTAATTTTTTTTATATGGAGTTTTCAAGTTTATTAATCGGGTAGCCCAAGGCACATTCATCAGATAACCTCACTTCGAAAAGGAATTATAATTATTATATTCAACTTCCATTTAAGGTGAAAAATTTAAGGTTTAACTGTCAAAATCCATATAAAAAAATTAATTATTTTCGCCTTAATACTTCCCCTCCGTAGTGATTAATATGCCTTGTCTTCTATCATCCTTGGGAGCGATAATCCAGCTAATAATTGTTTGCTGTCAAAGTTGTCCGAGTTGTTGTTTTGTTGTAGTTGTAGCCGTAGTGCTCCTACCTGGTATGACTTCGCCTTGGTAGGAGAGTAATAAACACTACAATAAATAAATGAAATGTTGTTCTTTTTTTATTTGAAATGTGTTAATTGTTTTTCATCTACTTTTGTTGTAGATGATGTAATTCGGCCCAAATATGGCCATAGTCATAAATAAGGCATATTTAACAAGGTGATAGCGTAAGGGAGAGGAAATATCAGCAAAAAAAATTTTGCATTTTTTTATATGTATTTTGACAGTAATATCTATTTTATTCTCTCTTAAAATACATGATTAATGTCAAACTCCATATAAAAAAATTTAAAAAATTTATCTTTAATATTAGCTCCGCCTTGTGCTGTCACCTGATTAAATATGCCTTGGTCATAAACAATGTTATCACTCTGTTTATCAAAAATAAACAGAGCTCATATTTTTACTCTCTTAGTCTCGATGATTTTGGGTTTCTTTTAAGTTCGTTTATTATTTTGAATCATTTCGTTTCATATCTTGAACTGTTTGTTGATAGTTAGCTTTTGGTAAAAATTATTAAAAAAATTTTTTAAACAATTTTGTGAAATAAAGTGACTGAAGACGTTCTAAAAGATTTTTTTTTAACGACATATTTGATTAAAAGCTTTTTCATCCAAACTTTTTTCAAAGACAATACAAAATACAGCAACCGAGTAGGTATGTACATACCTATGTGCTTTTTAATGTACTCATTTGTATGTGTATATGCATGTACTCATACATATCTCATAAGCATTAAACTGCTCTATTTCACAACATTTTCACAAATTCATATCTGTTACAGTGTTACTTTCTTAAAAACAAAAACAAAAAAAAATATATATATAAAAACAAATGAAATTTAGTATTTTTTCTTCAATTTTTCCATAGTGCAGTGAAATATAGGTAAAAACTAAAATTATTGGTGATACATATTAAGATTTTCAGTTGATTGAAAAAATGGAAAAAAAAATTTATTGTAAAATTTGTGAGTTGAAAAATTTGGTGAAAATAAGTACCTGTTATAAATTTAAAATGATATGTCGATATACTTATAATAAGTACCTGTTATGAATTTAAATTTGAAATGATATGCCGATATATTTTATAACTATCAGTGCCCGCCACGTCGTGTGCGTCCTGACAATATTGTGTTCGATTTTGCTTTAAAAATAATGCTCACCAAGATATGGTTTATGTATTTACTTTAGAAAAGGTACCCAACCCTGGGTATTTACATAGGAACAATGGGTTTATATATTATAAAATTATGTAGGTATATAAAATTCGAAAAATTATTGTAGAGTTCTGTAAATAGTGTTTACACTTCCCGCTGACAAAAATAAAAGGTGCTGCCAAGTTTGCAATACCATTAAATCGGCAAAATTGCGTACTTTCACTACTTTTTCTCTTGAAAAAGAGATATTTTTACGGCAAAAAGGTATCCTGTATTTGAACCGAGATACTCCTTTACGCGATGAGAACACAGACAAAGTTTTACTTGAAATTAGAAAAAAAGGGTTGGCGGTTAAATTTCAATTTTTAGCAGACTTTCCTTTTGCTGGTAGTGTCAAGGTTCGAATAAAATTTCAGTATTTTACCTTGTTGCAATTTTCTTGGTAAAATTTCAATAATTTTATGTTAAATTTTAATAAAACTGCGATATTTTTATATAATTTTTCATGAAACTTTCGATTTGTTGATAAATAAAGGAAGAGTTAAAGGAAAATAAAAAAAAACACTCGCCGTTTGTGCCCATATCTCTGCGAAACAACAGCGAAATATAAAAATTTAGCGAAGGGTCCTGCAGAAATCGATGAAAAAGCAATATTACACAAAAATGATAGAAGACAAGATTACGCCATGCTCTTGTGTTGCCGTTGGATGACGTAGTTCGGCCAATGTAAGGTTGCCAAGTCGGTAATCAACAAATTGCTTCAAATAAATATGTACAAATAAATCCAAGTAATAGGCAAAAACAGGCAACCCTGCTAATAAACTCTCATAATTTAATTGGTCATCAAATTTGGACGAAAAACCATCTTTTCTGACGAGACGCATTTTCATCGCGGCACCTTTCCCGAATCTGCAGATCGGAAACCCGCTCGTCGAGAAGTAAATGAGAGAAAGTTTGGAGTGGTGGCAACATGGGCAATCGTTTTTACAAAAATGCTGTTGGCAAAGCCATTTCAGTGAACGACGAGCTCTACAGAGTCCTGATACTTTATATCTCATAAAACGAAAGATACGAACTTGGATAATCAAAGGTTTTAGCGCCATGTCACACAGCTGCTGCCATTTGACCTCTTGGACTTTTTCTTGTGAGGAGCCGTTAAACCGCTGCTATGCGAATGATGCAAAAACGATTCAAGCCCCTTAATTCTAACATTGTCCGAGCCATTCTTGACATAAAATCAGAAACCAGAAGTTTACCCACAGACTGTATTTTTTTTTGTGCCACTGTTTTATCGTTTCTTTTAAGTACATTGCACAGTGGGGTAGAATCAAAATAATTTGGAAATAACAGCCATTTGTAAAGGGCTGGGCCGATCGATCTAAAATTTGGCATGAGCATAGCAAAGGAGTATTTCGGCTTAAGTTTTGACGGTGGGCACATTCTACTTGCCAGGGGTGGCGCTATGTGGTCTCAAAGTTGAGTACCTCGGCCCTGCAAATTCTTTTAGAGCGTGGTATTTCTTAAATTTTAATTTGATTTTTAAAAGTATTGAATATGTCATAAAGTGTTTACTAGTTGACCGATTCAAATATGTATGTATGTAATTAGGCTAATATGTAATTCGTCAACAAAAATCAAATCGCATAAAATCTGCAACATTAAGGCAAAGGAAATCCCACAATTCCCAAAATTAATGCCAAAAATCCGAAAACCCGAATTTTTTAGTCTTTTACCCATAAAGTCCACATATAGACTAGGGTTCATGAAATACATTCACCAATATTTGGCTGTATATATAGCTTTATTACGGCAGTATTCTTTTTCCGATCCCAGCTTTGGGATTTTAGAACATATAGGCTAAATTAAAAATTTCGATGTAAAATAGGTCAAATTTAAGAACCTCTATGATCTATTTTACACGAAATTTGTTGTAAAGGTAAGTACATATTGTTATTGTTGTGACAAAAAGATATAAAACTTTTATATATGTATACTTCAATTCTATTTTTAATCAAGCACAAGGTCTTTTTTTATATAAAAATCTTTTAACAATTTTTATTTACAATATTTCGCTACACCATTGGGTAGCATCTTCAGGAAATAAAAATAATAAAAGTTTTAAAATTTAAATTTTAAAATTTAAATTTTAAATTTTAAAAAAATTTAAATTTAAAAAAATTTTAATTTAAAATTTAATTTTAAAAAAATTTAAATTTAAAAAAATTTTAATTTAAAATTTAAATTTTAAAATAAATATTTTGAAAAGACTGAAGCAGGTTATCGAAAAATCAAAAATTTTCATTTTAAAATGCTCATAAGTCGCTCACTTTATAACGTAACTTATAGATTAAACCACCATTTTATAGGTATTAAGTAGACCAATGTATAAAATTTTAAAAATCAAACAAAAATTAAAGAAATGCCAAGCTCTGAAAGGATTTTCAGGGCCGAGGTACCCAACTTTGAGACCACGTAGCGCCACCCCTGGCAAGTGGATGGAACCCACCGTCAAAACTTAAGCTGAGACACTATTCTGCTATGCTCATGCCAAATTTTGAATCATCGGCCTAGCCGTTGACAAATGGCTGTTATTTCCAAAATATTTTGATTCTGCCCCACTGTACATTGAGAGCCGAAATAATATAAAACACAATAAAATATAAAAGCGGCTAAATAATTTTATTTTTTTTTTCAGTTCTTTACAGTATCTGCGATGACAATGGACAATCATTCAAAAAATGTTTGCCTTGTGAGCGCTTTACACATCCTCGGTTATTTATTAGAAACGATTCAATATCGTAAGTACAAGTAATTGTAGTTTTAATTCAGCCATGAAAAAATTCTAATAAATTATCTATTTCAACAGAATTTCATTGTTTTAACGATTGTTTTTCTCACATGCTACCACTTTTGGGATTTGATTTACCTTTGGCAGCTACATTCGGTTTAACGATTCTTGGTGTTGTTAAGGTAAAATAAAATTATTTTCAATTGATGTACATTTTTTCAAATCAGCATTCATTTCTTAATTATTTCATTTAGAAACGTCGTCTATTTTTTATTCCCTGCTTTGTGGTTATCGGTTTAGAGTTAATATATCCAATAAAGTTTTACCATCATCCAGATGGTTTTTATATGATTGGTAAATGAATATGGAAACTGGATAAATTAAGTGATATTGGTTCTAATATGAATTCTATTTATATTTTGTAGCTCTGGAAATTTTATCTGTCTATGCTATTCTAACTTTGTTTTTAGACTTACGTCCACAATCCCAACAAAACCCACGTGAAGTAACAGCTGATATTCAGGAAGAGCAATCCGTTGATGTATTGAAATACAATCTTATCACATCTGCCGACAAAGCAACTAAAGCTGTTCAACAAAATTAATGTATTTTTTGAGATTTTGCTTTTTGTATACTATATTTTTACAATGGGGCGTTAACATTTGACAATACTGTCATGACAATAAAAGAATACTTAGATATTAGTTATCACAAATGCTGACAACTGTCTCTGTAGTATAGGCGGCCAGACAATAATTAAGACAATTCATTTAAATTTTTTGACTTTTCCTTTTCCTTTTTGATTTTCTTTTTGTTCTCTAAAATTTTAGTTATTATCGGTATACATCAAATCACTGTCCTATTTACTATCTTCAAAATATTCAAGACGGTAGTTCTGACAATTGAAAAAGTGTGTATTGTTGTTGTTATAACAGCATTGTCACTTGTAAACGCAGTGTTAGTTTTTAGTTCTTGTTATACATGTAAAAAAAAGCGTTGGAAATTTCCCGAAAGGAACAGCTGTTTGCTCTAATTTGTAAAAAATGTTGATATAGTTTTTCTTTTTGGTTTAAATTAAAAAAAAAAAAAAAAAATAGAGCATATTACGAAAACGTATGTACATCTTGTTGTGTTAATAAAAAGCAACTAATTTTTGTGGGCCCTTACATTGTTTGCAATATCCATTGTGAATGCCCCTAATGTATTAATGAAGTAAAAAATAAAAAAATAAATTATAAGATTTTTACTGCAAAAAAAAGCAAATTAAATATTTTTATTTATTAATTTCTAGCTTGGCTATCTGAAATTAAAAAATTAATATTTGTAAATAGAAATATGTAACTTTTTAGCACTTCTCTACACTCACCAAATTTGATAACTATTAGTATTGTCGTTTGATATCCATATGTATATGTAGGTTTAGAATAATTTTCTGATAAGAAACATATGGGTAATTCCACGACAAATCAACAACTACTTCAGATTTTATTAAAATTTTGTTATTTATATTCCTTGACTCTCTGAATCCAAATATAATTTTTGAAAAATTTTATATCATAGTTTTTTAGCTATACAGTTATAAAACTCGGAAAATATCGCTATTTTGCATATATATTCTAATTCCGGATTCCAGAAGTCGAGTAAATTTAAAAAAATTAAAAAAAATTAGGTAAATTTTAAAAAAATTAAAAGACACTATCTCAGTGATTTTTATAAAACTTTTTTTAAATATAAGAAAAAAATTTATTAAAAATTATTTTTTTCATGATTGATATCAAATTAAAGCGTATAAAATCCTCTTTAAAATGACCTATTACTCAACTTCTTAGGGCGTATAGAACTGGAATAAGAATATATTTAATCCTCGAGCTTATATGCAAAGAAGCGATATTTTTCAATTTTGATAGCTGTCTAGCTAAAAAACCGTAAGAGATGGATTTTTTTTTTAAATAATATTTGGTCAAAGAATATAAGCAACAAAAGTTGGAATAAAATCGGAAGTGGTAAATTTTAAAACAATTTTTTTTTTTGGTTGATTTGACATGGAATTACCCATATATTGCATATGATAAAATTTTTATAAACCCCAAAAACAGGCTTTTAGTTAAATCTTCCTATAAAGAAAATCGTACGTACGTACGTACGTAAAATCGTACAAAGTTTTTTAATCGTCAAAAGTATGTCGCGTAAAATTTCATTCATCTATACATATAATAAAATAGTAACTCATTTCATGTCCATCTGTCTTTTTTTATGTGTTCGCATCGCGGATTTTAACAAAATTTTATGCGAATGTACCTTAGTATCCCGATCCCAATATAGGTTACTTTACCCAAAAATATCTTACTTCCAAAAAAAAAAAAAAAATGGATGAAAGGCAGTGAAAGTAAGCCGATTTAAAGATACTGCATACTTTAGGGCACCTTTTTTTTAATTCATTATATTTGATGCAATGTTGTGCAACAGATGGCGCTGTTTTAAAATAATAAGTAACTCATTTCCTGTCTGTCTTTTACAGAGCTTTACAATAATTTTTAAAAATTTATATACATTTTAGAATTTTATCCAGGAATGGGTACCTTTATATAAAGTAAATACCTAAGAGTCTTAAAATTTGTTGTGGATTACTTTCAAAGCAAAATCGAACAAAATATTTTCAGGACGCACATAAAGTGTGAGGGCACAGCTAGTCTATATACATATAATAAAAATGCAACAGGACCGATTCCGTACATGAAATATGTCGGAAAGCTATATCTGCCTACACCAGTGTACCGAACATCTTGAAGTTTTAACAGTTTGTTACCAGATAAGCGGTGGGTAAAATAAGATATGTATATATTTTTGATATTTCAAGAGGGCGTAACACTTCCGATGCAAAGTAAAAAATTATCATCGTGTTACTTGGAAACTATTATAGGCAATACCTTGAAATTTTGTACAAGTAGAACTGTAAAGAAAATATTAATACGCATAGTCCTTCAAAAAATAGAATGGTTTGGAACGGTGGGCGTGGTATCTCACATACAAAGTGGACAATTATTATTGGGTGTGGCCTCGGGAACTGTAATAACAATAAACCATGTATTAATACATGGTTTAGTAATGTGTATTAATATGCACAATGGGCATGGTAATTCCCAAACAAAGAAAAAATTATTATCGTGTAATTAGAGGACTGGAATAGGTAGAGCATTGCAATTTTGTACGAAGAATTCTCTTATTAACGTAGATAGAGTATTGAAACTGAGTACTCTAAAATTAACGTGTATTTTCAAGTTAATGCTTGGCGCTTAGGACAGGAGCGCGGGTACCCTCCATAAAAAGTAATTATCCTGTATCTAGATAACTGCAATAGTGATACTCTCTAAATTTGTCATTTGATTTTCTAAGAAAACATGCGTTTTGTGTAAGCTTGGCTACACCTTTACTTGAAAGTAATCATTTATTTTTTTGAAGATGGGGTATCGAAGCACATCGGGAATAGCTGGTTTTATATAAAGCCTTTGTTTCTAAGTTATTACCCAGGGAGGGGTACCTCTATATAAAGTAAATACATAAACCATATGGAAGCACCATTAAAGTAAGAGTCTTAAAATTTAATGTGAATTACTTTCAAAGCAAAATCGAACAAAATATTGTCAGGAGGCCTACGACGCGACGTGGCGGGCACAACTAGTTTATTAATTAATTAATACGACACCTTAATGGCGCAAGTAGTGTAAAGTTTAATGTTTCTTTCTTTATTAATTTTTTTTTTCTTTTTGAAGTTATATGAATTCAGTTATTTCGCTCCACTGTGTTCAGCATTTATTATCAGTACATTAAGAGTTTATTATCTATACATAATTTTAAGTTTTTTTTTTACTCATTACAGTCTTCATAATGACGTCGGACAGTCATTTAATATATGCTTGTCTTGCTAGCGTGTTACTTATCGTCGGTTATTCAGTAGAAACAAGTAGATTTATTTACATTCAATATCGTAAGTAATTGTAATTCCAATTCACGTTTAATAAAAATATTTTAATAAATTTTCTACTTCAACAGATCATCATCATTATTTTGAAGAAGGTTTCTTTGATCTGTTACCTCTTGTGGGATTTTATTTTTCCTTGGCAGCTTCATTCGTCTTAACGATTCTTAATGTTGTTAAGGTAAAATGTAGTTATTTGTAATTGAAGCACATTTTTTTGAAAGCAGCATAAATTTATTACTTTTTATTCAGACACTTCATCTATGTGCAATTTCATGCTTTGTGGTTATTGCTCTAGAATTAATACGTCCAATAAAGTTTTACGAGCGGCCAGATGGTTTTTATATAATCGGTAAGTTTACACCCATGAACAATATTGCAGGAAACTGATTAAATCCATATAAATTGATTCTAATTTATATTTTCTAGCGCTGGAAATTTTATCTGTTTATCCTATATTACTTTTGTGTTTAGAGCTGCGCTCGCAATACCAACAACTACCGCTTGAAGTAACAGCTGATGTTGCTGAAGAGAAATCTATTGACATATTGAAAGAAAATTTGTGTGACTAATATAACGTTTGGCATTTACTTAATCTGTTATATGCTGGTACATATTAGATTTTCCATTTATAATAATATTAAAAGTTATATTTATAATAAAATAAGCTGTTCTAACCCTACCCTCCTATCGAAAGTATGAATATTGTTTTTCAAGGCGAATAAACTCTGTGTGATTGCACGGGCGAATTCAGGCATTTTTGCCTCCTTTGCATGTGTCAAACTTCATGTATAAAAAAGTTGCAAGCAAGAAGGATAGAAGACAAGGTTACACCATCCCAAAAGTAAAATTTAAATTTTCTGCGGCCTAATGACGTCACGAAACTGTCTTCCCATTGGCTAATAATTCTGTATGAGAATATAACTAATTATAAATTATGGGACAAGCCATATTTAACCAGGTGAAAGCACAAGGGGGAGCTAATATTAAAGAGAAATTTTTAAAATTTTTTTTATATGGAGTTTGACATTAATCATGTATTTTAAGTGAGAGTAAAATAGATATTACTGTCAAAATCCATATAAAAAAATTAAAAAAATTTTTTGCTTATATTTCCTCTCCCTAAAAGTGGTTTTACACGACGTGTGTATGTCATATGATCTGTCAGTTTGATAAACTATATGTAATTTCATGTGTTTGTCAAAATAGGCATTTTACATACGGTTTACAATTTTAGCTTTCAAACGTACATGTGTAATTACATCTGACATAATCTATAATATATAATTTTTCGGCCACACAGTTTTGTATTTCCAACCACAGCTGATGCAAATATAAATTATGAGAGTTTATTTGCAGGGTTGTCAAATTTTGCCTATTATTTAGATTTATTTGTGCGAGCTTATTTGAAGCATACTGTACAGATTACAGACTTGGCAATCTTACATTGGCCGAACAACGTCATCTAAAGTGAAAAAATACGCATGGTGTAACCTTGTTTTCTATCATTTTTGGATAAAACATGTCATTACACAATTTGCTTTATTTTTTAATCTAACAATGGGGAAATATATAAATGACGTCAATAATCATTTATTAACCGGTGAATGAAAAGGTTAGCTTAAATACGAAAAGTTAAGCGAGGCACTGTATACATGATGATTTCATTTGAAAGAGCAAATATTTTATAGAGAACAAAACATTATGGATTTTTGTTATTATTTCGTTGTTTATTTTAAATTTGTTAATGTGTGCAGATAAATAAAACAATTTTTTTTTAATAATTTGGTTTTTTTGGCAACTTCCTAGAAATTGGACAGTTTTCTTATCTATAAATGTTTCGTTTAGTAAATAAATTTTTATGGATTGTTTTCTTGTGGCTTTCAATAAATTTTGACATGATTATGAATAGGTAATGCAACTTACAGATATACATAAGTATGTTTGTACATACATACAGATATGCTGAAATGTGTTTATTACTATATTTTTTTTAAACTACATCGGTAAAATTGCGTACTTTCACTGCTTGTTCTCCCTCTTTCTTGATAATCCTGGATATTGTTATGGGGAAAAAATATCCTATATTTGAAACACGATACTAAGGTACCTCTGCATAAAATTGTATTATAATTCATCTGGTAGTTTTTATGTGATGCGAACACAAACAGACAGACAGGCAGGAAATCACAGTTTTATTAAATGTTTAGATAATAAATAATAGGTATACACTAGTAACAATAAATTTTATCTAAAATAATAAAAATTAAGTTATTTTAAACATCTTAGAAACCAAAAACATTTTATGACCAACAAAAAAGTTTCTTACTCGTATCTACCTTTGAAAGATGAGCAAAACAGAAAAAAGGTAAAATTTGGAAAAAATCGCAACAAAAAATGACGCAAAAACGCTTGATGTTTTTTTCCACAGTATAAAAGTAGAGATCGTAAATTTTATTGTGATATATAAATTTTTAGGACCGCGATGGCCCTCACTCTCAAAATCCTTTTCACTTTTTTTTTTACAAAAAAATCATGTTTTTAATTTCGAAAGAAATTTTTTATTATAAAAATTTTAATTAAAATTTTTCTAAAAATTAAGTAGCTGCTAATATATCTTTTTAAAGAAAAAAAAATCAATACAAAATCTTTATTCGTTTAGCCACAAAAAAATACTTTGCATACCCTCTTAAAATCGTATAAAGTCAATAATCAACTTATGCGATTTACTCAACTTGTCTGATTTTAACAGAATCCCAAAACGACAGATCTCAAGCAAAAGCCTTAAAAAATCACTATACGATGCCGAATTTTGTTGTCTGTCGAGCTGCTTACTTAAATTTTTACATTTCTCAAAATTTATTTTTGGCCTAATGTCCGACATTGGGCCAAACATTTTAAATAAAAACTCTCATAATTTATAGTTATACTCTGATTCAGAATTATTAGCCAATAGAAAGACATTTACGTGACGTCATTCGGCCGACATGCGCAGAAAAGTTCAAATTTATTTTCGTGATGGCCTAACCTTGTCTTCTATCATTCTTGGTTTATATGAGTCTAGACTGTATGTTAAATTTTATTAACTAATTTTTAAAATTTAATTGTACATACAAACGCGGAAGGAAGGAAGGAAGGGTGTATAAGACTCAGTACGACCGAATATATTTTAATAATTGTGTTTTGGAAATAAATAAAAAATAAACTTTTGTTCTTGTTGATACCCAATGATGACAATTCTGGCAATTATTAAATATTTACGTTACAGTATAAAACTTATCAATTATTGTGTTTTTATTTTTTATTTATTTGCTTAAAACTGACGAAATTCAAAAAATCACCAAGCCAAACAATTGGTTTAGAAATCCCAGCGCTCATTTCTCTTTATTAAAACTTGACTCTTCATGAAATGTGTTTTGTTCGAGAATGTTGTTTTTAAAACTTTTAGCATTTGCACAGCTACAATCAAAAATTGGAAACCCCCCAAAAGACCCGACTTGTTTTAAATTCACATACACAGTTACAACTGTCAACCCAGCGGGAAAAGGTAATCAATAAGAAACGAGTGGGTAATACAAATAATGTATAATATTCTGCTTCCAGTATCCATTACTCTTTATAATGCTCCGTGATACTACAAAAATATATGTAAGTATAAAGCATTAAATATATGTATGTTATAAATACATTTACATAAAATACATTTACAATTATACATACGCTGACGATAGACGAATCTACTAATTTATTCAAACGTCAATTTTGGCGGCGGCATAAAAACTAACGTCAAATTTTATACATTTTTTGTCGGAGTCAAAACAAGATCACTGAGGTAAGCTATTCGATTTTATTATTTGCACATATTAAAACATAAAAATATCTTATAATTTATGTGGTACTTATGCAGGTACAATGGCCGTTTTCAAAAAAAATTTAAGACCACCAATCTGCCAGGCATAGTTTCGAAATTTTCCCTTATGCAATTCAGCAACATCAGACCATTCTATTCGAGGCTGTGGGCAAAAAAACCACGACCACTTTTCTCATGTTGTTTTTAATTTTTCTTGGTTGTAATAACTCTCCTTAGCTTTATTTCGTTTAATAACCATTATCGTGAGTAGTAGCTCGCATGGTGGGCATACAGATAAAGGGCGATCAATAACCTACTGAGAGGTTTGATTTTTATTTTTTTAAGTTGGTAGGGTTTTTCTGCTTTGATTTGTATTAAAGGCCTTTATTGAAAGCAATACACATAGAGGTAGGAACCCTTAGCACTATATAGGCACATATGGGTGTCAATATGACTCCCCATTCTGATCATTCTAACGCAATATATGTAGATTTCAGTGAGGTCCCAACAAACAATTTTCTGTAACATTTTTACTAAAAACTTTCGATGAAATTTTTACAAAACTAATATCGATAAAATTTTTACAAAAAAATATCGATAAAATTTTTACAAAAAAAATATCGATAAAAATTTCTATAAAATTTTTACAAAAAATCTTCGATAAAATTTTTACAAAAAATCTTCGATAAAATTTTTACAAAAAATCTTCGATAAAATTTTTACAAAAAATCTTCGATAAAATTTTTACAAAAAATCTTCGATAAAATTTTTACAAAAAATCTTCGATAAAATTTTTACAAAAAATTTTCGATAAAATTTTTACAAAAAATTTTCGATAAAATTTTTACAAAAAATTTTCGATAAAAAAATTTTCGATAAAATTTTTACAAAAAATTTTCTATAAAATAAAATTTTTACAAACAAATTTTCTATAAAATTTTTACAAAAAATTTTCGATAAAATTTTTACAAAAAAATATTGGTTGTCAATTGCATGGGACGAAATATGTATGTTTTTGGACATAAGTAGAATAGATTTTTAGGCCATTATCTAGAGCGTATTGAAAATCCATTGCCCTGTGTCATTTGTCATAGTTGAGTTCGCTGGCGTTGTGAGCTTTGTCAGAAAATTTGTTTTAACAAATTTTTTATTTATTCTCATTTAAAAGAGATTTTTTTTTAGAAGATTCATATTTAAGAAAGAGAAAAATAAGAAGATATCAATTATTTTTCTCTTTCTTAAATATGAATCTTTTTAAATAGCCTTTCTACGTTTCAGTTATTGTTAATAAGTTAAATTTAAATTAACACAAACATTTTTGGCAAAGACAAGTTTCAGAAACTGACATGCAAATGTAGGTTGGAAGGTATACATTTACATATGTATGTATGTACTTTTCATCATATTGATTTCACATATTACCATATACTCGTTATATTTATGGATTTTCTAACTTATAATATAAAAAATCTATACATATATATATATATATATATATATATATATATATATATATATATATATATATATATATATATATATATATATATATATATATATATATATATATATATATATATATATATATATAGATTTTTTTTTACCGATTTAAAGGTACTGCAGAATTTAAGACATCTTTTTTTTACGTGATGCGAACACAAATGAAAAACAGATAGACAGACGGAAATTACTGTTTATTACAGAGCGTTGCGCTTTTATTTAGATTTGTTCAAAGCTGGGCGCTAGACGTCGTTACGTCTTACGCGCTTGTTTAGGTTTAGCTGTAAAGCAAGCCATAGACGATGTAACGATGCCTTGAACCGATCTAAGGAAAAATACAGCTGCGTAATATTAAGCAGAAAATGCGTAAATTGAGGAATGTAAAAATATGCGGAAATTATGAAATAGAAAAGATACAAAAACATACATACAAACTAAAAATTGTGAGAACCAAACCTTAAAAAAACCGTATCTAAACTGATGTTCACGCTACAAAACAACTTAAAATTTAATAAGACGTTTAAAGAAAAAAAAAAATTCTAATGTGTTTAAAGAACGCCAAAATGGTATAAACTGTTAAGCGTGCTTGTAGAAGTCACCTTACAAATATTATAAAATTGCTTATTACGACTTAAAAAAGAATTAAAATTTTAAATCTTAGCAAAGAGTATTTAACAGTTGTAATATTTTTTTTGACAGATATCTTTGACGTTTTTTGCCCTAACAGTCTAGGCCGATTTAGATAACTTTACATTTTACCCCTTTTTCAGCTGTCTAAATCATAAACAGTAACAACTCAAAATTCACCAAAATCCTTCTCTTTTTAACCGACTTCAAAAAAGAAGGAGGTTATCCATTCGTCTGAATGTTGCTTTATTTTTATGTATGTAACCGCAGAACTCAGCGATTTCTGAACCGATTTGAAATTTTTTTCTTTATTTGAAAGGTTATGCTTTCAGGTTGGTCCCATTTTAAAAACAGTTCATTATTAATTATATTAAAAATTATGGGTGTCCCCATACAACATACATGTTTTTTACGTGTATTAAGAACCGTAAAGGGCACCAAATTACCAAATTAAAATTTTAAAAAGTTGCGTGTTGCTATAGCTCCCAACAGCAGAAATTAATAAAAAAATAAATTTAAAATTTAAAGGGTATCCCCATAGGTGACCTAATTTGATCTATTTGGGCCCATCTATCTTTTGAACCGTTATAGACAAAAACTGAAAATTTGACAGAATGTCGATTACTATGACCGTTATAATAAAATGTATAAATATTCAAAATTTTAAATTAAAGGGTGTTCCAATAGTTTATTTAATTTGATGTATATGGCCATACTTTTGAACAGTTGTACACAGACCGCTGAAATTCACAAAGAACCTGTATTGCTAAGTCAGCTATAACAAAAAATAAAAATAAAATTTGAATTTGGAAATAAAAGGGTGTCTCAATAGTTAATGTAATTCTATATATGTGACCAAGCTTTTGAACTGTTATAGACAGACATCTGAAATTTACATGGAACCTGTATTGCAAAGTCCGCTATAGCAAGTATACAATTTGAATTTAGAAATTAAAGGGTGTCCCCATAAATTATGTAATTTGATCTATATGGCCCTATCTTTTGAACCGTTAAACACAAACACTTGAAAATTTTTCTGGTAAGATAAAAAGTATAAATATTTGGAATTATAATGTAAAGGGTGTCCCAATAGTTCATGTAATTTGATTTATATGGTTAAACTTTTTAACCGTTATAGACAGATAGTTGAAATTTACAAAGAATCTTTGTGGCCAAGTCCTCTATAACAACAGGTCTTTAAATTAAAATTGTAAATTAAAGGGTGTCCGAATAGGTGATGTTATTTGATCTATGTGACCCTAGCTTTGAAACCGTTATAGACAGAGGCTTGAATGGTGTCCCCATAAAAGACGGATGCTAGTGAAAATAGCTTAACTTTTTAACAATAATAGGGAGAGGCTTGACATTCAAATAGTTTTTATTTTTTCCCTCTAATTTTAGCGCATCTTTTATTTGGTTTAAATCTAATTCTTACAGATTATTTCTTACATTTTTAGTTTAGAATTGGTGCCCATCTATCTGTTTTGAAGTCTGTTTTTTTTTTGCAAGAATTATTAAACCTTATAAATGTGAATTAAATTTTATTTCTTCCTTTGCCAGATTTACTATTTTTGGCGCATGATTAGTAATTTTATTTCATCGAAAATACTGACAATTTAGGATTTATTTTTGTTGAAATTTTTTAAACTCAAGTTCCAAATTTCGAATATACTTCAGTTAGTAATCTTTTGACATTTTAGCACGCATTAATTTGAATATGTATTAAAAAAGTTTTAAAGTTAGTACTTTTTGCAGAAATTATATAATTATACTAGCTGTGCCGGTCACGTCGTGGGCGTCCTGACAATATTATGCTCGATTTTGCTTTGAAAGTATTCCACACCAATTGTAAGACTCTTACTTTTATAGAGATTCAGTTATGGTTTATGTATTTACTTTATATTCTAAAATTAATAAAAAATTCTAAAATTCTAAAAATTATTGTAAAACTCTGTAAGAGGCGCCATCTGTTGCGTAATTTTGTTTTAAATATTCCACTTTCAAAAATAAAGGGTGTGCGACCGTTTTTAAAATATCCCAGTTTTAAACTGTTTTTTCTCCATTTTCTCTTGGAGATGAGATAATTTTGCAGAAAGAAAGAAATATTGGAATCAGGATGCTAAGGCACCTCCTCACAAAATTTTGTTAAAATCCATCCAGTAGTTTTTACGTGATGCGAACGCAAAAGAAAAGCAGACAGAAAGACGGAAATGAGTTACTATTTTATTATATGTACATATGTATAGATAGATAGATGATATATAGATAACATTAAAGCATTAAGATTGATATTTTACTTTAATTCGAATTTTCGAAGACAAGTTCGAAATTTCGAACATATAATATTTTGACTTAATCGCACGAAAACCTTAAAATGTTCACGTTAATACTATTTTTTAATATATTTTGTTTTATTAGTCGAGTAAAATAATATTTTTATGTAAACATTATTTGTTTGTGTCCTGTGCCTTTTCTGTTACGCTACAAACTTCTTCAGCGTTGTATAGAATTTTCTTTTGTTTTATGTGTCTTTCTTTCATTGCTTTAGAGCGATCACATTTCTTGTTTTGATTTCCAAATTAATTAATTTTATTTATTTTATGGAAAATCGAAATTTCTAACATGGTCCGTGCTGTCCAGAAATGCTTAACTTAACTTATGTATTGTATTGCAGTCATCTGTTACTTATAGAGAAATTCAAACCAGTTTTGAGTATCTAAAATAATCATAATTATAATAACAATAAATACAATAATCATTATTTAAAAAAATGAAAATTTCGGAGTTAAAATTTTTTTTGCCGGAAAAATATTTCTTTTTTGCATATTTTTATTTATGGAATCTTCAAATACAAAAAAATTATGTCTTGTAAAATGAACGCTTTAGTATTTCACTGTAATTTGAAAATTCGAAATTAAGTTCGAAAATTCGAAATTATGTTCGAAATTTCGAACATCCTCCAATTAGTGATATTTTAACTTTTTCACATAAAAACCTAAATTTTTTTTCACAACAATAGCACTTCAAAGTAGGTAGATGATTATCTTTTATTTTTTGTTAAAGGGTATAAAAAAGTCGTTGTTGTTTGATAAAAATCTATTGTTACTTTTTAAGAGTATTAATTGTACAAATTTCTTCTCTACATAATTTTGTCTCTTTGGTTAAATTTATGTTGAATTTTAGCTTAAATGACGAATAATAAAAACAAAAATGTTTAGTTGGCATTCAACAGCGTAAAGCAAACTACATATTATTTTTTTGGTGACCGCAAGTACATTCAACAGTGTTATAAACTTTTAAAACAAACCTACAACTAAAATATAAAAGAAAAATACATTTAAAATGAAGTGCTGCAGCCGTTCAACATTTGGCGTCGTTATTGGAGGCTTAAATATCTTTGTAAATATTGCATTGATATCCTATTTAATTGTCTTACTATCACAAACAGATACAGAAACAAAGAGCGAAGACGAGTTAGATGACAAGGGTAAGTTGGCATATAATTTATGTTTAAAAATATTAAGGAAATTTTATATACATATGTATGTAGATATGTACTTGGAAAATAAAAATAAAGAATAAAATCTTCACTTTCACTGTTTAACAAAAACATAATTTGTGATTAGATAGATATCAGCATAGTGGTATACTTATGTATGTAGGCAAAGGGCTGAGATGGTATGGACATTTAATTATAGCAATGTAAGGCGTCAATATGCTGAAGCCAAATTATTTCACTATTATGAGTCATTGTTGTTCGAATATTTTGTGAGTTCTTGTTTTTAATACTATTAATTTCAATTCTTACACTGCGTTGCATAGTTATAAAGTCATAAATTTAATTTTAAATAAAATATTGTTGAAAGTTTATAAAATTTGAAAACCTCTCTTATTGAAAGCAAAACAAAACCAACCTTGAAACAAAACAAAAACTGTGGATGTCATTGCTTTGATTTAGGAGAATAAATTTTGTTTATGATTTGTTAGTGTTTCACTACTCAACAGGGATGGTAAATTAAATTTTCAAATTGTACCAACCAGCTTATTAAATTGTACTTTTTGAACAGGAATTGTACTAAATAAATTTCGCTTGTGAATTTAAATTTTAAATCGAGCCATATCGAATAATTTTATTTATCTGAGTGCATGGATACGGCATTAATAAAGTTTCAAACGCGCTATTTATTGTAGGTCGCCAGGAACACGATAATAATTTGTCACTTTGTATTGGATGTACCACGCCTACTATTCCAATCCAGTCTATCTTTCTCTAGACAATGTATGTTAATATAGAGGTTACGGTTCGACGGAAAGCCGACAAACAAACACATTGATTACAATTATAAGATTAATAATAGCTATACTAATAATAACTATAATATTAATAATTTTTTTTTATACAAATCTAGCTTTCGGCACGACAATGTATATATTTTTAATCGTAACTTTTTTACTGATGACTATTATCTCGGGTCTTCTGATAATGGGTATTGTGAAGGTAAGTTTAATGAAGACAAACAAAAAACACACAAAATCTTGAAAAAACATCCATCAAAATAATAAAAACAAAAAAAAAAAATTACAGAGACGTCATAAATTGATGAAGCCCTGGCTGGTTCTTAGCGCCATCGGTTTCGTATGGAATTGTCTACGCTTTTCAGTAGCTTTCATTGTCGCTATAGCGGATGGCGCTTCCTTGTCTATAGTTTTCACGATATTATTAATAGCTCTGATAGGACTTGGTAAGATAACTTTATAATTAAATTTTAATTTTATTTTTAACTTAAATTTTCCATATCTATTCAGGTCTTTCAGCTCTAATAATATGGACCATTTACACGCTGTATCGCGATATACGCCAGGAGAATATTGAAAAGCCCGGCGAAGCAATGAGGGCTGATGGAATACCATACCAAGCTCAATCAAATTATTACACTTGAATTTAGTTAAAAGTTTTTTTTTCTATTTATATTTATTATTTAACCAGCTATTGCATTTTTAAAAGTATATTTTTGTGACACAAATGTAATTTTACACCACGTTTTTTGAATACCTAAATGGAGAAATGATTTGTTGCTGATTTGAGCAAAATATGTATTTAATTTCTAAATTATATTGATCTTTTAAAGTATAATAAACATACATTTGTATATTAACCAATTTAAATACTTTTGTTTTTGTTTTTTGATGAGCGCACTGTTTACAAAGAACCTTTCACTGTCACATGCTTAAACTACCCCTTTCAGATGCCATGGAAAAATCACCTGACGATTACACATAGTGTTTTTTGAAAGTTAGGTTATGTTGCACAGTCGCTAGTTTGTTAATATGAACGTCCATTTGGAATATCCGAATAGGAGATTTGGGACGACCCTACGGTTCCTACAAATCCACCTTAGGTCTAGTGCTAAACCATCCTGAAATCAGTTCAGTGTATTACCCATATATTGTCACAGCCCAATACACTTATTTGCAAGATCAAGCCGCTGACAGCCAAAAGAAAGCAAGTATTGTTTAAGTCGAAAATGCTAGTCAGTCAAACGAGTCTTCCCTTCTTTTTTTTTTACCTAATCCACTTCTTTGGAAGTCATTTTATGAAAGATTCAACTGCAGGGCATGTGTACCAATGATGTAGTGCCCCGTCACCACAGCCGCCAATGTCTTCACATGTCCTCCAGAGACCTCTAGCGGAGTTACCGCAATCATACTGAGGCCAGAGAAGCATCGAAAAATTGCAGGTAATCTTAGAATAGTTGTCAATAATTCCTACTGTAAGTCTGTTTAACGGGATTCCAACAAATTTATCGCTTTCAAAGTCAGATAGAAGCCTTCCAGATCTAGCATGTTGGCCAAAATTTATCGAGCTCCATGCCCAGGTCGCAATTAAGTTTTTGAGTTGTGACAAGCAATAATTTTTAGAAAACATTTTTTTTTTTCTATGAAAAGCCTTCTAGAAGGTCTTTTGGCAAACAATTTTCGGATGACCTTCTGGAATGCTGGTCAGCAAAAGCGAGAGTGGAAAGCCTACTCTGCAATGACAACCAGTGTAAAAATATATGTATGAGTATGGAATGACATTAGAAGTACTTTAGTGCCTACTAAAGAAAGAGTAGAGGATTTCTAGAAGAATTTTACCGCTGGAGAGTACCTTGTGGTCTGATACAGAGTCATATTTTTTCACGATATTTACAAATTATACTGTAGAAACGGTTAATCACAAGCGACAAAGGGAGAATTATAATTAGATTTACATCTGAATCAACAGGTTATTAGAAAGTGATAACGAGTTTCGTTACTTGTTTGTATATTCCGCCGCCCCCTGTGTCCTATTTCAGAATATTTGAAAATAAAGCTTTCCTAGTTGAGATAAACGAGAGTTATTTTCTCTTAATTTCTTAAGATATGTATGTATGTATGGAGGCCAGTGTTAGGATTTGTGGTACAATTGTACCAAATTTGGTACATAGTTCTCCAACCCTGTCTAGATATAGATATGTTCAGGAATTTTATTATTTACTTTGATAACCCTTTTAATTATTAATTTAGTTGCAAGACCTTTTTGCTGAACTACAGCGTTTGAACGTTTTTGCATCACCTCAGTCAGTTCTGGCAGTATTCAGCTGATGTATTTTTCTATTCTTTCTAGTGAATCTTTACTTGTTCTTCCAAATACTTCCAGGTATACTATATCGAATTAAGATCAGGGGTCTAATCGCCGCATTCGATATCGTGTAAAATCTCACGAAATTTTTCATTTTGGTATCATGGCACTAGATATCGAATAAAAAGTATCGTAATTTCATTCGAAAGGTAATGTGTATTCCCGTGTTTTCCTCTTCACTTGTTGACTTATTATTACAATTTGATATGAATAACGATTCGATACATGTCGAATGGCATAATTATCTTACTCGACTCGACTCGTATCGAATTTGTTATTCGATACAATAGTTTACTCGATATCGAATGCGGTGATTAGGCGCCAGGTGACTTTGGTGTAGTTTTAATGACTTGATAGAATTTGTAGTGTAACCAGCTTCCAATATTGTAAGCCTTTTGCTTATGGAATAGGTAAATATTGTGCCAATTGTTAATTAATTAGTAACTCAGAAATTCAAGGAATCAAGGCCAATTGTCATTGCTTTAACATACTCCAGTATAAACGTTTTGATTTGTACTATTTTAATGTCGAGCTGTTTCTTTATTTTTACTTAATTTTTGGTACAATTGATGCTGATTTGGTACAATTTTATCATTGTGGCGATACAATTTAAATATTGTCTGATCTTAACACTGATGTAGATATTTTATATCCTTCACTTCAGGTGGAAAGGGTATATATAAAGTTTGTCATTCCGTGTGTAATTTCTACAATATTCACTTCCGACCCCATAAAGTATATATATTCTGGATCCTTATACATAGCGAAGTTAATATAGCGATGTCCGTCTGTGAAATCGATTTTGCTAAGGCACCAGAAAAGAGACACAAAATTTAAGCCCATCAATCTGCCTGGTAAGGTAAAACGGTAATCACCGAGGTGAAGGATATATAAGATTCGGCACGGCTGAATATAGTACTCTTCAATTTAACTAAATTATCCCATTTTTATAAACCAAAAAAAAAAGTGGAAGAAAAGTTTTCCATAATGGAGAATTATAAATAAACAATATCACATGTTTAATAAAATACCTAGAAACTTAAAATTTCATTTACAAATTATTTTTGTAGCGTGAATCTAAATTCGTACAGACATACTTATGTAAATTAATTCTCTTCATGCCTTAGCAATACATAAAAACAAAAATATTTAGGTACATAAATATGTATATACTTATATATGTATATACATTAGGGTGTCCCTTATAAGACAAAAAACTTTTTTTTTCGAATTTCGAAACGCATACCCTATAATTTTTTTATATATAGAAAATTATACCTAAATATGAAATTTTACTCTTCTATCATGATTGTAACCCGTGGCGACTAAGGCAAGAAGTTTTACATAATACAGTAAATGAGAACAATGAAAAAATGAAAAGATGCATTAAGAATACTTTATTAAGAATATTTTAATATTCCAAATTATATGGGATAACTTCTTTTTAAAGTGTTTTTTCTGCAGTCTGGATACAGGTTTCTGTGTTCCTCAACACAGCGCAACAAAAACTGTTTTTGCTCTTCATCAGCAGTAATAAGTCCGTGAAAATCTTCCACAAGTTTGACTGCTCTTTCAGCAGCATCGTTTACCACTCGTAAAAGACTTACTTTTCGTTTGGCTTCCAGAAATGCAGCGTTGTTTATCCAAGACGCCACATTTGTGCGAAGAAAACTATCATCGATCTGTAATCTTGCAAGAAATACTTTGCTTTTACCTGATACAAAGCAATCAAGTGTTTTAGCTGAAATAAAGAAAGGTTGTAATAAAAGTTGTTATAAAAGCATTCAGTACTAATTTTTCAAAAAATATGATTTAACACAAAGATAACATTAAAAAAAAAATAAATTTGACTCACCAAACAACGATCCTGACATTTCATCGCTGTTTGGAATATATCGTTTGTTAAAATCCGATATTTCCTCCCTGTTTAAGTTAACAACCATATTTGTTTTTGTTTTGTCATCCACTTCGTCATCAAAAAGTGATAAAATGACTGCCTCTTCACTTAAATACCATAAGTGCTTACAAAACTTACTTAGAGCAGCATTCGAAATTGTTTCGTCTATTTCATTATAGCCTTTGACAGCTTTCAAAAAACCCAAATCCTGATTAGGTGCTTTTACAGCTTCTGTACACTCGAGCCATGGCTTTACGTAAATTATCGCAACAAATAAGCAAATGTCCTGCAGAGCACTTTTATCATTTGCATCTATGTTGATCTGGGACTGGAGCAAACATATTTTTAATGAATAAATGGCTCTGGCCATCCATCGTGCTTGGTGTAAGGCTCCGGGGGGCTTGATTTTTATTTTCTTTTCTGGATCGCCATTCAAAAACACAACGCAGAGTTCTACTAATTCACGATAATCTTCTCTTATAAAAGTTTTTTCCAATGCCGCTTTGTAATACCTTAAGATGGATAAAATTTGTTCACCAGGAATGTGCTTTCTAACGAAATCGATGCATGGTTCAATCTTATTCGAATCTATATTTTTCCAATTGTCTCTAGTTTTTTTAAAAAGTGGTATTTCTCGAGATCGAACACTTTGCTTAATTTTGGCTTCAAATACACTTTTAAGCACTAACTCATAAATATGATGACGACAAGCGAAAAGCACCAGGTCTCTGCCCAAACTTTTCTCCAAAAGAGCACAAGCGCCATTAAAACGGCCAATGTTCGTTGATGTTGTATCACAACAGATTATTTGCACCTTGTCAATGAGATTCCAGTCATATAGAGCTGTCCTAATAGCTGTTTCTTGGTGTTTACCAGACGAACTCTCCAATTTTGGTACTGCAAGAAGTTGTTCCTTGTCGCTATAAGAAATTATAATTGGCAACCTCTCCTCTTTGGAGCTTCTCACGTCTAAGCCGGGTAAAAGTTTGCCATCCCAATGGACGGTTATGATATCAGGTACGTTGTTCTTAAAGTCACTTTTTATAGTTTCTGCACGTGATTTTCTCATTTGTGTACGAATTCGCTGAATGGAAGATTTATTTATTGCAAAATCGTCGCATTTCAGATCCAATGCCTCTAGGATAGCCTGAATAATATAGACAGAATCTCTTATACTTAGCTGGCACCTGTCTAAAACTGCGACTACCTTTGGTGTTATCAGATTTTTTCTTCCTCTTTTTGAACTGTCGCTCTGCAAACTTGTGCTTGCCTCTGGCTGGATTTCGTCGTCGTGGGAATATTGTGAATCTTCGGTATCAGAATTTAATATTTCTTCCACGTCTAAAACTTGTCTGCATTCAGCATATGATGTAGAAGTCGATGCAACTTCCGAAAATTCTTGTTGCCTTAATTTTCTTGTTTCTTCGAGTAATAACCTCTTTCTAGATCTTTCCTCTTTGTCTGCCAAGTTTTTATCTATGCCAGCAAAGCAACCCGGTCTACCCGGCTCTCTCTGTAGCTTCAAAAATGCTTTATCCTCTTCTATTTTGATAATTTGAAGGGCAGCAGCATGAGCAATATCAAATAGGTTATCAAGATCACTTTCAAAATTACTTTCACGGGTCCTATAAATATCGAGACTTTTCTTACAATTTTTTTGCAAATTTTTCCAAAGTGTATATTTATCTAAAAGCTTCTTGACACAGTTCGGAATTGCCTTTGTAGGAATTCTTGCCTTCTCCTAAAAAATTACACATTCTCTAATTACTAGATTTGCACTTTCTCTAAGATCGAGCTTGACTTCGCGCATATTGTAAAAAAGCACAGCGAGAACTTGTCTATTAGATGGTAGTTTAGCACCATTAATTTGATGACAAGGCATTCCGATGAGAAAAATTTTTTGTTTTCCACTTCGTAATTCGACGGACATTTTTTTAGTTAAGGCACCGAACTTTATAAAACACACTATTGAAATTGAAAATTGCCACCGCAAACAATACATTAATTTGACAGTTGAGCAAAAAGGAGAATCACCTTTTTAGATAAACAAATATATATGAAAGCTTATTTTTTTGAAAGCAATGTAAACGATCGCAAGTCGCCACGGTTTACCATTCTTGTATCAATGTAAAATTTTTTCTGGTGGCTTCTTAGATTATTTAGAAACTTTTTAGCGGGTATGCGCAAAAAAAAAAATGACGTCCAAAAATAAGGGACACCCTAATATACATACATACATATATAAAATATACATATTTTTTATGTATTACGATGCCGGCACAAGGCATATTTAAATATGCATATGTATGTATGTCTCTTTACATTTCCAATGAAATTACAATTTACTTGTTAGCAAAGAAGAGAACAGAAATTAAAAGCTTTTACAAGATTTGAATTGTGCGTAAAAGCTTAACGCGTCACCCAACAACACAAATTTGAGTGTTTGTAGCAGGGATGGTAAATTAAATTTTCAAATTGTATCAACCAGCTTTTTAAATTGTACTTTTTGAACAGAAATTGTACTAAATAAATTTTGTTTGTGAATTTTAAATCAACTTTTAATCGAGATATTATACAATTTTATTTATCTGTGTGCATGGACACGGTATCAATACCGGTAAGTTGCTTAACGGATCGAAATACGAGAGATTTGTGAAATCCCAATCTAAGCATGCAAATACATATTTTTACCACCATAGTTCCGAAGTCGTCTGAAATTGTAATGAAATTAATTGAAGGACATTGGTGCTCTGATTATTGGTTATTGCATTGGGACTGTGTTACGGAAGTTGCCATAGTGGTGAGATTGAGGAAAAGACGTTTCGTCTGACAAGGTTGCCTGGTATATCGTATCCTCTCTAAACTATAGACAAAAGAACTGCATAATTTAAATATTTTATTCAATTGTATTTGTAGTTCTAGTAAGGAACCCATACAGAGGGTTTTTTGGGGGAAAGTATTTCTCAAGGTTTTAGTCGCTTTTTTCGTTTATCATTATTTTGATTTCCTTAATTTTCTATCTTAACTGCTATGTATTCAAAAAGAAAAAGGCACGTGTTTGTTACTTGAATTCATAAGTAAGAGTGTATTTTAATTCATGTCAAATAATAACTACCAAGATGAAAGTTGCCAGATGTTTATAGCATAAAGCTACTCAATATCCATCATTAACTATTCAAATTTTTGTCTAAGATATTTTTCCTATTTTCTTCACAGGTAACACAAAGATACCGTTATGCTGGAATTATCCGCTTAAAAGAGATATTTGTGTAATAACAAATGAAAAGCGTGAAAATAGTGTCTTATGCAGTTCCGAAAATCAAAATAAAAACAATAGACATTTAAATGTATAGCTAGCAAAACTTTTAAATTGTATCAAATTAGTCATTGGTGTACCATTGTACTTTTCAAGTTTAAAATGTACCAAAAAAAGTACAATTGTACCAACTTTACCAACTCTGGTCTGTAGTAATTGTCATAGAAACATCACAGCGCTACAACTAAAAAGGCCTTTTCACTGCAGGCCTTCTATAAAGCATGCTTACATCTTCCCTCTCCACAACTCCTTTTTTTCAATCCTTCCAAAGAAGGGATTTTAAAAGGCCTTGGCTCTCCATTTTAAAATATCTACTACACATTCCTACTTCCTTGCTCTTTTTTTGCCAAACAAAATGGCAAATGCATAATTTTGTATTTTTAGAATTCTTATTTATAAAAAATATTCATTTAATTGCCCTTAACTTAACTGAGCGCTACTTGTTATTTAAATGCCTCAATAGACTGATTGGGTACGGGTTCGATTCTCACAATAAAGAAAACAATTATGAAATAATTTTAATATTTAAATTAAAAATCAATTTTAGAGTGCTTAATAAAATTGGAAAAACATATTAAAATACCACTAAAAGGCCTTATGCCTACTAAAGAAAGAGTAAAGAGGCCTTCTTAAAGGCCTTCGTAATCCTCCTTTTTATCACTGCAAATATTTGTTTGTATTTTGGTTTAATTTAAAGGTTTTATTGTTTTACTAACACTTGGTAGTTGGCACTCAAATAACAACGAGCGTTATTATAAGCAGAGGGAGTTTTTGTTTTAATTCAGTAGGAATCAAGGCATATTTAATAAGGTGATAGCGTAAGGGAGAGGAAATTTCAGCAAAATTTTTTTTTTTGAATTTTTTTATATGGATTTTGACAGTAATATTTATTTTATTCTCTCATAAAATACCTGATTAATGTCAAACTCCATATAAAAAAAAATTAAAAAAATTTCTCTTTAATATTAGCTCCGCCTTGTGCAGTCACCTGGTTAAATATGCCTTGGTAGGAATAATCATAAAATTATATTACGATCCGTAAAGAAATTATTCATTGAAAGTTAATCGAATAATTAAAAACCCTGAAAACAATGAGGTGGAAGTGTAACCGTTATACTGGTGGTCTCATCATTGGCTGTTTCTATATTTTGCACATAGTTGGGGGTAGTGCACTAATTCTGCAATCTTCACTCACACTGAGTGATATTGCAAAAATATTGCATTCATTTTTTTGATTTCTAATGGTGATTGCAAAATTTGCAGCCTCAATCAACATTAGTGATAGTGAGTTAAAAAAACTTTGCACTAAAATTTAATTATTTTGATTTCAAAAAATGCAATCAGCAATATATTGCAACTTTTTTTTGCATTCAATTTGAGAGTCAATTTGATTTATTGTTATTTTTGTTCACTAATTCAAAAGTGAAGACTAATACTTCATTAAAAATATAATTCAATTTATTTTATATTTATTAATGATTATATAAAACAGTAAATTAATTTATATATGTAACATAAATATACGAGTATGACCATCTAGACCTTCAAAAATTTATTTAATTAATAATTTTTTTATCAAACTTTTTTTTTTATTTCAATAAACAAAATGGATACATAAAAAAGTAAAATTCAAAAAATTATTTGCAACAAACTTTTGAAAACTGTTACCACCAAATTTTTTATCTTCTGAGTGTCTACCATTCCACTAAAGAAAAATAAAGGCCTCACAGGTGCAAAAGAAGGCAAATGCGTGTTGAATCTTAAAAACATTTGACTAATTACTGGATATTTGTTAAGACAACCCAATTCAGTCTCAAAATCCAGTAGAGAAGTATTTAATTCTATTCATATGCTATCATTTTGTTCTACTGTTGAATTATCTAATATCAAAGATATTAGATTAGATGGAGGTAGTGCACTAAATTTTGATTGAAATCAGCATTGCACTACCACTAAATCATATTGCAAAAGAAATTATTGCACTATTTTTTTTTGCAGCTTAGTGATAAACTGCAAAGCTGCACTAGCAATCAAAAGAATTTAGTGGTAGTGCAAATGTTTGCACTACCACTCAACGCAGATTTTGTGCAAGAATTCTTCACTCACTCAATTTTTACTTGCAATCAATAAAAAGCTGCATTTATTCATACTCTCAATCAACTTTCAAAAATTATTTTGAAATAAATTCGTTTTTTTTTTTGAATATTTTACACCAAAATAAAAAAAAAGTGATGTAACGTAATGAATTTTTTATTCAGTATTGAAAGAAGGTACATAATGGTAACAAATTAATTATTAATACTATATAACAGTTACTATACTATATAACATAAAAATTTTCAAAGTCAGATCGAACATTACTAGGTAAGTTAGATTCCTAGATTTCAGTGCAATTGGCGAAGTAAATAAAACGAATGTTTAAATGACGAGTCTTCTCAATATAAATTAATTTACTGTTTTATATAATCATTAATAAATATAAAATAAATTGAATTATATTTTTAATGAAGTATTAGTCTTCACTTTTGAATTAGTGAACAAAAATAACAATAAATCAAATTGACTCTCAAATTGAATGCAAAATTTCTTCTTGCAATCAACTTGAGTGAAGAAAAAAAAGTTGCAATATATTGCTGATTGCATTTTTTGAAATCAAAATAATTAAATTTTTAACTCACTATCACTAATGTTGATTGAGGATGCAAATTTTGCAATCACCATTAGAAATCAAAAAAATGAATGCAATAATTTTGCAATATCACTCAGTGAGTGAAGATTGCAGAATTAGTGCACTACCCCCAACTATGATTAATATACACGGAGGTGAGATGCTAACAGTTCCTATCTCGTCATTTTCTGGCTCGGCTTAAATATTTATATTAATACAAGAGTTGCACCAATTTTTTGGACTGTTTCTTAAATAGTTCTCTCGATACATGATAATATATTTAAAGGAGCTTTTAATAAATAAGAAAGCTTAACACAATAGCTATAATTTGTGAAATTCACGAAAATACTTCTATACGAGTATTTTCAGTGGAGGTGGTAAATTCCCAGCGGGAAAAAGGTATGTTTTTAAAATTAACTTAACTTAGCTATGCCACACCGGTGGTCGTGTACCCATGTAGCTATGATGTCGCCAAAATAATCGTCTTCATATAAACGTGTGTCTTTTAATTTTGACAGGTTTTAGTCGGTATCCTGCAGTCGTCTATATGTTTAATGGTTCATTCTTGCCAGTCGTCTATATGTTTAATCGTTCATTCTTGCCACCACCACTGCAAATTCTTGATTATTTTTTAGGAATTTCACAAATTATTGCTTATTGAAGTGTTATAGGCTTTTACATACAAACACACACATAAATATAATTAAAAGTTTCTCATTTATTAAAAGCTCTTCTTTGCTATTAACGAAATTCAAATAAATGATACCAGGGTTGGTAAAGTTGGTACAAATGTACTTTTTTGGTAAATTTTAAACTTGAAAAGTACAATGGTACACCAATGACTAATTTGATACAATTTAAAAATTTTGCTAGCTTCGCGTTTGCATGTACAATTTCTATTCGGGAAGTACAATTTATAAAGCTGGTTTGTTCAATTTGAAAATTTAATTTACCATCCCTGATTGATGCCCAATTTGGTAAAAAAATATTATTCTTGAATTTGACTCTCAGTTTATCAGTAAAAGTTTTATTTAACTTTTTAGTTAAATTCATTGACATTTTTTATTCTTACCACCAGTTGGTGTTTGGCTTTCAAATAAAGGCAGCAGACATTGTTAAAGGCAGCCAACACATTTGTATTAATTTATTCGTAATAAAGATAAAGTCTTATTAAGAAACGCAAAAAAATTATTTGTTTTAAGATCGATCCTCGAATAGTTTAAAAGTCATATAAAAATGAGTTTCCTCCAAAATCCGCATTTAGAAGGTTTATTGATTGGCATAATTTTTCTTGCGGGAAGTGTTACAACTTTGATACAAGAAATACTCTCTCAGCAATATGAAATATTGAAAAGTGAGTTTTGAAAATATATGCGTATTTAAAAAAAAAGTTTTTAATTAACAATAAAAAGAAAGTTAACGTCTATTTTTTCGCAAAAAAATCAAATATTAATCGTATATTATATACATATAAGTTGCGAAAGGTTTTCAAAACTTCTGAACTTAATTTATTCCTTTGGAACACCAACCAAGACAACATACTTTTAATCCAATTTTGTGAGGAGGTACGTTATTATCTCGATGCAAATATAGCATACTTTTTCCCATAAAAAAATATCCCATTTCGAAAAGAAAGTAGAGATAAAAAATGTAAAAGTACACTATTTTACCGATTTAATAATAATGAAAACTTGACAGCACATTTTATGCAACAATAGAATTTTATATAAAACCTATGTTGCAACATCATGAATAATTACTGGGAGTCTTAAAATTTGGTATGGATAACTTGTAAACCAAAGGGATAATCAAACAAAATATCAGGACCCTGCCGACGTCGCGACGCGTCGGTGGCACATACCTATAACTAGACAAAATATAGTTATACGTGATATAGGGTTAATAGTCTGCTTTGGTATTCCCCTACATATGATGAGTACATCGGATTGCAAAACCATATCTAATGTGTTCGATCGCGATCAAAACGAAAGATTACACGACAAGGAAATGTCGAAAAACGATATGCATAGTCTGTGGCAACGTCTTGTTTAATATCATTCAGATTTGGCTGAAAGAACTCGGTTGTCATGTCGTGATATCGAGCAACAGTAACAGTCAGTAACAGTTTGGCCATACTCATTTTTAAAGAACTATAGTCTAGGGGTTCCCTAAACCTTCATGATTTAAGTTCCACAAATGTTTATCTGATAGGGCAACACTTTTGCTAGGCCCCCTTTTACATTTGGACAGAAAATGGGCAGACAGACGAGATTTGTAGGCAAGGGGATGAAGAGGTAGAGTGTGTATTGATTACTTTCTATACAAATCTTGTATGTCTGCCCATTTCCGGTCCAAATGTAAAACGGGTATAACCAAAAGCGGTTTTTAATGGTTTTATAGGATTGCCAACACTGCAATAAAAATTCCGGTGAACTCAGGAAATTCGAGTCAGCATTTAATTCTAATAAACCGAGTATTTATATAACCTGCAGATCTAGTTTGCACAGTGGTGCATATTTATTTAATATAAACCCCCGTCTACATTAGTCATTAACATGTCTTAACAAAAGTCAAACTTCATATAAAAAAAAAGTATTAAAAATAATGTTTTTATTATTGAAGTTTTATTTTTGTTAAGGCATGATAATGTTAAATGGTGACAGGGGGTAAAGGGATTTTTTTTTTATTAAAGGTTATATTTTTCTACAGAGATTAAATTGTCTGATATGCCAACTTCGTTTGAATTGCTGATGAATAGACTTATGCCAGAACAAAGATTTCAAATTGTGGAATTTTAGGTATATTTTATGGCCATGTTCTGCGCAGAGAGGATTGTCATTTTCGGCTCAGTGGACATGTTAGTTAGCAAATTCGCCGCATAGGTATATAGTGAAGAACCTTCAGAAGTAGTGCTGGCAAAGTATTGAGTTGTGGGTACCGAGTATCCAGTATTTGAACATTTTTTTGAGTACTCAACACAAAAAAGTATTGTAGAATTTTTAGAAAGAAATTGAATAGAATATTTGACGACTATTTGAATTATAAAAATCGTAAAGATTAATTAAAACAATTTATTGTGTTCCTCAACTACCAATTACCTCCTTTAAAAATTCGATTAAGCGATGTTTTGAAAACCTTATACCTTATACCATTTTAAGAAAAGAGAAATTTTCTCAATTGAAAACTAATAAAATGATTTTAACAGTTAACGGTGCAGTGATAAGATGTGCGATAACAACTTTAGTGTCTTCTTTGCTCATAGTGAGCATTTTAAAGGTATGTAAATAATTTTGTATCCTTTAATTTAAAGAATTTTCTAAAAAGGTTTGTCTTATTTTTATATGTACAGAGATGTCATTACTTAATGATTCCCTGGCTGATTTATCTAATGTATGAATTCTGCGAAGTATGTGTAAAATCGTATTGGGTGTTTTTTTATGCCCGCCAGCTAAGAGTTTCCAATATGAAACTTTTACAGCTACTGCTGCCCGCTGTGTCGTCGTTGGGTGAGATAACAGAGTTATTTGGCTTTAAACTTTTTCAATTAATTTATTTTCTATTTTATATTTTCAGCTTTGCCAATTGTAGTTTTTGTAGCTAATTGGTTGATGTTTAAGAAAATACGCCTCGAAAATATTGAAAAATCGAGTAGAATTAAACATGAAGTAGTTAATAAAACAGAATAAAAAAATATTTTATCTTCTCGTCCTTTTTTCATGATCACATGAAGTGCATACAGATTTTGGAGGATCAATAACCTCCTGCGTGGAGCGATTTTTCTTTTTTTTTTAGATTGCTACACTGAGGGAAAAACGACGTTGCAAAATCGACAACAAATGTGGTTACTTGGATACCTTTTCGTTGTCACTTTTGTTTGACAACGGGTGTTGTCAACTTTTAAACGAAAGTGATCTAATTGACAACGAGTGATTTCAATTTGACAACGAAGGTGCTTTAATTACAACGCACGTTGTCAACTGGTAAACGAACGTGGTCGAATTGACAACGAGTGTTGTCGACTTCTCAACGAACGTGCTCAAATTGACAGTGCAATGTTGTCAAATGCCACGGGTTCTAGTAAATATTTTTCATTGTGTTAGTTTCCTTCAATTTATCCAAATGCATTTTTTGAAATATCAATATAGAGCAATATTCTATTGCATATTGTCTCAAAACGACTGGAGAAAGTTTTAAATGAACCACTGCCACCATTAAGTCTGCGAGGGCAGTTCAGAGAGAAGATATTTACCTTAAAAAAAAACATAGGTAATAAAATGTTTTGATTGTAAACGGCTTTATATTTTTATGTTTATATAAATTCACAGTTCGAAATTGATGTCTGTGCTAATCAAAGTGGACCAATGGTGGAGAAAAAATGACACCACCAAAAATGCATTAGCGTCATATTGCTCCAAAAAGCGGGGGGAGTATTAACCAAGGTAAGAGAAATTACGATAGGAATTATATAGAGAATCTTGATCCATTCTAATGTGATATAATTTCAGATTTGATGAAACCAATTAATGAAAATAAAAAGTCGACTTGTGAGCATAAGTATTAAATATTATTGTTATTATTTATAAGATAAATTTATTTTAGAATTAAGTTTATTTAATATTTTGGTTCTTATAATTAAAAAAACATTTTGTGAATAAAATAAGTTTAAAAATTTATAATCTATTACAATCTGTTTTATTGTAATAAATTTGGAAAGGAATGAGCATTTACAAATCGTCAACGGTATGTATGGTGTCAACATTACAACGGAGTGGTGTCAGTTTAACAACAATACGGTGTCAAAATGTACACGTTCGTTGTCAATTCAACAATCCCTCATTGTCAATATTTCGTTGTCGAATTGACAACATCCGTGTACAATTTGAGTACAAACGTGGTCGATACACTTTCGACACCGTATGTGGTCGTTTTGATAACGTATGGTGTCATTTTTTCTCTGGGTGTAGAGTTTTTCTGCTTGGATTTGTATTAAAGGTCTTTTCTAGAAAGCAATACAAATAGAGGTGTCCGATAGACCAAAAAGGTGAGCACTAGTAACCAGGAGCAGTCAATAGGGACATGGGGGGTCAAAATGACCCTCCCAATGTGCTTTAGTCTGACCACTTTTACAAACAATTTTCTATAAAATTTTTACACAAAACTTTCGATAAAAGTTTTACAAAACATTTTCGATAAAAGTTTTACAAAAAATTTTCGATAAAATTTTTAGAAAAAATTTTCGATAAATTTTATAGAAAACATTTTCGTTAAATTTATAGAAAACATTAACGTAAAATTTAAAAAAAATTATCGATAACTTTATTAGAAAAAATATTCGACAAAATTTTTAGAAAAAATTTTCGATAAAATTTTTAAAATTTTGATAAAATTGTTTAGAAAAAATATCCGATAGAATTTATAGAATAAAAAATTTATAGAAAACATTTTCGTAAAATTATTAGAAAAAATTATCGATAAAATTATTAGAAATCATTTTCGTAAAATTTATAGAAAATATTGCCGTAAAATTTTTAGAAAAAATTTTTGATAAAATTATTAGAAAAAATCCTCGATAAAATTTTTAGAAAAAAATTTTTGATAAAATTTTTAGAAAAAATTTTTGATAAAATTTTTAGAAAAAAAATTTCATTGTAAGAAAAAATTTTCGATAAAATTTTTAGAAAAATTTTCGATAAAATATTTAGAAAAATTTTCGATAAAATATTTAAAAAAATTTTCGAAAAAATTTTTAGAAAGAATTTTGGATAAAATTTATAGAAAACGTAAAATTTTTAGAAAAAATTTTCGATAAAATTTTTAGAAAAATTTTAGTAAAAATTTTCGATAAAAATATTTGAAAAAAATTTTAGAAGAAATTATAGATAAAATTCATAGAAAACATTTTCGCATAATTTTTAAAAAATTTTTTGTTAACTTTCAGAAAAAATTTTCGTAAAATATTTTCTATACAATTTTTACAAAATATTTTCTATAAAATGTTTACTAAATATTTTCTATCAAATTTTTACATAGTATTTTCTATAAAATTTTTAGTAAAAACAAAAAAATTACGATAACATTTTTACATAAAAATTTTAACAAAATATTTTCAATAAAATTTCGATAAAACTTTTACAATAAAATTTCAATAGAATTTAAAAAAAAAAAATTGAATAATATTTTTACACATAATGTTCGATAAAATTTTACAAGAAATTTACAATAAAATTTTTACAAACAATTTTCGATAAAATTTAACAAAATACATATTTTCAATAATATTTTTACAATAAAAATTCTATATACATATTTATATAATACATAATATGTAATAATGAATGAATATGTAATAAATATATAACAACCGAATGTAGATATATTACTGTAAAATTGGGAAACATAACAGAGTAAGGCAATTTTTAACATTACTATGGTGAAGGGTATATGAGATTCGGCAATGCCGAATATAGTACTCTTACTTGTTTATTTTTATGTCTACAATCTTTATATTCGACTCTATCAAGTCATAGATTCTGAATCCTTGTATACAGGAAAATCGATTATAATGTCTGTGTTGATGTTGTAAGGGATTTTCTAAAGACTGTGGTTAACTTAAAGTTTATCTAGCGGATACAGTGATATGGATTTAACTTTGACAAAATATGTGGGAGAACGCCGGATGAAAAAGGTTTTGGGATGCCACTACATCAAATACTTCAAACAACAAAAAACTACTTATCTCTCTGATAAAATCTCAACTTTAGCTATTGGCACGTTTTAATAAAGACGAAACAAAATCAAAAGTTAAGTAGCATGAATCTATAACCCTTAGCAATTACAAGTTACTCCGTGATGAGGCAGAATGTCGACAATCTGAAATCACTATAGTCGAGAGTATAGGCTAGAGTTAGCATGAGGCTTAGCTATAAACGAAGTCCTAAATTACCAATCTGCTGCCTGAAATCATTGAGGACAGCAGATGGTCTAACAGGGATCCATAAACTTAGTGGTCAGCTGCAATAAATAAATTAATTGTTATTATTTTAAATAACTTTTATTGTTACTAATGTTAATTATTTATTATCTCTACATATGTAAACATATAATAAAACGGCGATTTTATGCCTGTCTGTCTCTTTGTGTTCGCATCACGTAAAAACTACTGGTGGAATTATAATAAAATTTTATGGAGAGGTACCTTAGTATTATGTTTCAAATATAGGATACGTAACAATGTCTCCTTACCAAGAAAGAGGGAGAAAAAGTAGTGAAAATACGCAATTTTACCGATTCAATGTAACTGCAAACTGCAAACTTGGCAACAACTTTTATTTTTGTCAGCGGGTAATTTTAAACACTATTTCCAGTACTCTACAATAAATTTGGAATTTTATACAAATTGTATAATTTTTTATAAAGCCTTTGTTTCTGTGTAATTACTCAGGGATGGGTAACTCTATATAAAGTAAATACCTAAACCATAACTGAATCACTGTAAAAGTAAGAGTCCTAAAGTTTACTTAAAGATTAAAGATTACTTTCAAAGCAAAATGAAAACGCTGACGAAGCGGCGGGCACAGCTAGTTATAAATAAATTAATTATTCTCATAAATTAATTACTATAAAATAATAAATTTCAAAAATGACTTTTAGTAATATTCTTCTCTTCGACATAAAACCTTAAAAATGAATATTTTTTTGGAAATTAGTAAAAAAATAAAACAAAAATTCACATGAACGTTTCATGGGTGGGGTGGTGTGATTAGAGGGATACCTCCCCCTGCCCATAAAAACTTAAAACTTTTATGTTTTATGGTATTAAGATTTCTTTTAATATTTACATTATTTTTGAAAATAATATTTTATGTCACCGCCCACAAAAGAGAGAGAGGCGAAAAATAGCATTTTAGAATCTTCAGGGTCTAAAATTACGTTTTGAACATTTTCTGACTATAAAAGTTGCAAACAAAAGTATGAGAAAACTTAAAAAAAATTTAATTTTTCAGAGGCAGGATTAGTTTTTCTAAAGGGATCTATTTTCTCCTTGGTCCGATTTTTCTTATTTTATAGCTTTAACAGCCTATGACCATAGGAGATTTTTTTTGCCAAGTTTCATTAATCTAGGGGCACTCAGTAAATTTTCAGAGCCAATCCGGCTAGATTGGTAAAATACCCTTATGTGCGACTTCGCGTTTACTGCTAATCTATACATATAATAAAATATTAACTCATTTCCGTCTGGCTGTGTGGCTGCTTTTCATGTGCTCGCATGATGTAAAAACTACTGGACGAATTTTAACAAAATTTTGTGAGGATGTAGGTACCTTAGCATCCTGATTCCAATATAGGATACTTTTTTCCGAAAAAATATCTCGTTTCCAAGAGAAAGTGGAAAAAACGCTTTAAAGGTACTGAAATTTTCGGTTTAAAACTGTGATATTTTAAACACGGTTGCACACCTTCTATTTTTGAAAGTGGGATATTTTAAAATCTATTACGCAACATTAGGCACCAATTGAATAAAATTTGTATTTTTACTTTGTAGAATAACAATGTTATTAAAATATTTTAAACACCTTTTACAGATGTTTATATGTAACAATTTTTAGAATATTATATAAATTTTAGAATTTTATCCAGGAATGGGTACCTTTATATAAAGTAAATACGTAAACCATAACTGAAGCACTATAAAAGTAAGAGTCTTACAATTGGTGTGGAATACTTTCAAAGCAAAATCGAGCAAAATATTGTCAGGATGCCCAGGACCTGGCGGGTACAGTGTAAAAATATAATTACAACGACACTGTTATTTACGCGCTTCTATACCATATAAGACAAAATTTTAGATACGCACTTTGCATGACATCATTAATTCCAAGAAATTATAATAAAAAAATATTTTTCTATATAATCCGAATTTTGTTGGTTGGTTTTTTTAAGAGAAATATTTTGTTTCGAATTACGATTAAAACTATTTTTTAATGGCAAGAGATGAAACTCATTATATTCTCTCTGAATTGTTTGTGTTGGCTTAACGCTGGCAGCGCAACAACAGCAAACTACATATTTATTTTTTATGTTTTCAATTTAGGACTTCATAAATAATATTTGATAGGAAGTTACACACTTGGTGTAGTATTCAGTATTGGCTAAATAATATTTGCAATTGTTTATCTGTTAAAAAAAGATGGAGGAAAAAAACTAATTAAAATTAAATTTTGTTTAATTGAAAAAAAAAAAATTATGTAAAATTAAATTTCATTAAATACATACATACATATGAAGTTTTGAAATTATTACAGTTGCGAGCAAAAAATACTGCACTGGCTGAAATAATACTGTAGCGTGTTACTCTTTAATTAGCAGTAACACGCTTGCACCAGAACTAATTCAAATAATCTGGACTGACCTAAACTCGACTTTAGCATACCTCATGGAAACAGATATAGTATGTATTTATGGATATATTACATAAAGAATAAAAGTACAAAGTATATTCGAATCGAAAAAATAATTATTATCGGTTTCAGGTTCAAAATAAACTACCCCTCCTCCCTTCCCGATTATGCGCCCCAAAGCTATAAAGCTGTTCATCTCCATATACCAAAAGCAAATATTAAAAATGGATTCAGGAGACCTCAAAACGTAAAGATCCGTTGAAAATCCGACAACGATTTTTTTCGTGATTACTATACACACTTTACCTACACTACGTATGGTAAAGTAAAAATGTAACGCAAACTTTGTCATGACATTTGCTGTTAATGAATAATAATTGTTTCTTCTTAATAAAATAAGCAACTGCTAGTAATTAAAAATTTAACTAAGGTTAAGTTTTCATATTTTATAAAAATATATTAAATATAAATACATATACATAATAAAATAGTAACACACTTCCGTCTGTCTGTATGCTTTTCTTTTGCGTCCGCACAGCTGATTTAGTAGTTCGACATGTCAAAATTTGTGTGTTTGGAAATTTTATAGTGCAGAAATGAGAAAGCAATAAAATATATACGTCTTCTCATTTTTCTTATATTTTTTTTTGACATTTCGAACTACTAAGCAACAATAAAATGCCATGTTTTTCTTGTATTGTAGTATTTGTTGTAGAGACGCAACTATCTAGTAGGATAAATCTACCTTGCTTTCGCTACTTTTTCTTTATTTTCTCTTGAAAACCTAATTTTTTACAGGAAAGAAGTATCCTATATTTAAACCTAGATACAATGGTGGGGTACCTCATAAAATTTTCAGAAATTCATGCGGAAGTTTTTAAGTGATACGAACACAGCCAGACAAAAATTCTAAAAATTGCTGTTTTGTATTTCATTTTATTAGCAACATTTTATTATTAGCAAAATTTTCAAAAAATATTTCATGCACAGTTTTATAGATGTATGTACATATATATATATATATATATGTCGCTGCAGCGTTAATGCTAGACGATAGAAAACGCTAAGAATGTCGCGCTAACTTTTAGAAAAAATGCATTAAAACGTCATAATTCCTATTCCGTACCTTAAAATTGCCAAAATCTGGCAACTACGCTAACACAACATCAAGTTAAACGTAAAAACAACAAAAACATAGCCAAGGTGAAAATTAGTACTTCCTGTTATTATTTTTATTATTTTTATCGTTTAAAATAATAATTTTATTTCGGTGGATTGATTGAAGTCTAAAAAATAGCGCTAATGGAAATAAAGGTAAATATATTTGTTTTTACCAATTAACTATTTGATACAGTCTCTTACAAAATTTTTCGAATATGTATTACAAAATTTCTTTAATAAGCATTTTTCTGAATTTTAAAATATTCTCATCTTTATATTTATAGAACTAATTTTAAATTTACATAGTAAGTAAAGTCATTAATAATAATTTGTTTTAACATAAAACTACTAACTTGAGGCTATATAGCCTGGTTGATCAAAACATATGGAAGCCTCCAGGAAAATCCTCTACAATACAGTAAATTAGCAATCTGCAACTTTTTTTAACCTAAAGTTCAGCAATAAATCTTAATTTCAAAATATTATCACATTTCACCAAAACTTCTCAAAAAAATCTCACATTAAAACACAAAACAATAATTCACTAAAAAAATGAAATTAATAATACAAAATCGAAAATTGTCTTCATTATCATATTTTAATTTTTTTTTAATATTTCGAAAATCGTTGGTAAAAATTTTTGCAAAAATTTTTATCGAAAAATTTTTTTTTACAAATATTTTTTAGAACATGTTTTTTAAATTAAAAAATTTTTTTTAAATATTTTTTAAAATTTTTTTTTTGGAAATTTTTATCGAAATTTTTATTTGAAAAATTTTCTGTACAAATATTTTTTAGAACATGTTTTTTAAATTAAAAATTTTTTTTAAAATATTTTTTAAAATTTTTTTTTGGAAATTTTTATCGAAAATTTTATTCGAAAAATTTTCTGTACACATATTTTTTAGAACATGTTTTTTAAATAAAAAAATTTTTTTTTAAATATTTTTAAAAATTTTTTTTGATTTTTTTTTTTTTTTAATTTATGACCTTCCTGCATTTTATATTGAGTTAGAATGGTCAGACTAAAGCAAAAACAATCCTTAAAAAAATCCTCATATTGACCCTACCCCTCCCCCCATGTGCCTTTTAACTGCTCCTGGTTAACAGTGGGCACCCTGTGGTTCCATTGGCTACCTCTATGTAAATGGCTTTCTATAAAGATCTTTAATACAAATCAAAGCAGAAAAACCCTGTCTACTTAAAAACAAACAAAAATCGCCCCTTGCAGGGGGTTACTGATCCCCCGAGATCTGTGTGCGCTCCATGCGATCTACTGGTCGCGGTCTAATATTTATTTAACAAAAAAAAAAGTAAAAAGGAATCATTACCGCCGAAAGAAAATAAAAAAAACCTGAACAAATATTAATAAAAATATAGGTAGACGTGGTTTTTTGCCCGCTGTCTCGAATTGGGTGACCTGATGTTGCTGAATTTCATTAGCGAAACTATGCCTGGCAGATTGGTGTGATTAAATTTTCTGTATCTCTTGGGGTGCCTTGGCAAAGTTGATTTCAATCCAAACACAGACGGACAAACGATAACGATGTCCGTCAAGTTCTCTATTTATAAGGATCCAGAATATATAAACTTTATGGGGTCGGAAATTAATATTGTAGAAATTACACACGAAATGACAAACTTATATATACTCTTTCTACCTGCAGTGGAGGGTATAAAAATAAATTTAATTTCCCCTAAACTTGAAAGCTCTAAAGTTCACTTAAAAGTCCCATATCATCAAAAACTACATTGAAATGAATTTTATTCTTATCAGGCTTGAGTTCGAATTATTTAACTACGGTTTAGAGTTGTTGAAAACATAATTTTACAAATTAATTGAATTAGAATTTTTACAAAAAACATTTCCACCAAAAAACTAGTGAAAGTTTGATATTTTACCGAAAAATCTTAATTCTAAATAAAAAAAATTTTATTTCAAGAAAGATTCATAAATAGTCATAAATAGTTACTGACGAATTAAAAGATTTTAAGGGATCTTCGAAATTTCTAAATAAAATTGTGACTTCACTTGCGGAAATTAAAAAAATCGAATTTACATTTCACCACAAAATTGAGATTTTACCGAATTTGCAAATCGATATTTCATATACAGATCAAATCATCAATAACAAAAACCGATATTTCTGCAAAAATTCTCCATTTTATAATAAATCTTAAATTAATTTTTTTTTTGATTCTGCCAAAAAAAAATTGTTAAATGGCAAAGGTACGAGAGCAAAGCGCTAGAGTGTGATTGCGTTCGCTTCCTCCAAAATCTGCAGCGTGACCTATACCTTCGTATAGAAAGTGAGACTTTAAATTCAGCTGGGTAAAATTAATAAGAGTTTTATGGTACTCCTCCATTGAAAAAAACTTGAGTTTAATGGTTCTCCTCTAGTGAAAAAATTAGTTTAATGGTTCTCCTCCAGTGAAAAATTGAGTTTTAAAAATGATGCTCCTCCAATCTCCGACTTATTTAAATAAAATTAATAGGTTATACACGATAACCAAAACGATTACACGTGGCTGATTGAAGCTACCATCAATACAGTACAACAGTACAGCTATTCGAGGAAGCCAATCAGCCGGTGTGAGTGAGACGTAAACCACTCGAAGGCCGAGCAACAATGACGGCCTGATTGACTTTAAGCGATAATGACAATGACGCGAGCACGTTATCCCCAACGAGATTTAACAAAAAAAAAAAAAATCAACGCGAGATTTCATAAAAAAAAATCGCTACGACAAAAACCTTAGTTTTTCCAATTAATCGAAAATACACAAAAAGTCCAAACAAAATGTCCGGCACTGGCTAGCGTAAGACTTAGGACCATGCATGGGGATCTAAGCCGTCGACAAATGCTAGCAATTATTCCTTGACTCCTTGATGAGAAGAGAAAAGCCGAGAGCTACCAGTCGACAGCCTGTAATCACTCAAGTCAAGAGTAAAGGCTGGTGGTAGCACGTGCCATAAATTACATTTCGGTTGCCTATAATCATAGAGGATGGAAGGGGTTCGAAAAGCTTCCCATTAAAGAAGTGAATTGCTTCGACTAGATTAATAAAAATAATAATTATACTAAAAGATCTCAACCAGGCATATTAACGATATTTTATGAATAAATTTAATATCAAGGGAACTGTATGTACGGAGATTTACCCGTAAGATTAAAAACTATCGTTGCGCACTTAAATACATACATATGTATAACAAAAACACTATGAATGACTTCATCATCCATTCCAAGAAATTATTATAAACAAAAATATTTTTCTAAACAATAGAAATTTATTTGTTTACATTTTAGTTACTGTTGTTGGTTTTTCAAGAGCAATATTTGGTGTCTGTTTTAAAATTTCAGTTATATTTCAATTTTAAGGGCCAGAGATGAAACCAATTTTAGGTACCTACTCTCTCTAGATTGTTTGAGTTGTCTTAAAGCAGCGCAACAACCGCAAATTTTTTCGATTTTATTTTATTTAGTAACCAGAAGTAGTTTGACTGTTAAGGTGTTTAGTGTTTTTAAGAACTTATTCACAAATAATATTTAAAATGAAATGCTGGAGCCGTTCCACACTCGGTGTAATTATTGGCATCATAAATGTTCTGTGTAATATTGGTATAGCAATATTTTTAATTGTTTTGCTGGTAAAAATAAACACGACTAAGGGCGAAAATAAGCAGCAGCAGATGAAAAATGAAGATGATATAGGTGAATTAAGATAAAATGTTGTTTAATTAATTAAATATAATATATTGTTAGTGATAAAAGCATTATGCATTTATAAACGAATATCAGTGTTACTTGTGAAAATATATCGATAACAAATTAATCCGATAACAAATCACATTTACTGTCACCTCCGTACAATTAAACAATTTGTGTGAAATGATGATGATACAATACCAACTCATGTGAAGGGGTGGGGGAAATATTAAAGCAAAAATTTTCAAATTTTTTTGTATAGAGTTTGATAGTTCGACTGCCATTTAAGGGAGAAAATTGTAAGTTTAACTGTCAAAATCCATATTAAAAAAAATTTATAATTTTCGCCTTAATATTTCCTTCCGTAGTGAGGCTACCTGATTAATATGCCCCTAGTGAAGTATATTAGAATTCTTAATTAGTATGATGGCTTATACATTAATCACATAGACGTCTGCAGGCTACCGACTACAAGCTGTCAAAACTAAAATACACGCGTTTATATTAAGACGATTATTATGACACCATTATAGCTACATGGCTACACGACCATCGTTGTGGCTATGGCCAACTTAGGCTAATTTCTATTTTTATATGCGACAATTTTGTTTTATTTAACAGACGAAGTTTAGAGCAAATAAATCTATTTTTTTTTTGAATTGAAAGCCCAGCGGAAGTTTGTTTGATTACGTTTTTTCGAGGCTGGTTCTTTCAAAATTTGTTTATTTAGACACAATAATGAAAACACAAATTTTAAATTAAAAAAATTTATTTAAAAAAAGCCATCACACATCACTCGTTTTTTCTACTTTACAGGAGAAGGAAAAAACTGAATAAAAATTATAGTTTTGTAGTCGCGAATTATTTTTTTTAACGCAATTTTTTATTAAATTCTGCTAGCGTTTTAATGCTGTAACAATTTTTTTATTTATACATATGTATTAGAAGATCATCTATCAAATTATGCAAAAAAAAACTCGTTTAAAAAAAAGATGAGTTGGGGCCTTTCTAAATTAAGGTAACGATATGTACGTACATATGTTGATTTTTCATTTTAAATTATACAATGTAATTTGCCATGGCACCAGATTAGATACAGAAGATTAAAGCCCACCAATCTGCTCAGCATAGCAACATCAGATCATTCGTTTGGCGGCTGCGGGCAAAAAACCACGCCCATCTATATTTTTTAATTTTTTTCTGTTTTAATGATTATCTTTTGCTTTTTTTGTTAAATAAATTTTAGACCGCGACAGGTAGATCGCAAGGAGTACATGCAGATCTTGGAGGATCAATAACCCCCTGCGAGGGTCGATTTTGTGTTTGTTTTTAGGTTGGTAAGGTTTCGCTGCATGGATTTGTATTAAAGGCCTTTATAGAAAGCAATACATATAGAGGTAGCCAATAAAACCACAGGTAACAAGGAGCAGTCAATATTTTATTTGCGTTAGTCCAACCAGATTGCAGGAAATTCTTAATTTAAAAAAAAAAAATTTAAAAATTAAATTTTTTTTATTTTCTAGAAAATTTTCCCAAAAAAATTTTCCGAAAAAGTTTCAAAAATTTTTACGAAAAAGCTTCAAAAAAATTATCAAAAAAATTTTTGCAAAAAATTTAAAAAAAAATTCCCCAAAATATTTTCAAAGAGGATAATATAAAATCTAACATTACTATGATAATGGCCAACCAAACAAAAACAAAATACATGTTGTTTTATCGTTTCGCTTTCACCTGATAAATTAATTGGCCTTGGACATGATAAAAGCATTTTGTGAAGGGCTATTTACCTCATTACGAAGGGGAAATACTAAGGCGAAAATTATTAATTTTTTTTATATGGAGTTTAACTTCCATTTAAGGGGAAAAATTATAAGTTTAAATGCCAAAATCCATATTAAAAAAAAATTTTATAATTTTCGCCTTAATATTTCCCCTCCGTAGTGAGGCTACCTGATTAATGTGCCTTCAGATTTGAAAGTAAAATACATACATGCATTTGTACCATGTATTTCTAGACCAATATCAGTTTTTACTATATAGCTGCCGCCTTTAATATAATTAAGTAGCTGACTACATGGAAACGATTCTAGCCAACGGTATTTGTAGTCGTGTTGCGATGTAGCTGCTGTTGTCTATCTGTTTAATGCATTATATGCCAAAAATGTTTGCTTCCGAATCAAAATAAGCAGTACCCCTTTATTAGTTTTCTATAAAAATTGTATTTTTCAATACTAGTGCTGGCAATATCTAATAGTATCAAACACTCTATGCTTTTCAAATGGAGACTCAATACTTCCGTTTACATACGAAAATTTATCGTCGTAGTCATGAAGTATTCTATTTTAATTAAACCAAGAAATTTTAATAATTCCGCCATGTCATTTAAATTGGTAAAATTCTGAATTTGCGCCAAAGTCTCTTCCCACAATAGACTGTTTATAATAAATTACAATTCTCAAATAAAGGGTTTTTCAATAAGAGCGCTACAAAAGTTTTTTTTTTTTTTTTTTTTTAAATAAAACAAAAACGGTTTTGGATATCAATGAAATTCTTTATTCCTGTAAAAGCACGTTCGATGCCATTATGTATGGAACTCGATTTCTTTTGCATGACCACTACGGGCACGCTTGCAGAAGTCCAGACTCTGAAGCCAATCTTCGACGGTTTTCAAGCATAAATCGGCCGATACTGCTGCAATTTCACGTTCGATATTCGTACGAAGTTCATCAATCGTAGCTGGCTTGTTGGCATAAACCATAGACTTGACGTAGCCCCACAGGAAATAGTCTAACGGCGTCAAACCGCACGACCGAGGCGGCCAATCGACTGGACCATTTCGTGAGATAACATGCTCTCCAAACTTGGTTGAATTTCGACTCGTTGTTGGCTCGTATATCTTTCCATCATGAAATGGCAAACCTTACTGAAGAGAAATGTCAAAAGAGCGGCAAGAAATATGGCGTCGTCTGCTGTCCCTGCCGCTCTACTCTTGTAGCGTCCCTGTTGAAGAACCCTATACATTTAAATAGAAAAAAATATAGATATATTTTTTTGTTTCAAATCTAGCTTTTCAGAGGACCATGTTTTCAGTACTAATAGTAGTATGTTTCATAATGACTATTATATCGGGTCTTCTCATAATGGGTATTGTTAAGGTAAATTTTGATTAAAAAGATTCTTATAAAAACTTGTAATTTGTAAAAAAAAAATTTAGAGGCGCCATAAATTGATGCTACCTTGGGTGTTTCTCAGCTGGCTTGGCTTCATATTCAATTGCGGATCGTTTATAGTTAAATTTTTTGCCGCTTTATTTTCGGGTGCATCTCTGGGTGTAATATTCACGCTTTTATTTGTGGGTGTGATAGGATTTGGTAAGGAGATGTGAATTTTGTTTTAGAGTTTTTTATATGTATTTGTTTTTCACCTCTTTCCAGGTATTTCAGCGAAAATATTATGGACCATTTATACCTTGTATCGTGATATTCGGCAGGAAAATATTGGAAAACCTGGGCCAGAAATAAGACGTTCTGATTTAGAAAACAAATCTAAAACTGTCATTTAATTCTTATTTAATGTATTGTTTTATTGAATTTCTGTTTACATTTTTTTTTCCAAAATACATTTAATTTTAATCCCTGGTACTTTAAAACCATTAATTTTTGAATCTAAAGTTTTTTATTTTTCGAATATTTTGTTTGTTTACTTACACTTTATAGCCGAACCCATTGTTAGAAAATGGATCAACACTATGCTTAGGTCCAGAGCTATAAGTCTCAAACATGGGCTTTCCAGAGTCCGTTGCAAGGAGTTCAGGGGTTGCCCGCAGGGAGGAGTTTTATCACCGTTGATGGCCTTGTTTGGAAAGTAATTCGATTCGAAAAAAATAATCATTCGAATTTGTATGTCTTTTACATTGTGTTTCGAACAATTTTTCTTTCGAATCGAAATACGCAGTAACCCCCTGAACTCGATAGGCGTCTATATGGTTGCTTATGCCGACGATCTGGCACATATGGTTGGTTGAAAGTTCATTGATACCATCCAAAGATACATGAGCCAGGCTGTAATAATAACCCAGACATGGTGCAATGAACATGGGCTAACCATAAATGCTAGCAAATTCAACACCATGCTCTTCTTCAATCGAAGAATAAAGCGTTTAAAGGTTGGGTCCTTAATGCTTTTCGGATCGGCAATCAGTGTGTCAAGGAAATTGAGCTATATAGGTGTTACTGCGGATAAAGAACTTATCTGGAACAAACAAATTGAAATGAAGATACGAAAAGAAAAAAAAAATCTTGGATCAATGTAAATGGGTGTGTGACCGTAAGTGGGGAATCACGCCAAATTCTGCATACTGGATTGATGGTGCAACCCATAATAACTTACGCATCTGTGGTTTGATGGCCGAAAGCCTCTCAGAGTTCAATTAGATGGGGTTTAAAGGATTGCTTGTATGTATGAGGATATGTGGGGCAGTGCGCACGGCTCCAACACAAACAATTGAGGCACTGTTGAGATCGCTACCATTGGGCTTAATTATTAGGTCAACGGCTGCAATGTCAGCTATGCGTATGAAGAGCGATGCCATTCTGGACCTAGTTAGTAAGAAGATCAGAGAAGCTTAAATGCTGATTGAACGCATGCATGATTAGAAGAAAAATATTCGGAAGGTCTTAAACACAATGAGTGTATGGAAAACGATATCAGCATTTTTACTGATGGTTCTCTTGTGGGCTATAGAGCAGGAGCAGGTGTGTACTGTACTGAGTTGAATCTGTCCTGTAGTCTGCGATCACCTGCTGAAATGTCAGGTGCATGGAAGAAAATTTCTCATTGTAGGTACTTGACAACCAGTCGGTTATTAAATGCATGAGAGAGGTGATGGTGTACTCCAAACTAGTGTTGGAATGTGTTTTAAAACTTAACAGATGTGCCTCGGTTAATGAGGTAACATTGATGTGGTTTAGGGGACAACGGTCAAAGATTTGCAATCGGAAAATATGATTTTGAAAGCGCGTTTTGTAGTAAAGTCCGCTGAAATAAGTTCCATTACTGAAGAGTTTTTTTTAATTCTATCTTTTTCCCTCTGTATAATTTCTGTTTACTGGAATTATTAATAATGAAGGCTGCCTAAGTGGCTCTATCCCAAAGATTTTTAAATGGCATTATTTAATAGGCCGTGCCGCTATTATGTACCCTTCATTTACCATAGCGATTTAAGTTTTCCATAATTCATGCTACACGATGTTTGATTGTTGGTCACGAGAACTGTGTTCCTATTGGCTAATAATTGTGATTGGCTAATAAATATTTTGATTGTAGGGTTGCCAATTTTCTTCAATATTTAACCAGGTGACTGCACAAGGCGGAGCTAATATTAAAGAGAAATTTTTTCAATTTTTTTTATATGGAGTTTGACATTAATCAGGTATTTTAAGAGAGAATAAAATAGATATTACTGTCAAAATCCATATAAAAAAATTCAACAATATTTTTGCTGAAATTTCCTCTCCCTTACTCTATCACCTTGTTGAATATGCCTTAGACATGCGCAGAAAAATTCAATTTTATTTTCGCGATGGCGTATCCTTGTCTTCTATCATCCTTGGAGCAAACTTCGTCATCTATAGGGACATCAATCGTAATCTTGTGTTTGTCAATCTTGCTTGTTATTATTTATTTTACATTCCACTTACTCTGAAAAGCTTTAAGCTTTTAATGTTTCTCTCTCTCATTCTCTGTTTTTCAATACCTATCATTGTGTTAGAATTTGTTTTAAATTACATGAATTTTTATTTTACTCACAGTTGTTCTCAAACCTTTGTCTCAAACAACAACGAACATTGCTGCAAAAAGGGGTTCTCGTTCTGATTCAGTTGGATAAATTATAGAATCGTAAAGAAATTGATAAAGTTCTGCTAATTAATTTAAAGAAAAACTCATAACACAATGAAATGGAAGTGTAGCTGTTATACCGTTGGTGTTATCATGGGCTCCTGTTCTATTTTGAAAAATATGTATACTTGCATGTCAGTGTATGTAATGTTGGTACAATATGAAAATCGTGTTCAAAATCCTGTATATCGAGACATTGTAAAATCTAAAGGTGAGCTAAGAAAATATATTTCATTAAGAGTGGAAGGAATCGAAATGTCTATAGTTTATAAAAAAATCATTGTAATTATCTTCATTATATTGTTTTCATTAATATACAACCCAGTCCCTTTTCCGACAATTTTGAGAACTAGCACCTGTGCACTAATTATTATTTTTTCCGCTCCCCGCTTCTTTTCGATTGTCAAGTAGATAAAAAACTAGGATACGCATACAAATTTCGTTACTAAAATGTAAACCGGCCTCGATTTAAGTTGTAAAAAGCGTATTAAGAAAGCTGTAAAAACGATGTGGTGCCTCATTTTTAGAAATGATTCCACCTGTCTAAAATGCTGCTTATATGCTGCTCCGCTGGATCTTGCATATGTATACCAATTGAGCCAAAATTAAGTCTTTGCTAAAAAGAATTTTGCGATAATATATTTTTAACAGAAACACGACTTCAAAATAAATTTGTGTAGTTTGCAAGCGATGGCGTTACCCCCGTCTTCATTAGACATCAACATGTCCTAACAAAAGTAAAATTTCATATAAAAAACCCAGTATTATATGATGTTATGACAAATTGATGTCTGACCTACTGTCTATACCTGACAAAAATTTGTCTTGATAAAAGTCAAACTTCATATAAAAAACCCAGTATTAAAAATAATGTTTTTTTATATGAAATTTTACTTTTATCAAGACAAATTTTTATCAGGTATAGACAATAGGTCATGTAGACGGACTCTTAAGATGCCGTCTCCACTTGCGATATCAATTTGTTCAAAATATAAATGTGACACCGGCAGATCAACGGAATTAATTTGTGCATGTTGTTATACATACATATTTAGGTGGGGACTACGTGTTTATGTCATTATATGTTTAAACATAATTTTATGCTTTCCAACAATTTTGTTTAATTGCTTAATGCACAGCAGACAGTAGTCGTACGGTTGAGCAACAGATGGCGCTGTTTGAGAATAATACTTTCCAACTAAAATACAACAACGTCATTGTCATGTTATAAACAAGTTAAAACAAATGTTTTAAAGGCCATGTTAAGACTTGGAAAAATATTACCCCACGTCTTCATTTGCCATCAACATATCTTAAAAAAGGTCAAACTTCATATTAAAAAACATTATTTTTAATACTAATTTTTTTTTTTATATGTAGTTTGACTTTTGTTAAGTCATGTTGGTATTTAATGTTCACGGGCACTTACCATTAGACATTAACACTCCTTAACAAAAGTCAAACTTCATATAAAAAAGCATTATTTTTAATACTAAATTTTTTTATATGTGTTTGACTTTTCTTAAGACATGTTGATAATAAATGAAGACGAGGGTATAACATGGGCAGTCATAAGAGTCCGTCTCGTCTCCATTACCCCCGTCTTCATTTGCCATCAACATGTCTTAACTAAAGTCAAACTTCATATGAAAAAATATTATTTTTAATAAGGGATTTTTTTAAATGAAGTTTAACTTTTGTTAAAACATGTTAATGACTAATGTAGGAGACGCGGGTTTAGGCATCAATATGTCTTAACATTAGTCAAACTTCATATAAAAAAAAAAACATTATTATTAATACTGTTTTTTTTTTATATGAAGTTTGACTTTTGTTGACATGTTGATGGCAAATGTAGACTGGGGGATAACAACATGCATATTTTAATTCCGTTGCTCTGCCGGCATTTTTTGGTTTTTTTTTATATGAAGTTTGACTTTTGTTGACATGTTGATGGCAAATGTAGACTGGAGGATAACAGCATGCACATTTTAATTCTGTTGCTCTGCCGGCGACATGTTTATGTTTTATTCAAATTGATGGCTAGTAAAGACGACCTCTTAGCTTCCGCTCGTTACCCAAGTAAAGAACAAGAGAAGCATTTTGGAGAGCTCCCAGTATTGTTCTTTTAACAAAAATTCCTCTGACATAAAAAGTTTGCAGTTTTTCTTTCCGAACCATTAAAAATTAGTCTTTCACCTACAAAATCCATTTGTAAAAATAAGAGTAAGTTTTTGTAAAAACCTGTCTAGGGTAGACAGGTTTTCCGATTAGACATACATACATACATACATACATACATACATACATACATACATACATACATACATACATACATACATACATACATACATACATACATACATACATACATACATACAAACATACATACATACATACATACATACATACATACTTCCATATTTAGGAACCCTATTTTGTTTAGATGGAGAGACATTTCATTTCCTTGCACTATATTACAAAGTCCATATTCTGAAAACTTTTAAAATAATATTTCCAACAGCTAACAAACAATATACTGAATATGGAATAACTATATTAATCTCGCTTTTATTCATACTGGCCATTCTAAAGGTAAAATATGTTCAGTTCCTAAATTTAAAAAATTACTAATGTGTCTTGTATTTCAAAACATTTGCAGAGACTGCATTATTTGATGATTCCTTGGTTGTTACACGGAATATATATTGCCTACTATATTTGTAGACCCGTATATGGGTTGCTAATTGATATAAGGAGTGATCAAGCTTTACGTTTTCCTTTCCTAAAACGGCTCATCCTTTTAAATATACTTTCGTTAGGTGGGCTAGCAGAGTTATTTCAATTAAATTTAAATTCCCTTTTTAATGGATTTTGTATTTTTTTTTCTTTGCAGCTATTGAAGTGGGCATTTTTTGGATTAGTTGTATTTTATTTAAAAAAATGCGCCAAGAAAATGTTGAAATTTCCAAGAGAATTCAACACCAACTAAATAATAAAACTTAAAATTGAAAATAAATTTGCATGGATATTTTTTTCTTATGACATAATTTTAAGCAAAACATTGTTTTCATACACTAGTATTTGAATATGATTTAGGACATGGGCGTGTTGGCTTTCATGACGCCTATTCTGGAAGACTAACACACTGTGTAATTTTTTTAAGTCATGGCAAAATAACCATATACGGACACCACTACGTGATAAAAGACCAAAAAAAAGCCCCTTGTCTCCCAGTTTTGCCCAAAATCCTCCAGGTTTTTTTTTATGGGCCCTCAAAGATGTGGGGCCTCGATGTCATTTTAAAGAACAAAATTGTGAGCATATAAAATCAAAAAAACTTCATCTTCAAGGTCAAAAAACTTTAAAAAATTCAATTTTTTACCTATTTTCCCCTGTTCAAGTCCATAGGTAGCAAAACGTTCAAAATTCAAGGAAACAATGAACTACAAAAATTAACAAAATACATACGTCGTTTAAAATCGTACACTTATTAATGTATGTCAAACAATTACATATTTATATTTATATAAATTTTTTTTTAATATTTAATTGGATATCCCTGGCTATATTTAAGTGCCTAAGGCCCTTTTGGCATCGAGTTCACTGCTTTTTTCACATGTTGACAGTGATTTTACCCTACTCCTCCTGAAGAGCATTTGGCAGGTCATGGTCGTTAGCTATGGGGTGCTCCTGATTTGTTTATCTAAAATTTCCTATAGGTGATCAATGAAGTTCAGTTAAGGTGACTGGACCGGTGTTTAAATAAATTTTGAGCAGTTATACAGCGTCCAGAGACGAGGAACGTAAAATGGATTCTTTGGGTCGTTGTCGGCATACCGGCATACCAATTTTTTTCGGTGGCTTGCTTGAAATTGTTCTTTAATATTCTCAAATAAAAGAATTTATTCATATTACCTTCTATAAATAATAAGCTGACAACACCACTAGCTGACATACAACCAAACCATTTGCGTGCCGCCACCATGCTTGACTGCAGGTCTTAAATTTCTAACGTCCATTTCCTTGTTCGGTTTTCTCCATACCGTTAACCTTCCATCCGAAGTCAATATATTAAATTTTGACTTATCTATGAAAATAACGTTATTCCAACAGTTTGTTGAAAGTTTTAACCATAGATAGTCAACTGAAACGTCAAAAACCTAAGTCTCTTGTCAAAAAACCTAAGTCTAAGAATGTATTGGTAGGCAAAATTGTATAACTGTTGGTTTAAAAAAAAAATTCCCCACAGCACCTAAACTGCACATAGTTGTATAAAATATTTTGTAAAAACAGAATATTTTTTTACATTCAATTTTAGATGTTAAAATTAAATAATTCTTTTGCTTTTTAATAAATTTATGAATTTTGTATTTTTTTTAATATATTTATGTGCGAAAAAAGTTAGATTGAATGCTAATTTTAAATATTTATTATTTTGATTTGAAAATTTTTATCCCCTAAAAGACAAAAAAATACAATACTGCGTGGAAATAAATTTCACCAAACAAATGTCAACAAAATTAAATTAATTTTGTATTAAAAAATTTAGAAAACAATAAATTGTTAAATAATTTTTTGTGCCAAAATTCCAAATTGTTTAAATATTTGAAATGTGAAATCGAATATTGCAAAATATTGTGTAAAGGTGAATAAAAATTTTACTCCCCTAAGTGTGTTGAATTCACACCGTACCCGTGTGTGTGAAGACATTTGTAGTTTCTGACATTTGGAGAGTTGGCCATCTACATACATATGTATGTGTTATCTATGGTTTTAACCATGATATAATAATTGAAGGTAATTCCATTCTCTCTTTTTGTCGCCATGTTAACGTTCTGACGTTTGCGGGAATTATTTCAATTTGTGCTACCATATCACATACTTTGTGAAATCCCATTTTGCGTTTTTTTCTTTATTTGAAATTTTAATAATTGAAAAAAGAAACAAGCCTTAAGTTTATTTGTATAAATAAACAAACGAAAATTGTTTTCCATACGGTAGTAATAAACTTTTGCAAAAATTCACAAATAAGAATTTTTAATTTCCCGAAATCTGACAAAAGTGTCTAAGTTTCCATTTTCTTATTAAGTACAACTTACCAAAGGCACCCCTCGTAAGTTCGTTAAAGAAAATATATTTTTTAACTTAGATGGGAAGCTAATCTGTCAGGAGTATCAAGAAAAATTGACTATTTCAATATCATAGGAACTTAAAATTAAAAAGTTTGGTTAATTTTATTATGAATGAGGGGGCTGCATGCAAAATAACTCTATGCAAAATTGCTTAAAAGCAAAAATAAAACATAACCCAAGAAATCCGCATGCAGAATTGGGTAATATTTTATATAAAAAGTAACCCCAAAATATTGAATGCTTTTCGTAATTTTTTTAAATTTTTCAAATGTACAATTATCCAAAACGTTTTAATGAAATATGGTGATACCATATTTGAGCGATTTTATATTCACCCTTATTCTACTTGGCGACGGCGACATCGACTTCAACTTTGACCGGACATTTATATTGATGTCAACTTCAATTTGATTTTGTATTTCCTAATGCTCTTATGACGACGTCGACTGCTTATCGATAACACTGTTCTGTAGAGAAATATTCATTTAAAAAAATTTAACGTTTTGGAATGATATGCTTAATAAGAATTCCATTTAAGTTTTTTTCTATCACGTCGAGATTTTCCATTTCTTCAACTAATTTTTCGTATTGGGTCAAACTTGCTATTTAAATCTTTTCTATTTTAAATTTTGTTGGTACTTCAGTCGTTTTAAAAAACCAAGGCGACGAAATCGCCGTCGGTACAAGAAAAATTCAACTTATCGATAAATGTTGATGTCGACAAAGGAAATATCAATTTAATTTAGTGAAAGGTCGTCGTATTTTGTCGACAACGTCAAATGTAATAGGAGTGATTATCAAGGAATTCACCAATAAGAGTGTATATACAACGGTTTATGTCCTAAAAGCTATCTAAGTAGTTACGTTGTCTACATAAAACTTAAGAATTGTTAAAATTCAAGATTTATTAGAATTTAAAAAAATATCAATGCACTTACTGCCAGTATTGAACGTTTTATATTTTTTTTGACAAATTTCCATTTTTTTTACGGTAATTATTCATTTGGCGATTTTTAAATTTTGTTTTGAGGCGATTTTTCATAAGGTCAATTAGCATGCAGCTTAAATAAGATTGTAATATAATTTTTTTCTCAATATAAAAGTATACCTATAAAAGATTAAGGAAATCATAATCTACAACAAGATTTATTCCTCATAAGTTTCATTATTAAACCAAAAACGTTTTTATTTTATGTTATTTGTGTAAATTACACACTTTTTTAAAATAATTTCCAAAATATTGTTTTTTTCGTTTCTACTTGTGGCAACACTTTTTTTGCTGTTTACATAAAAACATACTTCAATAATTCCGGCAAACTTCAAACATTTTTGAAATGGAACTACCTTGTATTATTATATCATGGTTTTAACTATTCATGGGAAATGTATGTATTTTACATCTATTGCGTTCATTTATCTATGTAAGATTAATTTCATGTAATTCGAACATAATAATTGTGATTATGTGGGGTTCTATGAACAGTAGAGGCTCTAACCTCCTTTTGCAAATAAATTTTTATTTCGCTAGCAATTTTTAGGGCAGAAATTCTTGGATTGTTTTTAATCCTTTTAATTATCCAGCGCTCATCGGCAGGATTAAGCTTTTTATTAGAGCATTTTATTATGTAATTTATAATTCTTTTTTGATTTTTTTATCTTTTAATGCTGGATGGTATTTCGACTTCGATTTACAACCTACGATATTTTGGATAACGATTTTCCGTTTTTATAATGCAAAACTACCAACTCTCTTTCACTTTCACTAATTTTAATAGCTTTTTTACTGAAATTACATTAAATATTCAACTTTTTTTTTTTTAAAGTCACTATTACAACAGTTTTTATAAATTTAAAAATTTATAAAAATTTAAATTAAAAAAAACGCTTGCAAGCTATAAATGTACGATTTTAAGTGATGCGTTGCTAACTTAGGTGCCATGTTAGCAACGCATAGAGAAATCTAAAATTTTGTTATATTTTTAGTAAAACACATATTTTTAGTAAAACTTCAAAAAAGTTACCAAATTTTTTAAAATAATTTCTAAAAAATATTTGCTGTACGTTTTTAAGTGACACTCACTGTATGTACATATGCCTATGTAAAAGGTGAAAATGACGTCAAAAAACCTGAATATTTTAAATATGAAAATCTACGTCATCTAACAGGATAACAGGATATTGCGTGTAACATTCATTCTTACCTATACATACATATGTATGTATAGGTATGTACATATATATTTATGTGAAGCTTGTTTGTGTATTTTATCTTTTATTTCATAATACCGCCTTATGTTTTCACAATTTGAACTAAAATTACGCATTAATGCGTATTGCGTATTGAATTTCGTTAACAGCACAGAAGAGCTTTTAATAGATGACAAACTTTTATTTGTATGTATTTGCGTTTTTGTATCAGGGATGATACGTCCAGAACAATTCGAATGCCAAAAGTACGATAGTACACTACTAGCACACTTAGTATAATTAAAAAAAATAAATTTTTTCAATTCTTTGCAATTTTTTGAAAAACTCAAATTGGTAGATTTTGTGTAAATTTTTTTCCACTACAACTTTTTTAAAAGCTTCGAAATTTTAAAGTAGATTAAAAAATTATGTCAGGTAAATATTAAAATAGCACGAATGCAGATTTTCAGATTGTTCAGCTGAACAAATCAGATGAACCATTTTCGAGCTGTGATAATATTTTCTCGTGAACTTCACGTTTTTTAAAGCAAATACGTTAAACCGGTTTTTAATTTCAAAAGCTCTACTAGTTATCAAGATCTCAACACGACATATTAACGATATTTTTGGAATAAATATCAATAAAGCTGTTATTTAGAAGCTTTTACTTTCGAAGGGTCACTTTGCATGACTTCATTCATTCTAAGAACTTATGTTAAAAAAATATATATTTTTTACTAAACAATCGAAATTTATTTGTTTAAATTTTAGTTATTTTTGTTTGTTTTTTTTTTAAGAGAAAATTTTGTGTTTTCTGTTTATCAATTTCGATTAAAATTGAGTATTTAAGCAAGCCACAAGCATTAAATACATAGACGACAGCGGCTACACCACTACACGACTACAAATGACGTTGGCTACAACCGTCGCCGTGTATTCAGCTACTGAATTATTTTAAAGACAACAGCTACATACTTTAAAACTATGAAAATGTCGTAGAAAGACATATTTTTTATTACTTTTTCAAAAAATACTTTTATCATATCAAAATAAATAAATATATTTGCTCAAAACCTTTTGATTGTAAATGAATTTGTTTTTTTAATTTTGTGACATTTTATTTTGTTGAATAAAATGAAATCGTCGCACACAAAAATAGAAATTACCCTAAGTTGACTACAGCCACAACGGTGGTCGTGTAGCCATGTAGCTATGGTGTCGTCAAAATAATCATCTTCATATAAACGTCTGTATTTTAATTTTGACAGGTTGTAGTCGGTATCCTGCTGTCGTCAATGTGTTTAATGCTACAGGCTATACGACCGTTGTACCAACTTGTTTGGGTTGTACGCCAGTTGTACACAAGTTGCAATGTTTGTGGGCTTGTTGTATTAGTTTTGATTTTCTGTCATATTATACAACACGTCGCAACATTTGTGAGCCTGTCGCATATAATTGTATGTAGTATTTGTGTTTTGTGACCACCTTGCAATTAACATTGAATGTTACCCAAGTCTACGTTTTTAGAAATAAAATAATAAAAATTAGTGCTAAATGTCCCCCGTCTATATTAACCACCAAAAACCTAACCCTACTGTTTTCGCTACTCTGTCTGGCCGTCTGTCAGCGCTTTTTATCTCAAGAACCTAATAGGTAGGTAGACTCTTGAAATTATATACGCTGCCGCTATAGCGACAAGTACTAAAACTTGTAGGGTGTACCGATAGAGACGTGTTATTCACGAATATGTGTTTATTTATTGAATTGTAGGAGGTATAGACTAAAGATTTACAAACAGTAATTAAAACTAAGTTCGCTATATAAAGAAGTATAAAAAAATTAACCTAAAAATTAAAGGGTGTTCCGATATGAACGTGATTTATATGTATATGGCCGCCTAAGTTTTGAAACATAATGGGTAGACTCTTGAAATTTTCACAGAAGTGTGGGCGCTATACCAACATATACTAAAACTTATAGGTTCTTCCGAAAGTGACGTGTTATTTGCGTTTATGTCTTTATTTCTTGAGGCAACCACTTAAAGTTTACACACTGTAATTAAATTATGTTTGCTATATAAACAAGCATACAAAATTAAACCTAAAAATTAAAGGGTGTTCCGATAGTGACGTGATTTGCATGTATATGGCCGCCTAAGTTTTTGACGATAATAGGTAGACTCTTGAAATTTTTACAATAGTGTATTAATATGGCCACAGTAAAAATTACAGGGTATTCCGACAGTGACGTAATTTGTATGTATATACTTGATATTTTGACGAGATATATTATACCATGCTCTAGTATAAAAAATAATTAAACATTAAAGACTGCCTCCTAAGACGTAAGCAAATTAACAACTCTTATATTTAAAGTTGTACTGAACATAGTACGGAAACCTACGCGTGTGAGTCTGACTCGCACCTGACTGATTTTTTTTATTTTATACGAATTTAGACTTTTGTTAAGACATGTTGATGATTAATGTAGTCGGGCAGGGGGGGGGGGGAGTTGTTAGACTGCTCATGTAAGAATTATTAAGAACTCTTTTATAATATAACAATGACGTTGTTGTTGTAGTTTAGTTTGACAGTATTATTTTCAACCAGCGCCATCTGTTGCTCAACCGTACTACTACTATTTTCTGTGCAATAAGCATTCAAACAACATTGTTGAAAAACAGAAAATGACATAAACACGTATCGCCACGTATAACAACATGCAAAAATTAATTCCGTTGCTCTGCCATGACGCCGGTTTATGTTTTGTTCAAATTGATGGCTAGTGGAGACGGCGTCTTAACTATTATTTGCGGATTAGGGTTGGCAGATATGGCGATATCTCGTCAATCGTGGTGATTTTCAAACTTATTTAACGACCTAATTTTTTGTTTTTCAACACGGCGAGTATTTGGCGATTTTTGAAATATTTGGCTGTTTTTCATTGACGGCCTGGTCAACATTTTGAATTGAAATTAATGCAATGAAGCCAAGATTAAATTAGTTTCACATTTAAAAACTATTTTAATAGAATTTAAAGATAGGCTCCCGCAAAAGTTGAATATATTTAAAGTTTAGGAACTTATCCATTTAAAAATCTTGTAATTGTAAATCACTATTTCTTGCTACATTTAAAGATTATTTTAATGATCTTTATATGTAGCATTAGTTTTGTACTTGATGTGCAAGTAGTTCCAATGATTTTTTTATTATTTACTTTTTGCTTAGAAAGAGCGCTGTAAATACTGAATTTCACCAAAACTCGACTGCGAAATAGAATACAATATGATTTTCTGCATGCTATATCTTATATTCTAAATAAGGTTACGGCGACAAATACCTTGAGGATGGCTATGTTCAGGTCTTCATTTATTATTACAGCCAAGCTATTTTTAATTATTTGAGGTAAGAATTGTATCTTTCCCGTGTTCACTAATCATTTTTATTTTAAATACAAAAAAAAAAAAAAAATATTTATTTTTGTAGTTGGGCAACTTGTTGGGAATCATTAAAAATATTTCTAAAATTAAATTTTAACAAAACACAATTTTGGCGATTTCTTATCAACTTTGGTGAAATAGGCGTATAAAAATCTGACAACCCTGTTGCGTCGCGGTTTCAATTATAACATACGCGAAAATATTAAACGCCATCCTACTTCGAGAGAATTGGTTGTTAAATGAAGTTGTACATGAGATCGCACACTTAATTGTGTTTTTTGTGGAACAAGCATACAACTGATTTCCAGAATTGTTGTTACAACGGTCGCATCGTCTGTTCTCTGAATTCTTTGAGTTGGCTTAAATTAAAGCAGGCAGCGCAAAAACATTTTTTTTAATTTAGTATCCGCAAGTAGTTTGACTGTTTCAGTGTTTATTCGTGATTTAAAAAACTTTAGAAATAATATTTAAAATGAAGTGGTGGAGCCGTACTACACTTGGAATAGGCTATGGAATCATCAATGTTCTGTGCAGTATTAGTCTTGCAATATTATTATTTGTGAAAAATGAAATGGGTGAATATTAAGATAAAATTTTGTTTAATTTAAAACAAATTTTCAATAATAGATTTTCATTAGTTGTGAAATAATTACAGTTGGGAGCAAAAAATAAGCATTTGATACTTAATTGTGTAACTTAGATAATCCAATTCAACTTAACCCTGGTATTGTTTATCATAATTAGAGCTATGCTCCACAGCAATTATTCTGCGGCACGGTATTTTTTACTCAATATTGATACATACAGTGGGTAACAAATTAACAAAAACTGATTTAAAGTTTTTAATGATAAAAATTTGTTTATTCAAAAAATAAATGCTTTTTTATTGTTAAAACAAAAATTGCAGATATATGTAGGTTCTAAAAAGATATTTCAATTCACCCACTATATATTATTGATCTTCCCAGCAAAAGAAAAGACATGACAAAACACAAGTAAATTCATGAGTTCTACTGATCTTGCATTGGTTTAATTTTTAGTGTAAAATGTAAATTTCAACATTGGCGTGTCATTCGAGGTCATGGGTTTCAATCTAAGAAAACTGATCGCCATTTAAATGAGTGCTTAGGATCAATTAATGTTCAATGATAATGTAATATAATAAATCGCTCTTCATTAAAACAAGTGCTTGTGAGAATTTCTTTTGAAGTTTTCATTAATGTTTGTAATTGTTTTTTGATATCTTGTTATAAATGAATTAAAAAGAACGAAAATAATAATAAAAAAGTTTTGTTTTGCGTTTTTAGCAGTTTTGTTTTTTAGCCGTATTGTTTTGAATAACTATGACTGAACGCATTTTAATTGTATAGAGGTACCCATCTCTGGGATACTACTCAGGACGTTGCAACAAAGGTTTTGTATAAAAAACTTTATTATTGTTGAGATCTTTAAATAGTCATAATGTGAAACTTAGACAAAGTTCTTACCCACAAATGTTGGCTGTTAAAGGTACTGAGATGAAAATGAGAGCCAAGTTCTTGCTTGGTGCAATACAATTATAGTGATAGGAACTGGACCAAGCAAGAACTTGCTGCTTATTTTAATTTCAGCAGTTTTAACGACCGAAATTTTGGTATGAAAACTTGGCCTTACTTTAACTGTTAACTTTTTTAAAGTAAAGTTTACGATCGGAGGTGCTAGCAATATTTAACACATCTTTTTTCGAAAAGCGTTTGCTTTTCTAAATGTCCAAATATTTAAGTTGGATGTTATGTACCAGCTCAGTTGAGTTGACCTACAAAGAGCCTTGTTCGCCACACTCAATTTAAATTTTCTATCGTTCAATATCATACCATGACTTCTCTGGCTCATTGGGGGTCAATATGAGCCCACCCACCGCCATTGTGCATTACCATTCTAACGCACAATTTAGATTGCAAGAAGGTCCTAACTTTTACAAAATTTTTTGATAAATTTTTGCAAAAAATTTTCGTTAAAATTTTTACAAAAAATCTTCTTTAAATTTTTACAAAAAATTTTCCATGAAATTTTTACTAAAAATTTGCCATAAAATTTTTACAAAAAATTTTCCATTAAATTTTTACAAAAAATTTTCCATAAAATTTTTACAATATTTTTTACATAAATTTCTATAAAATTTTTACAAAAAAATTTCTATAAAATTTTTACAAAAAAATTTCTATAAAATTTTTACAAAAAAATTTCTATAAAATTTTTACAGAAAAATTTCTATAAAATTTTTACAGAAAAATTTCTATAAAATTTTTACAAAAAAATTTCGCTAAAATTTTTACAACAAATTTTTAATATTTTTTTAAAAGATTTTCGATAAAATATTTAAAAAAAATTTTCAAAATATTTTCAATAAAATATTTAAAAAAATTGTTCGCTAAAATTTTTACATAAAATTTTAACAAATAATTTTCCAACAAAATTTCGATAAAATTTTTACAGAAAATTTTTGATAAAAATTAAAAAATGTATGTATATTATTGTGAAATTGGGAAACGTAGAGTGAGGGAATATTTAATATATTTATTTTACAAAAAATGTTCTTCAAAATTTTCCATCAAATTTTAACAAAAAATTTTCCATAACATTTTCACAAAAAAATTTCTTATAAAAATTTTATAAAAAATTTTCGCTAAAATATTTACATAAATTTTTACAAACAATTTTCAATAAAATTTTTACAAAAAATTTTCGATAATATTTTCTATAAAATTTTCAATGAAATTTTTACAAAAAATTTTCAATGAATTTTTTACAAAAAAAAAATTTCTATAAAATTTTTACAAAAAAATTTCTATAAAAATTTTTGCTATAATTTGGCAACAAAGTTTTGATACAAATTTTTAAAATATTTTCGGTAAAATATTTACAAAAATTTTTCAAAATATTTTCAATAAAATATTTTCCAAATATTTACAAAAAATTTTCGCTTAAATTTTTACATAAAATTTTAACAAATAATTAATAAAAAATTCGATAAAATTTTTACAGATAATTTTTGATAAAAATTAAAAAAAAAACGATAACATTTTTTACAAAAAAAATTTTCCTTATATTATATTAATGAATAATGAATAATAATGAAGTTGAAAATCATAAAATAAAAACCGAATGTATATTATTGTGAAATTGGGAAACGTAGAGTGAGGGAATATTTAACATTACTATGATGAAGGGTATACATATATAAGATTCGGCACTCTTACTTGTTTTAGTAAAAACTAATATTTTATTTTGTTTTAAATCTAGCTTTCGGGAGGATCTTATTTGCATTTCAAATAGTGCTGTGTTTAATAAAGGCTATTATATCGGGTCTTGTCATAATCAGTATCATTAAGGTAAATTTAAGTTCAAAAATTCCCTACAAATTCTTGCATATATTCATGTAATTAATTTTAAAAAAATTTCAGAGACGTCATAGATTGATGCTACCGTGGATATCAATCATGTCGCTTATCTTCATATACGATTCCGGAAAGTATGTAATTAACTTTTTGAACGTTTTATTTTATGACGTCTGTCTGTCGGCAGTATTCCAGCTTTTAATTTTGGGTGTGGTAGGATATGGTAAGACGATGTGATGATGTGTTTTTGTATTTTTTATATATCAATTTTTTCTTCTCTTTGCAGGTGCTGATGCTCTGATATTATGGGCCCATTATACCCTGTATCGTGATATTCGACAGGAGAATATTAGAAAACCAGAGGGAGAAAAAAAATTGCTGAATTAGAATACATACAACTTACAACATAAGACTGAAATTTAATCTATAAATATAATAATAAATAAAAAATAAAAAATAATAAATATAATAAAACTGGAACGACCATTTCTGTACATTAAATACTTTTTGAAAAATTTGTTGCTGGTGCAGTAATTAATGGAAATGGAATACAAAACAGCAATTTTTAAATTTTTTTTGTCTGTCTGTGCTCGCATCATCATCATAAAAACTTCTGGATGAATTTTAATAAAATTTTGTGAGAAGGTACCTTAGTATCTTGATGCAAATATAGGATACTTTTTTACCGCAAAACTATCTCATTTCCTATAGAAAATAGAGAAAAAGTAGTGAAACTATATAAGTAAGAGTCTTAAAATTTAGTGTGGAGTACTTTCAAAGCAAACTCGAACCAAATATTGTCAGGACGCCCACGACGTGGCGGGAACAGCTAGTTCTAAATAAAACACATAGCCAAACAATTTTCTTATAAATGATTTTACATGCGTTCTTCTATTTAATTTGAGAAAGCAAGAGCAAATGTGCGCTATTTTGCAGGGCACTGCGCTCAAGGCCTAAAGCGGCATTTAGACGGTCAATCGCGGCTTGTCAGCGTGGCGTGATGGCAAGAAAACAAGCTCGTGTAAACGACCAAAATTCGTTTTTGTCAGCCGCGCTGGACGGAAATCAAAATTTTTTGATATTTTGTGTTTGCCGTCACGCCATCAAGCTCGTCTAAATGCATGTTTGTCAACCACAGTGTAAATTTCATTTGTATTTTTGTAAGCGAGCAGTAAAGATGTCTTAGCTAGAGCTCTTGTTTTTAAAAGAATTTATTGTTTTTGCATGTGGGTTAGTTTTTATGTATGGTAATGTAAGTAAAGCCTTTTTTTTAGAGTTTATTTTTAAAATATTTCATTTGTGTAATTATTGTGTGTGTGTTTATACGGAAATATTGATTGCCAAAATTCAAGTTAAAAAATGGTTTGTAGACGAGTTAACAAAAATATTATTTATTACACAGTACGACAGTGGTTGGTACACATGAGAAATGTTAACAGAATATGAAAATAGGCTTAAAATAAAGAAATACGTGTCTCGGCGTTTTGCTGCAGCACGTCAGAATTTTAAGAAAATCGATTTTAAAGATTCGAAGGACCGTGGAGGTTCACTTGTAACGTAATACTATTATAAAAAGTTCTATAAAAATAGAATAGGTGAACCGATTTAAATGCTTGAGCCAGTTTTGAAAAGGGAATTAAATTTAGATTTGTTTTTATTAAAAAAAACAATTTTTTCCGCTAGATGGCGTTTTAATTTTCATGTAAAATTAAAAAATATCCAAAAAAAAGTAATGTAATTCAATGTAATGTAAAAATACAAAAATTAATATGATATCTTAACTATTATTTTGTGTCAAAAATGTTGGTCGTTTAGTTTTTCGTGTGTAAACTTCAGGATTTGTTGAAATTCAATTAAAATGTAGAACAATAACAAATATTAAAATATAAGTAATGTTTTATAAATAGAATCTTTCTAAAACTTCAGCAGAAGTGCGTGAAGTAAGGAAAGGTGAACGTAATGTAATGGAAAAAAACCATTCATACGTGAGAGAGAGAGAAGAAGAAAAATGAGAGAAGACTGCAATTAGTGACAAAGTAAACAGGTTGGTCGTTGGCTTAGAACGTTGAGGCGCAGATAGGAAGTAATGACAAACTTAGAAACGATCGACCGCCATATGGTTCAAACCCCAGACGACTTGTTTTAATTTTTTCTAGTTGCAGAATTGTATTTTTAATGAATTTCGTACATTTTTTGGATAATTTTTAATTTTACATGAAAATTAAAGCGCCATCTAGCGGATAAAAATCCAAATTTAATTCCCTTTTCAAAACTGGATCAAGCATTTAAATCGGTTCACCCATTCTATTTTTATAGAACTTTTTATAATAGTATTACGTTACAAGTGAACCTCCACGGTCCTTCGAATCTTTAAAATCGATTTTCTTAAAATTCTGACGTGCTGCAGCAAAACGCCGAGACACGTATTTCTTTATTTTAAGCCCATTTTCATATTCTGTTAACATTACTCATGTGTACTCAAAAAATTTTGATTTTGTCGTACTGTGTTATAAAGGAGAATTCCATAACGAAGTTGGGGAAATGTTTTCTTCGACTTAGCTTCTAACATTATTACTTGTCTGTTATATAATGATGTTTGACAATCTTCGCTTGATCATGTAAATGCTAAACACACTCTCTCATCGCGCCATGCTAACAAGCCGAGATTGACCGTCTAAATGCCGCTTAAGTAGCCAAAAGCAGAGATTATTTATATACTCACTGTTATTTTTTTACAGACGCAATCAAACATAATATAGCTCTGAGTTGCTTTTTTATGCTACGCTACTGTATATTTAGTGATAAGCATTACAAATTCAAATTCTTACAAAAGCAAATAACCAGCCAAATTATTTAGTTGGACCAACAAAAAAAAAAAAAACAACAATAATAGTAAAAACCTATTACGTTGTCAAGTTTAAAAATATTACACAAATACATAAATATATTTTATTTATACATACTCGTTTTATTACACAGGGTAACAAATAAAAACTTTTTGAAAAATACACGAACTTGACAATAGATGTAGGTTGAATTCTACTATCTCTCTCTTTAAATTTGGGAATCTCTTAAATTTTGTTTACGCATTTTCTATTTCTATTGAAAACAAATTAATTAAATGTTTATGTTGTTATAATTATTTAAAATCAGTGTTACCATCGTATTAAAATTTTATTACCAATAAAGTAAAACTATTATAACCATGACTCAACCGATCTTTCTAGTTGTTATAATTATTTAAAATCAGTGTTACCATCGTATTAAAATTTTATTACCAATAAATTAAAACTATTATAATCATGACTCTTCCGATCTTTCTAAAAAGGGTGAAAACGCTATCTCTGTAGATTGTTAGTGCATTAATTTGGCAATACTTGTAGTTGTACTGTTATACGTACTAATACAAATTCATTAATAGAAGATTCATTTCAGTGACACTTTACTGTCCCAATGTTATCTATGATGTAATCTGTCCTTACTTGCTTTTAAAGCGTTTATTTGAAATATCTGTCAAATTGTAAAGGCTTGAATTTATTAGAAAATATTTATTAAAAATTAATATTTTTCTGCTCATTTGCATACCGGGATGGTTAAACTCTTTCAATCCATATCCAAAAAGAAAAAGTTATCAATTCGTTGTTTTTAATTTTTAAACCAATTTTCAAAAAAAAATTTTTATGTGAAAGCTTGTGCTTGGTCCCATTAAAAAAATTAAAAATTACAGGGTGTCCCTATAAATTACATGTGAGTAGAGTGAATAAAACATAAAATTAAATATTAAAGGGTTCGCCATACAAGATGGAATTTTCAAGAATGATAGAAATAAGATTAAGATGTCCCGTAAGCTGACATATGTATGTATGTATGTATGTATGTATGTATGTATGTATGTATGTATGTATGTATGTATGTATGTATGTATGTATGTATGTATGTATGTATGTATGTATGTATGTATGTATGTATGTATGTATGTATGTATGTTTGTATGTTTGTATGTTTGTATGTTTGTATGTATGTTGTTAATGCTCCTTAAAACACACAGTTTGCGTGATACCATTTGTACTATATTTAAAGGTTTAAGGGATGTCGAAACTTTGTAGAGGCAGAAAAATTTAAATTGAAATGAAAGAGAGAAAAAGCTTTTAATATCCATCCAATTGGCTCTACTAATTAGCTCATTTGCCGTAGCTAGTGCTTATATTGCGTATCCTATAGGGATTCATAGACGCTTTTTAGTAAATTTTATTATTTCGGTTATAACGCGTCGAACATTCGCTTCCAAGAGCTCGATAGTTTTTAGTTTCTCTGCATAGATCTGTTCCTTTACATTACTCAGATATAATATTCTAGTGACGTCAAATCACTTGATCGAGGTGATCGATGACAGGATCGTTTCTTTCTATAAGTAAATCGATTGTAACGCGTGCTGTGTGATATGTGATATGGCATCATCCTGTTGAAATAACATGTTTGCAACACTAATGCTTTACACATGAGGAACGAAAAAGTTAGAAAACCTGTGTCTGTGTCGCTCACTGTTGAGTGTAAAGTTGTGACCATGTATTAGTCGAACCTCGAAACAACCGAAAACTATCAAATCAGCTGGAACAGAAATCAGTGCTGTCAATTTGAAGTTCTGCGCCTCCTAAAAAAAATATGGGCTTATCTTTTGATACCGTAACTGGCAGAAATTTATACGCAGGACCACTTTAACAGCAGCAATTAATAAAAACAAAATTAATGGGTGTTCCATACAAGACGTGATTGCAAATATATAATAACAAATGAAGTAATAGTTCCTTTAATAACTGGTTTAGGATAAAATTTAATTTTTCAAATAAAATCTTATAAAAATTTTGAGAAACTAGATTGATGTTTACATGGCCAGCAGGCCCATCAGGACGTCGCCGTAAATCTGTTTTAGTTGAAAAACAAAAAAAATTATCAAAATTTTTTTTCACGAGCCATCGATTTGTCTTGACAAAAGTCAAACTTCATATAAAAATGTATTAAGAATAGTGTTACTTTTAAAAGAACTTTGGCCCTTTGGCTGCATAGCTACTTGACTACAATCGTCGCCGTGTAGTCAGCTAATTAATTATATTAAAGATGTCATATATAGTGGTGTAGCCGCTGTCGTCTACACAACAATAGTCTTGTAGTCATGTTGCTGTGGTATCGTCAAAATAATCTTAATATAAACTTGTATATTTTCGTTTTGACAGGTTGTAGTCGGTAGTTTGCAACTTCTTATGTGTTTAATCCATTAAGATAACATGTGGGTGTTCACATACATACATATGTATGTACATACATACAATACATATGCTATTCAACGGAAATGATAAAGGTAAAAATATTTCAAACTTTTTATTTTTAGAGTTGTAAACAAAACTCGTAGCAGTTTGGTAAATATTGACTGTTTAGCACAAGACTCTTGTTTAAGTTCGACTTTTAAGAGTATTTATATACAAATTTACAGTGAATTTAAGTTTGAATGACAATAGATGAATAGAAAAGAATTCTCAAATAAAATAGATTAGTTAGTGTTCAGCGCCGTAACGGAAAACTTCTTCTCTTTAGTATCCACAAGTTATTTGGCGGTTAAATATTTAAACCGTCGGACAACTTTACACAGAACAAATTAAAAATGAAGTGCTGTAGCCGTTCCGCACTTGGCGTAGTTGTTGGCGTCATAAGTGTCGTATTCAATATTGGTTTTATAATATTTGCTATTGTTTCTCTGCTACAAATAAATGAGATTACGCACCGAGAATTAATGAGTAAGTTTGAATAGAATTGTGTCTTATATTAAAGAAACATTGCGGGATCAATATTACCCCCAAAAAAATTTCGATAAAATTTTTACAAAAAATTTTCGATAAATTTTTACAAAAAATATTCGATAAAACTTTTACAAAAAATATTCGATAAAATTTTTATAAAAAATTGTCCATAAAATTTTTACAAAAAAATTCGATAAAATTTTTTAAAAAATTGTCGATACAATTTTTACAAAAAAATTTTCGATAAAATTTATACAAAAAATATTCGATAAAGTTTCTACAAACATTTTTCGATAAAACATTTAGAAAAATTTTTTGATAAAATTTTTTCAAAAAAAAATTTATAAAATTTTTACAAAATAAATTTGATAAAATTTTTACAAAAAAAATTTGATAAAATTTTTACAAAAAATTGTCGATAAAACTTTTACAAAAAATATTCGATAAAATTTTTACAAAAACTTTCGATAAAGATTTTGATGAAATTTTTAGAAAAATTTTTCGATAAAACTTAGAAAATTTTTTTGATAAAATGTTTACAAAAGATTTCGATAAAAATTTTTACAAAAAAATTTCGATAAAATTTCAACACAAATTTTCGATAAAATTTTTACAAAAAATTTTCTATAAAATTTTTACAAAAATTGTCTATAAAATTTTTACAAAAAATTTTCGATAAAATTTTTACAAAAAATTTTCGATAAAATTTTTAAAAAAAATTTTCGATAAAATTTTACAAAAAATTTTCGATAAAATTTTACAAAAAATTTTCGATAAAATTTTACAAAAAATTTTCGATAAAATTTTACAAAAAATTTTCGATAAAATTTTTACAAAAAATTTTCGATAAAATTTTTACAAAAAATATTCGATAAAATTTTTGATGAAATTTTTACATAAAAGATTAGATCAAATTTTTTGAAAAATGTTTCGATAAAACTTTTAGAAAAATTTTTTAATAACATTTTTACAAAAAATTTCCATAAAATTTTAAAAAAAATTTTCTATAAAATTTAACAAAAAATTTTCGATGAAATTTTTACAAAAAAAAATTGTCTATATATTTATATATGTATGTATATTTGTAAGTTGAAAATCATAAAAATAAAAACCGAATGTACGAGTATATTATTCTGAAATTAGGAAACGCAACAGATTAAGGGAATATTTAACATTACTATGGTGAAGGGTAGATAAGATTCGGCATGGCCTAATATAGCACTTTTAAATGTTTTTTTTTTTTTTTTAATTTTGCAAGAAAAGTTAATATTTAAAAAAAAATGACAACCTATGGCAAACCGTGAAAAATTCGATTGTAAATATGACAATCGTCACGTATAATAAATAGCTAATTGATGCCAATCAGTGGTTATTAGAGTGCTAAAACGGCGAAATGTAGCTCCGCATGGGAGAAAACTATTAACTGATGGAGACGGACGCCTTATGATATGAAAGATAAGAGCTGAAAAGTCTTTAACACCAAAGGAAGCTTCCCTAGCAATAAATAAAAATGTTAGGCGATGTAAAGCAAGAAGAGAGCTACACAAAATTGGATACCTCGCAGCTGTGAAGAAATCTAAACCTTCATCTATACATATAATAAAATAGTAACTCATTTCCGTCTGTCTGTCTGCTTTTCATTTGTGTTCGTATCACGTAAAAACTACTTGATGTATTTTACAACAAATTTTTGAGGAGGTACCTTAGTATCATGATTCCCATTTTTTTACCGGTTTAAATATGCTGCATACTTCAAGGTATCTTTTATTTTTGAAAGCATTATATTTTAAGCCATGTTGCACAACAGATGGCACTGTTTTAAAATAATGAGTAACTCATTTCCTGACTGTCTTTTACAGAGCTTTACAATAATTTTTAGAATTAAATATTAATTTTAGAATTTATTCTAGTCATGAGTCTTAAAATTTGGTGTGGATTACTTTCAAAGCAAAATCGTACAAAATATTTTCAGGACGCACACAGCGTGTGTGGCCACAACTAGTTGATACATATATATGTTTTGGCAGGTTTACAATTCGCCATGCATCAAAAATATGGGACTGTTGGCTACTGGAAGAGCGTAATATGGTCAGATGAGTTAAACCGATAACAGTCTGACGGTAAACAGTTTAACTGGCGCCAACAGCAGGAGAAAATTCAACAACACCATATTAAACAAATGGTCAAGCACGTCGCGGGCAATATCATAAAGTGGGGTTGTTTTACATGGTGGCATATTGGTCGATTGCAAAAAATTTATGGCACCACGAGAAAGAAAATCTATGTAAACGTATTGCACACCCATTTACCCGTCGTATGTGTTTAAAGTATAAACAAAAATTATAATGGGTGATTTTTTTGAGGTTAGGATTTTCATGCATTAGTATTTGACAGATCACGTGAGATTTCAGACATGGTGCCAAAGAGAAAGATGCTCAGTATGCTTTGACATTTCATCATGAATAGACTTACTAACGAGCAACGCTTGCAAATCATTGAATTTTATTACCAAAATCAGTGTTCGGTTCGAAATGTGTTTCGCGCTTTACGTCCGATTTATGGTCTACATAATCGACCAAGTGAGCAAACAATTAATGCGATTGTGACCAAGTTTCGCACTCAGTTTACTTTATTGGACATTAAACCAACCACACGAATGCGTACAGTGCGTACAGAAGAGAATATTGCGTCTGTTTCTGAGAGTGTTGCTGAAGACCGTGAAATGTCGATTCGTCGCCGTTCGCAGCAATTGGGTTTGTGTTATTTGACCACATGGAAGATTATACGCAAAGATCTTGGTGTAAAACCGTATAAAATACAGCTCGTGCAAGAACTGAAGCCGAACGATCTGCCACAACGTCGAATTTTCAGTGAATGGGCCCTAGGAAAGTTGGCAGAAAATCCGCTTTTTTATCGACAAATTTTGTTCAGCGATGAGGCTCATTTCTGGTTGAATGGCTACGTAAATAAGCAAAATTGCCGCATTTGGAGTGAAGAGCAACCAGAAGCCGTTCAAGAACTGCCCATGCATCCCGAAAAATGCACTGTTTGGTGTGGTTTGTACGCTGGTGGAATCATTGGACCGTATTTTTTCAAAGATGCTGTTGGACGCAACGTTACGGTGAATGGCGATCGCTATCGTTCGATGCTAACAAACTTTTTGTTGCCAAAAATGGAACAACTGAACTTGGTTGACATGTGGTTTCAACAAGATGACGCTACATGCCACACAGCTCGCGATTCTATGGCCATTTTGAGGGAAAACTTCGGAGAACAATTCATCTCAAGAAATGGACCGGTAAGTTGGCCACCAAGATCATGCGATTTGACGCCTTTAGACTATTTTTTGTGGGGCTACGTCAAGTCTAAAGTCTACAGAAATAAGCCAGCAACTATTCCAGCTTTGGAAGACAACATTTCCGAAGAAATTCGGGCTATTCCGGCCGAAATGCTCGAAAAAGTTGCCCAAAATTGGACTTTCCGAATGGACCACCTAAGACGCAGCCGCGGTCAACATTTAAATGAAATTATCTTCAAAAAGTAAATGTCATGGACCAATCTAACGTTTCAAATAAAGAACCGATGAGATTTTGCAAATTTTATGCGTTTTTTTAAAAAAAAAGTTCTCAAGCTCTTAAAAAATCACTCGTTATAACGGCAGAGGTACAAGACAAAAGCGCCAGGGTATGATATTCTTAGCATCCTCCAAAATCTGCAGCGCGACCTATACCTTTGTATAAGAAGTGAGACTCCAAATTCTGCTAAGTAAAATTAAAACGGGTTAAATAGTGTTCCTCCAGGAAAACTTGAGTTTAATGGGTCTCCTGTAGTGAAAAAGTTGAGTTTAATGGTGCTCCTTGAGTGAAAAAATGAGTTAATAATTTTGCTCCACCACTTTATGACTTATTGAATAAAAATTACTAGGTTTTACACGATAACCAAAACGATTACACGTGGCTGATTAAAGCAACCTCCAATAACAGTACCGCCAAAATAGCTTTTCGAGGAAGCCAATCAGCCAGTGTGAGAGTGAGACGCAAACCACTCGAAGGCCGAGCAACAAGGACGATAAGCGATAGTGAAAATAATGCGCGCACATTTATCCTCAACCCAGAGCTGATGATATTATGTCTTTGTTTAGGTGGCCACACACTTCAATTTTTTGTTTTTTAAGTGAAAACTTCTTTAGGCACGTTGAGCATTTTTTGGTTGAAGAAAAATTATTGAACTCAACAACTGTAAGCGTCCTCATCATTATCACAACCGTAACCGGGTCACCTAACATTGGTTTCTATACATAGGTCTGCTAACTTTGGATGAAGAATAATGCTTGAACTCGCATCATCGTCACCTAACATTGGTTTCTATATATAGGTCTGCTTAAGTTTCTTGTGAATCATAATTGGGGACTTAAACGAACTCTCCGAAATATTTGTCTGATTTGTTTTTTTGAAAGTAACATTTTTCAGTCAAGCAACAACATAAACTTAGTACAGGTTGTTTACAACACACCCAAGTTTTATTTTATACAAATAATTTCTACATTGAACAATTTTATAAATTAATAATAGTAGTTTTCTTTTTTCAAATCTAGCTTTTAACAGGACAATATTTTTATATATACTAATAATAGTATTTGGTTCAATCATGTGCATTTTTTCGGGTCTTATGATAATTGGTATTGTTGAGGTAAGTCTAATAGTAATAAAATTTACATTTACGCGCAGTATACAACCATGTTAATAATTTATAAAAATTTTACAGAGACGACATGAATTGATGACATCCTGGCTGGTTTTTAGTTCTACCTTCTTCATATTCAATTGTGGAAAGTTTATAATTGATTTTATTGGAATTTTATACTCTGGCAATTTTTTGTCTATATCTTTTATGCTTGTGTTTGCGACTCTATTAGGGATTGGTAAGATGATGTGACTATTTTTTCTCTTTTTATTGATTTTTGCTTTAAACATGTCTTTTTTTTTGTTGTCTATTTAGTCATTTTAGCCCTAAAATTATGGGTAATTTTTGCCCTGTATGATGATATAAGCCAGGCGAATAATGAAAAATCTGGTAAATTATTGAAAAGTGACATTGGAATAGAATATCAAAAGCAACAAAATTATAACATGTGAATTCAGAGCTAAGTTTTTGTTTTATATAATTTCGAATAGATTTATAAGTTAATGTAACTTTTAATTGTTAATTTTTAAATAAATTATTTGCTGATTTTTTAAATATTAATTTTATCTCTGAAAATGAGTTAAATTATACGGCTTTATATATGTATGTTAGAACAGTTATGTTTTTGAATAAAAGTTTTCAATCAATATAAATATGTTTAAAAAAATATATAGCATGCGATAGTTCAGCAGTGAACTTCGGCCTTAGAAAAAAGATTACTGTGACCAAACCAGTTCATATCAGGGTATCAGACGTAATGGAAAATGAAAACAAAAGTTTATACAAATTAACTATACATGCTCTATATACAGATTATTTAGAAAAATAATAAAGAAATAAACTTTTGAAAAAGTTACTAGGAAAAAATTATCTTATATAATTGGAAATTTGCTTATAATGTGCCCGCAGTTTTACCCCTTCTTCATTAACCAGCTACATGTCTTAACAAAAGTCAACTTCATAACAAAACATTATTTGTAATGCTATTATTTTTTTATATGAAGTTTGACTTTTGTTATGCCATGTTAATGACTAATGTAGACAGGGGCTGTTGCCGTATTTGTTGATAAAGACAAAAACTTAACGCACTTAGTTTATATGATTTTTTTATCGCATGCTATATTTCTCATTTTAATATTTGAACATTTAATAAAATGCATATTTTAACTATCGATTATCTGCGTTATTGATTTTAGATAACATAACATAACACTATCTTTTTTTATTTTACTTTACCCCCCGTCTACATTAGACATGATGTGAGAGATAAACATTAACACTCTAATCATGTTACTGTTAAATGTAACCCACGTTATCCCCCGTCTCTATTAGACATTAACATGTCTTAGCAAAAGTCAAACTTCACATAAAAAATAAAAACATTATTTTTAATACTGTTTTTTTATATGAAGTTTGACTTTTGTTAAGACATGTTCAAGGCGAATTCATATCAGGTGGTGTTGATAGCCCAGCTAAATTTTGTTTGTTTACGTTTTTTGAAGGCAGGTTTTGTCAAAATTTGTTTATTTAGAAACAATATTGAAAACAAAATCAAAATTGAAATGAAAAAATAAAAATATTTAAAAAAGGCGTTGCATGTGAATGTATTGGATTTTTTATTTTAAAATTTTAAAACACACAACACAATACGACAAAACAAAAATTTTCACATTATAAAAATTTAATTAGGCTGCGGTTGGTCCAGATTCTCTTTTTCTGATTTTATTTTGATTGCTTTTTATTTTTTAGTTCTATTTTTTTCTGCGTTTTTTCTTTTGGTAAAAATAAACAAAACACAATATGTATGTTCTTTAATTAAAATATTAAAAAAAAATATTTATTAATGTTGTTTGCTAGTCATGCAGCCAGCAGCTCTGGAAACATTGTTGGTCGTTTTAACATCTTTCAGGGATCATTACACATAAGATTAATAAGCCCTTATTGTGTAAAAAAATAATTCAATGCATAAATGTTGGAAGTTTCTGTTTCGAAAGTAAGCGAACACAGCTATTTTTTTACATTTTGCTTTGATATGAACTAAGGCGAATTAATTTATTTTGACAGAGGCAGCCAAGGCATATTAAACAGGTGGCCTCACTAGGGAGGGGAAATATTAAGGCGAAAATAATAAATTTTTTTTATATGGATTTTGAAAGTTCAACTTACAATTTTTCCCCTTAAATGGAAATTGAACTATCAAACTCCATATAAAAAAAATTTAAAAATTTTCGCCTTAATATTTCCCCTTCGTAGTGAGGTTACCTGATGAATGTGCCTTGGAGGCAGCCGACCAAATAAAATACATGTTGTTTTTTATTGTTGTACTTGTTGTCGTCTCGTTTTGACCTGATAAATAGATTCGCCTTGGACATGTTGATAGAAAAGGAAACGAGGGTTAATGTTTTCTCGACCTCTAACGTGGTTTAAATTGGCGTGACGATGTGAGGTTTCCTTCATATACTAGTAGGCTTGCTTTAATTAAACTTCCTACTCTAAAAAGTCGTCGTATTATGTTAAATGTTTCTTTTATGTTAAGTACTATCAATGGTAATACTTGTTGTGAATTTCTGTTAGCCAATATTAAATTTAATGTTCCATGTCGTAATATGCGTAACTTTATGCCTCTTTTTGTTCAAAATTGTAGTACGAATTACGCTATGGCTGATCCTCTTGTGCGATTATGCAATCAATTCAATAATTTTTATAAAAATATTGATTT